>CM042161.1:63837068-63894568 GCA_023376005.1 Doryteuthis pealeii | reverse complement strand
AGAAGGCAACCAGGCTGGGTTTCTTTGGGCAAATGTCGTCTTTGGCTTCAATAAAGCGGTTATGTCCCTGAACTCCTTTCACGTCCTCTGGTCCTCGTGTCTCACCTTATCCTCAGGAACTGTTGCTATTTTTTTTTTCTTTTCTTTTTTCTGATTATCTTATTTCAACACACTGGTTTCCCCCTGCTCCCCCATTTCTTCCTCTCCTCCCTCACTCCACCTCCGCCACCAGTCACTGCCTCCATCATCATCACCACCACCACCACCTTCACAAATTCTGCTCACCACATCTTTTGATCCTTACAGCATTTTTCTTGGCAGAAAATGTCAGATTGAGATTTTTCTCAATCTTCCTGATTATTCGACAAATCGATCACTTAGTCTTTTGCAGCTGCAATGAGCGCCAACTGTCCTTCCCTCCCTCCCTCTCTCTCCCCCCACCCCCTTTTTTGTGCATTGATGACGACGACGCTTGAGCTGCTACATGGTTCTGTCATCTTCCTTGTCCTCTTAGTTTTTTGCCAATGTCAATGAGGAAAGTTCATTGCAGTTTCCTCTTTTTGCTTTCGTCTTTTTTACTTAACAACTTTATTATTATTTATTGGTATTATTATCATTATTATTATTATTGGTATTATTATTATTATTATTATTATTATTATCATTATTATAATTATTATTATTATTATTATTATTATCTTATCTGTATTTTTTACTTGTTTTATTTTTATTTTTTCATCTGTCCTCTCATTTATCACAGCTGCACTAGAATTTGTTTTTTTCTTTTCTTTCCTATTCTGGAATTTATTTTACTGGGATTCTTCTTTTTTTTTTTTTTTTTTACTTTTCTTAACAATATTTTATCTTTTTCTTTATCTTTTATGTATTTTGGCTTTTTATTTACTTTTGATTTTAAAAAAATTTGAAGCTTTTCTATTAGTCCTTTTCTTTTTTTTTTTTAAATTTTTTCTTTTCTTTCTTTTTGAAAAATATTTTTCTTTTGTTTTTCTTTAATTTCCTTTTTGCTATAACTATATTTCATCTTTTTATTATATTTATGTATTTTTTTAAATTTTTAAAAAATTTTTAAAATTTGAAGCTGGTCTATTACTCTTTTTTTTTCTTTTTTTTTTTTTTTTTTTTTCTTTTCAAATTTTTTTCTTTCTTTTTTTAAAAAAAAAAAAATGTTCTTTTGTTTATCTTTAATTTGTTTTTTGCTATAACTATATTTTATCTTTTTCTTATTTTTATGTATTTTTTCTTTTTATTTACTTTTGAATTTTTTTGAATTTTAAAACTGTCTTTTTTTCCTTTTTTTTTTTTTTTTTTTTTTTTTTTCAATTTTATCTTTGTCATTTTTGTTTTTTCCAATTTTTAAAAATTCTTTTTTTTTTCCATTTTTTTTTCTTTTCTTTTTTGTTTTAATTTTCTTTTGCTATTTTTTATATAAATTTTTTAAAAGTTTTATATTTGTTTTTGGTGTTTAAAGCTGAATAGTTATTACCAAACAATTATCATATCAGTTTTGTTCATGTAAAAATATTTATGTAATTAAATTATTTCTACTTGGATTTTCCTAAATTTCTTATTTTTTAATGTCAATAACCTTTCAGTATCATTTCCATTAAAAATTGAAATTTTAAACTGACAAGTAAATAGCATGTATGAGAAATAAAGAAGTAGACTCCAATGAGGCATGCAGGCTGAAAACCATACTCTACATCCTTTACATACCAAAAGATTAGAGAACAACATGATACTTTAAATCATGACTAATGCAATGATAGTTTCATTGAAGAAAGGTATAGAAGACCACTTTATCATAGATATTTCACTTATGTATGGAACCTTAGTATATATTCTAGATAAGGGTTTAATTATCTAGAGTAATCTAGAATTGCCAATTGGAATCAGAATGGCACTAATACTTCCTTAAAATGATTTTCTTCTTGTGTATATCTGAAATCAAACTAATTTATTAATGCTTTGTGAAACCGGTTTAGCTCAGTCGGAAGAGCATCTGCCTCAGAACCACAAGGTTCTGGGTTCGATACTGACCCTCATTAACTAATCTAGACTTGCCCATTGAAATCTGAATGCCCCTAATACTTCCTTAAAATAATGTTCTTCTTTTGTATATCTGAAATCAAACTAATTTATTAATGGTTTGTGAGACCAGTTTAGCTGTCAGTAGAGCATCTGCTTCAGAACCACAAGATTCTGGGTTCGATAATGGCCCTCGCTAACTCAAGGCATAACTAACACAGCTTGAATCTGTGTAGTAAAGGGAGGAGCTGACAGTAGGTGTGGTGCAAAAATAATCTCTCTGGTTTAGTGCTAGTGAAAAGGGGATAGACTCCCTTCCTGTGTGGCTGATACTGGCAATAGCCGACACTGCCTACTTTACTATTTTTACTACTTATAGAATGTAAAAATCAATGTTGGTGAAGTGATCTATTATTGGTATCAGCTGGACAGCAAGGGAGTCAATCCCCTTTTCACCAGTGCTAGACCAGGGAGATTGATTTTTGCTGAGGTGGAGCGCCACTTTACCACACAGATCAGATTACCCAATATGTACTACTCTTGCGCTGTGTTGGCAGGGACTAATATTGAAGTAGGAACCTTGCAATTCCTAGGCTCTAAGTGAGCTAAACTGGCCCCGAAAGAGGCAAAATAAATGCAAAAATTGAATTTAGAATTGGGAACCTATTTTTAGTATCAGTAAAAAATACTGAGTTGGAAAAAAAATTGAATACACTACAAGAATCAATAAACAAAATGTCTTCAGCCTAAAATAACCCGATGTTCGACATGCCATAAAATCCAACCAACGAACCACACTTTCAGGAATTGTTAGTCATATCTGGAAAGGTTTGACAGTACTTTTGAGGTGGAATATCTCTCTCTCTGTACTACTGACCTCAGTTACTTTAAAAGAGTTTCCACTTAGCCACTCTTTTGGTATTTGTTACAAGAGGCAGATAGCACTTATGCTCTATTATGGCCAGATGTCAAACTTCTTAGAGAGAATCTTTCAGCTCAATAACTGCTTGGCCTAGAAAAGGTTTTAAAACCCAAATTTAAAAAAAAAGGTAATATTACCTGGACAAGGCATGCAGGACACTGCAGGAGAAGCAAGGATGAGCTCATAAGCGACGTTCTCCTGTGGAAGCCAACACATGGATATGCAAGTGTGGGCACCCAGCAAGGGCCTACATTGACCAGCTATGCAAAGATGCTGGTTGCTCTGCAGAGGACCTCCCAGGTGCAATGAATGATAGGGAAGGTTGGCAAGAGATTGTCATGGATATCTGTGCTGCATGCATGGCATGATGATGATGATGAAGTTTGATAAATAATAAAACCAAATATTTATCAAAAATAGTTATTGATTTTTAGGGTTTTTTGAATGTCTGAGATCTCTGAATGAACCCATTGTAGATGAAACAGTAAAGAAGCCAGACAGCAAGGAAGTCTATCCTCTTTCCACTAGCACTAGACCAGGGAGATTATTTTCTACTGGGGTGGAGCACCACACCTACCATCAGCTCCCCACTTTACTGCATCAGATCAGATTACCCAAACTGCTACTCAACAGCAAGGAAGTCTATCCTCTTTTCACTAGCGCTAGACCAGGGAGATTATTTCTGCTGGGGTGGAGCACCATGCCTACCATCAGCTCCCTACTTTACCACAAATTCAGATTACCCAAACTGTGCTACTCATGCGCTTAGTTGGAGAGGACCGGTATTGAACAAGAACCATGTGATTCTGGGCGGATGTTCAACTGACTGAACTATAAGTGATAACAACAAATAAAATGTCCTTTAAATTCAAATCATTATCCTAAACTTTAATAAACACGAAACTGTCCTTTATTTTTTATGACTATCTGACAACTGGGTAAGAACTGCTATTTTTATTAATTGCCAGTCTGTGACATCATTGAAGCCTATTTTGTGTTTTACTCAGTTATGTTTTTACTGCTAGTTTAAACCTATTATATTGTTGAATAGAGCTTGTTGAGAAATTTCTTTTGCTCATGAAATATATTTTTCTCTCTCTGCACTCATCAAAGCTATATTTATCTTCCAATTGTTACATAGTTTGTAGGTAGCCTATGAATTATTTATGAAGTGTAGTTAGATTTTTGAATTGAAGTTTGTTGAAGATTCAAAATCGGGAGGGGGGGAATGGAAACTTACTGCTAGCCATTATATAGTTATTATTGGCAGGTTATAACCTTTACTTGCCCCACCCCCCAAACCCGCCAATAGAAAGGCATGTGAATGGAAATTAGGTTTAGTTGTTGATTGCCAGAAGTTAGTCACAAGGAGTGGACACAGGGGTCCCTCTCTCCAAGATGCCAACTTCTCACCACACAGAAATACTTTTGGGCTGAGTAATTTCTCGTAGATTTTCACATATAGCTTCCAGTATCCACTTACTAATTTTTCCCACATTATTTTTAGTTGGATTTATAAGTCTACACAGTGGCTTATTGTGAAAATTCGGCTTGTGATCCTTTATATTTACTAGCAAATATATGCACCCTCCGGGTGCAAGTATTTAAGTTTTAATGTAATAAAATATTGTATTAAATTAGAAAGGCTAATGAAACTAAATAAGAATACAGATGAAAAGATTTGAATCAGAGGGAGTATAATAAAAGATTTGAAACAGAGAGAGTATAATAAAAAATGGAACAACTGAAACTTACTCTTCCATCACTCTCGTCTTTCATTGTTATTTTTTCTAATTTAAGTATTTAGTTATAAGAGGAAGTAAAGAATAAAATGACAGTTATCTTGTTAATGGATTTCATTTAAGATTCATTGAAGAGATTTTTGCTTATATTCATTAAAATAAAACCAAACAGTTAGAAATCAATAATACTAAGCACATATTTATTAAATTCGATTTTTTAATATTAATATGCAAATTAGCCTTCCCGTTCACACTGTAAACTGCTATTTTGTTGTATATCATGTTGTCAGTATGTAGACATAGTTAACAGTATTAATAATGTAAGACAATTTTATTGATAATTGAGGTTTAGATAAAAATAAAATCATGGAGAATGTGATGTCAATAACTAAGAGAATTTTGACTTGAGTAGGAATATAGTTTCGGTTACAGACAGAAAAACACACAATCTCCATTATAATAAGATGTAGGCATTTTGTTTATATAGTTTCATCACCCGGTCATTTATTTTTAATTCTGCTGTTATTTTTGCCCATTCATTGTTTATCTTTTCCCAGTCCACCTCTGTTGTTTTGTGGTGTTTCGTTATACTTTCCATGATAATTTTGTTGTACTGTTCCGTGCTCACACCATAATATTTGTTAGATTTAGCACCTTTTACGTAGACCTTGTTTGAATCCTTTATTTTCTTGACATCCGACGTCATCTTTTCATAAAATTCATTGCGATCTTTTCTGAATTTAATTGTTTTAATAAAATCTATAAAAGAACAACAAAATCTTGGGTAATTATTAAACAAGAAATGAGCAAAGAATAAGCAAACATCGTCATCATCTCTCTACTCTCTCTGCCAATTATATACCCGAGATAAACATATACAGGGTGGTGCAAAAGTAGGTATACAACAGTATCATACAGGTGAAATTAGTTGCATATTATCTTAATGTCCTGGGAATGACGTTAAACTCTCTGATGGTGAGGTTCCAGTTCTGGAGGTCTGGGGAATGTGGAGCACCCCTACATCACCATTGCTCCCTGGTCCACTCTGACCCGGAGTGGTAGTACCTGTTAGGGTCCCAATCTATGGGTTAAATAGAAAAACATGAGTTGATAAACAAAATTTGTTATCCATTAAGAATTGAATTTTCAAAACTTTATCGGCATTAAATGACCCACTGAGGTTAATATGCTGCAAAACAAAACAAAACCAAAATATTATCTTAAGTGTCCTCATTTTGTAAACTTTTGGTGTCATTAGCCATATTTAATTGTGACTAATAAATAACATGTTATCTTCTATTAATAATGGAGATTCGCTTCCGTTTTTTGTCTGTAACAAAAATTACGTCACTGCTTACGTCACATTACCCAAAATCGTCATAACATAGAATAAATACACTCAAAATTTGAACATGCAACATTAGACAGTCCTCATTGTTTTTTTTAAAACAAGTTTTAATAAAGACATGACTGGTATTATATATCTATATATAGTTTGTTTTATTTTAATACATATTTAAAGTTTAAATTTCAAATTGTTTTATTTTTTAATCCTTTAATGAATTTGAGGATTTTAGTTACTTAGGGTACAAACTCGCTGACATTGAATTTTTTTACTCCCACCCCTCAGACAATATGTTTCAAAAATCTATTTTTACATCGCCTGGAGGGCGTTTTTTATTTTGTACTAGTTAATAATAATAATAATAATAATTAAAGTTATTACACATATATGTAACATTTGTTTGTTTAATAAATGCAATGAGTATTGTATGTATTTGTTTATAACTGTATACCTACTTTTGCACCCCCCAGTATAGGACAATAACATCAAAACGTTGTTAAAAACAAATGGCATCAATTTCTCTGAATGTTTGAGATGAGGCTTGAGGATTAGTATTATTAGAGTTATTCGGACTATTATCCCCATCTTCATTGTTATTTGTATTAATTAACATAACTCCTACCCCAGCTATGGTTAGCGGAATGAGAACAGGATACCCCCGTGGAATAAATAAAGGGTTAGGTTCAAAGTTCCGTGATGGCTCCCGAATACGACAAGAAAGTTCCCGAGTTTGAAAAGAAGGTTCCCGAGTCCGACAAGAAATACCTGAAGAAGGCCGGAGGGTATATCGGCCGAAACGTTGTACAAATAACAATGAAGATGGGGACAATAGTCCGAATAACTCTAATAATACTAAATAGCATCAGTACTCTTTGTATCAAAAAGTCTGTTGTATTCCTTGAAATTCTAGGTAGAAAATAGTGTAGTCTTAGTAGATACTCCTTATAACAGAAAGATTAATTTGCATTTGATCTAAGGACATATACCAATGACCTTAAATGCATTTTATATTGTTTCTGATTGGCTAATTTTTACAGGAGATGCATGTTGCTGATGTTGAGAAAGTTCATAAATATGAGTGGGAATTTGTCATACATCTTATACACATAGATAATCAAACGGTATATTTTAAAAACTCCTCCGCACAAGCAGGGTGTGACACAAGGTCATGTTCTAAGTGAAATTTAACAGATTTGAATTCAGAGTTTTCATTCCTCTAGACTGGTTGCTTCACCAAGGTAAAGAGCTCAATCTGCTCAGTCTGCTCAATGAAGAAGCAAATTTTTTAAAGAGAAATCAAAGTTCTCACAACTTGAAACTGCTTGGTCACATGATATAAGTAAAGTAAAGTCGTCGGGGCAGCCTAAAGTCGGTATCAGCCAATCAGTGAGGGAGTCTATCCCATTTTCACTAGCACTAGACCAAGGAGATTGTTTTTGCGTATGAGGTGGAGTGCCACTCCTACCATCAGCTCCTTACTTTACCACACATATCCCTGTGCTACTCATACGCTTAGTTAGCGAGGGACGGTATCGAACTAGGAACCTTGTGGTTTCTAGCCAAACGCTTTACCGACTGAGCAAACCCGATCCTGATATACACACTGCAAGTAACATAGATCAGTGCTAGCTGAGTTAGTGAGGGACAGTATCGAACAAGGAACCTTGTGGTTTCTAGCCAAACGCTCTACCGACTGAGCTAACCCGACCCTTTCACAATATACACACTGCAAACTAACATAGATCAAAACATTGCAAAACTTTTGATTAGCCCTTGTATTTTATTTTATTTTTTATTTTTGCTAGAATCATTTTTACTCTTTTAAGCACAACATTTTTGTAATTCTCTACAACTGGCATCACCACCACACCACCTCCATTATTATTCAGTTAATGTTTAAACAAAAATGTTTTCATTATCACAATATCAGTTTAATGTTTGCTCATGTGGACAAAAAAAGCTACTAATAATCTTTCTCTGTCTTTACATATCAACTTGATGTTCTGGAAAGATATTCATATATTGAAAAGTATTTGTGCACCAAGGTTTTTTTTAAAACTTACCTGAACATATCTTAATAAGAATTGTGTTCTCATGTATATCCTATTACAAACAACTTTAGTTTTCTTAAGTTTTGCAAAAATATTCAAATAAACAAAAGGTAGAATTTAAATATTAGATCAGCAATATTTTAACCATGAAAATCTGCAATATAAATAAGAAAACTTAATTTTATCTGTATGTGTGTGTGTGTATATATATATATATATATATATATATATATATATATATAATGGTTACAGTTTTAGGAAATAGACTTGTTGACCTGAGTTCAATTCTTTGACGAAGCTGCGTGCATTTCACAAGGCGCTAATACCCTTGGGAAAGGTATGAATCCAATTCTCCCTCCAGCTATGGGTAAATTGTAGGGTAGATGGAGCTCTTTAACCATGGCTAGGTAACCAGTTTAGGAGAAGGAAAACTATGTATTCAAACATTTTAAATTCCGCTTAAGAAATTGACCTTGTGTCACATCCTGCTCATGCAGAGGTGCTGGTAAATATATATGTATATATAATGTGGTGCGTGGTATAATGGTTAATTGTAGGAAATGAACTCGACCAGATTTCGAATCCTGAACAAGCCTGTTTGCATTTCACATAGTGCTAATAACCTTGGGAAAGGTATGAATCCATATATTCTTCCTCCAGCTATGGGTAAATAGTAGGGAAGATTGGGCTCTTTAACTTTGGATTGGTAACCAGTCTAAGAGATGGAAAACTCTTAATTCAAACCTGTGAAACTCTGTTTAAGAAATTGACCTTATGTCGCATCCATCTCGTACAAGGGTTTAGTAAATATATATACATGAACTCACATACACTGACACACATGGAGGCACTTGTGTGCAATGGTTATGGTCAATGGTAATGGACTCTGTGACCAGAGTTAAAATCCTGGATAAGGTTATTTGTATTACAATTCCTGATTTTGCCCTTGGAAAAAGAATCCTCTTCTCTCCCCATCTATGGGTATATAGTATAGTAGACTGGGCTCTTCAGCCTTGGTTGGAAAGCCTACTAATTCTAACCATCTGTACTAGGCTTAAAAATTGATCTTGTGTCATATCCTGCTTGTGGCAGAGGAATTGTATAAATACATACACATGGAGGTGTACGTTCATCAATTAGTTGATAATCTACTGAAGAAAATTTACTTATTTCATACAACAAATACATATTTTTAACATAGTCTCCTCCTTGTTATAGTACTAATCCAACACTTGACAGTCATACTGACTGAACATTGAAATTAAAAGTTGAGGAATGAAAACAGATAAAATACAAACAACTTCATTCAATTAATTTTTCACCTTGATGTATTAATGAGGCATTGTCAGAATTTTATTTTAGACAAGAAACTGCTCTGTGTGTGTGTATATATATATATATATATATATATAAGGTTGGGGGAGACAGTAAAAGTGTCAGACCAAAATTCAATTAATAACTGTCCCATTCAGTTGAACCATCTTTATATACAAGGGTTATTCAATAAATAAGGTGAATTTTGCCTTCAGATTAAGCAATAGGAAGTACTGTTTAGTAACACCTTTTTCAAGGAAATCAATAGTGATGGGTCCTTTAATTTCAGCATGATCTTTCTTTTTACTGAACTTGAACTGTTTCTTTACTGGAAAGTCAATGTATTTCCACTACATGGACTGTCTTTATAGCTCTGGTTTGTCAGAGCAAACCCATGTTTAGCTTATTTATAAACAATTCTTTTATTAAAACAGTCTTCTAGGAGTCAAATAGATCTGTTTGAAAATTATTTGTATTCGATAAGACAACGTGGAAAAAAATCTTAAGATAGTACACAAAAAATGTAAATATGAGAATACAATGGATATGATTCACTAACCTAAAGGTATAAAATAACCCAAGATAGATTGACTTGCCATTAAAATCAATTAATCATTCATTGTCTTGTTCTGTGAGCTTTTCATGAATAAAACCTTCCATATTCCACTGACTGCTCTCCAAGACTTTACATGGATGAAACTTGATTTTGGTTAAGACAGTCTTTCAAAAAGGAATAAAAAATGATTAGTTTCCTCATGGGATTTTGCCATTACTAATTATAGTGATTATGTTCTTGACAAATTTAATATTTATTACAGTCAAACTGTTTAAGAAAAAAACAAAAACACATTTTTTTCTGAACAAATTCTGTGAGTAATCTGCTGTAAGAATGCAAATTATAAAACGCGTTGAAAAAAAAAAAAAAAAAAAAAAAAAAAAAAAAGAAATGAAGTTCCTATTTTAGAAATCTAAAGAATTAGATAACCATGAATATTTTGATTAACAATTAATGAAGTAAGAGGAATGTTCTCCATTTGTATATTAATTTATTCAATTTGATGTCTCAGATGACACTTTTATTTCACTATGTAATTTAATGGTACCAAGATTTGATGGGGGTCAGGAATTTTTGTAAGTACCAGAATTATGCACTTGGGGTGGGGTTCTTTTGACTTGGTTTGCATTAAGTTTTCTTCTTTCTTTCTTTCTTTTTTCCTTTTTTTTCCTTTTTTTCTTTTTTTCTTTTTTTTTTTTTTTTTTTTTTTTTTTTCTTTTTTTCTTTAATGTATTAAAACTAATACTCTTTGCCTGTTTTTATGGCTCAGGCTTGTCATGGCAAACCTATGTTTAGCTCATTTATAAACAATTTTTTGACTAAAACAGTTTTCTATGAGTCAAATAGATCTGTTTGAAAATTATTTGTATTCAATAGGACCATGTGGAAAAAAAATCTTAAGATAGTACACAAAAAATTAAAATAGATAGGTTGACATGCCAGTAAAATTAAAAAAAACAAAAAAAACCCCTTTAATTCCAAACCTATTCTTGTTAGGGAATATCACATGCTGGGAAAGAAGAGGCTATGGAAAATCATAGTTATAGTCTATATATTAATACACTTGTTCCTTAACTTCTGACCGTTATTATCTTGCAACACTCTATGGTTAAAAATTAGACCGTCCAAATCGCCCAAGATGAAATACAAAAATGTAAATCCTGATTATCTGGTGTTGCTTATCCACAAATTTTTTTTATTTCTTATGAATGTCATCACCTCAGCTTAATAATGGACCATTCCATTTTTACTAGAAAGAAAAGGAGATGCTACAGAAAAAATATAAGAAAGAGTAGGAGAAAGATAAAAGAGAGGGATTGATAATGCTAATCTATTCCAATTGAACATAATGAAAACAAGGAAGGAAAAAAAAAAAAAAGTGAGTGAAAGTTAAATCAAGATTGTATTTTTTACATATTGAAGTATTTAGCAATAGCTTAAGCATATCAAACGTAATAGTTAAATCATTATACTGTGGTATATACACAGGTCCTGCTAGTAAAAAATATTGCACAAAAAGTGATCATAGAAAATTTTCTTATGTATTAGGATTAATCTAAAAGGTTTTTTTTTTTGTATATATGTCAGAGAGGAGGGAGAGAGAGAGGAGAAATGCTTTGATTCTCTTATTTTCAAAATTTAGCTTCAGAAATTTTGGGTATATCTTTGAAGTGAATATCTACAAAATTTGGGAAATATGATATATACTACCTGGCTTTTTCATAATATCAACAAAACTAACAGGACCTGTGGAAATTTCATGGCACAAAAATATAATCAAGAAGAGCTATTTAAACAAGAAAGGATGATTTGGAGTACCCCTTCATTGCCATTACTCCCAGGTCCACTTTTTTTAGGGTCCCATCTGTGGATTAAATAGAAAAAAATGTGTTTAAAAAATTGAATTAAATATTGAAGTCAGTTAGTCTACTGTTGGTTTGAATAACAGCAGCTAACTATATACCACTTAAGCAGTGTCCAAGACAGTTGGTATATGTAGAAATCAAGAATGACCCATTCCTGAATTTGGGTGATTTGGGTCATTCCATTTCTTGAGTTCTGATTGGCTGCTTGACTGCTTGATTTGAATGACATTGTGGAGTCTTATATATATCCTGTCATTCTGTAGTAGACTTTGTGACATTCGGGTTTGTATTTAAGTTACAACCGTTTGTTGCCTTGTCTTCCCGGTTCAACGGTAATTGGAACTTTAATTATTCTTCAGTATATATGTCTGGAGGTAATCATGGTATAATGCTTACCATTGTAGGAAATAGACACTGTGACCTAAGTTCAAATCCTGGAAGAGGCTGTTTGCATTTCACATAGTGCTAAAACCCTTCGGAAATGCATGCACCAAACTATTCTCCCTCAAGATATGGATAAAATGTACAGCAGAATGGGCTTAACCTGGTTTAAGAGAAGGAAAACTCTGAATTCAAGCCAGTTAAACTCTGCTTAAAAATAAACCTTGCATCACATCCTGCTCATGTGCAGGAGTACAGAGTACACAGGTGTGCATTTCTGTTCATAGGTCTGCTAGGTGTTCTCTTTTATATGTAGGTGTGTTAGGTGAATGTATCTGTACATATGTGGTCTATTATGTTCCCTTTTGGACTACCCTTGGGAAAGGTTTGAAGCTCCTCTTTCCCTCCCCAGCTATCGGTTAAATTTTACCACTATTGTTCTTCTAAAAGGGTGGCTTTGGCATTAATTAACCCATGAATATTATGTTAACAAAAAATCCAAATCAAACCATAAGTGTGCACTGTCACCTGTCGTATGTAGGTGCGTTAGCGTGCGTATGTGTGTTCACCTCTGTGCGTATGTGGGTGCGTTAGGTGTTCACCTCTGTGTGCGTAGGTGGTGTGGTTTGCGTTAGTGTGTGCACCTCTGTGCGTGTGCGTTATTCACCTCTGTGTGTGTGTGCGTGGTGGGTTAGCTTGCATATCATGGTGTACATAGGTATGCACTCCTGTATGTAGATCTGTTAGGTGTGCATATCTCTATGTGAGTAAAATCATTTTGTCTTTTTTCCTTTATCCTGTAATATGTGGAAATGTTAGAATAATTTTCCCTCTCAGTTATTAACTTGTTGCACAAATTGTAGAACAAGTGTGTGTGTGTACATGTGTGCATGTCTACTGTTTTAGCTGTCCTTATAAATCTGCATAAGATGTGTGTTTAGAATAAATAATGTATTTGGCAAGAGAAAGAAACTTAATATAATTCCCTTCTTCTCTTTTTAAATATATCAACTCATTGTTCCTCATTCTTCTCCGCTATCCGATATGCTATTCATTGTCTTTTTCCAATAGTGATTGTCCTTTCCTGGCAGGTATCAATGTCCCCTAGTTCTTCCAGAGAATCATTCCGGTGTGTTTGTAATATTTCCACTCAGGCCCTGCCATTCTCTCAGTTTCCCTGTGGGAGTGGGGAACCAGGGCAAGACAAAATGCAAGAACATAGACTGACCATTCAAATTGGTATTAAATACAATTGCTTGACCCCTAACCACCCTTCCTCATTTTCTTTACTTTGGAAATCCTGTCCTGTGGAGGGAATGAGCATGTGTGATAAGAAAAAGGATTTAATAGTTGCCTTGGTTAAACACATGGTTCTTTGTTGGCCATGACAGATAAAGTGTGTCTCCAAAACATGTAAAAGAGAAGCACAAAGCAGTTTCAGGGCAAGATTGAACAAACAGCTGGGCTCCTCCTGACCATGCCCAGAATCTCAACGTCTGTCTAGGTCTGGACAGACAGATGCCCCTGCTAAGATCTTGCCATTAAAATGAAAAGGAGTAGCCCGAGGCTATTTGTGGTTTGAGTGGTGGGTGTTGGCTAAATAGATCTGATAGGTTAGTGAGGCTTTTGCCTCCTCACTCCCCCTGAAACCCATTGTGCAAAAATGACATGCTTGAGCCCCCACCAGCACTTTGGAAGAAATCTGGCTATGTTCTGCTTTACACTTGTTCTCTGTGAAATATTGGCATATCTTAGGAAATGTTTACCAAGTGGCATGGCATTAACAAGACTGTTGTACCTCCTGTGTCGAAGGGATCAGATCTAAATAAACCCCCACCTTCCTTATGACTTGCAGTGATGTACCTATTCAAAATATATTTTCTTTTGAAAAGAATTACTTATACCTGGGAAGAAATTTTGAAAAGCTATGCTTGGAGAAAGTTTCAATTTAATCTCTAGTGGTGGTTTTCATTTCAAGGAGTTTGCACAAAAAGGTAGCAAAGAGATATGACAAAACAAATTGTTATGAATGAAAAATGACACTTTCTGTGTGAATAGACACTTAAATTAAAGTTGGAATCGGTTATCTTGAAAATAATTTCTCCGATAAAAAACAAAAATAAAAAGATAAAAATATATAAATAAATTTTTAAAAAGTATCATTCATATTTAAAATATTAACTTTTTTTTCTTTATTTTTATTTTTATTTTTTTGTATTTAATAAGGTTTAGACTTTGAGTGAATTATTTGAATTTTTAAAAAATTGTCACTTTCCTACATCTCACAAAAAAAAAAAAATTAAATTCATAAAGTTCCTTTATTCTTTTTCTCAAGATATTTTCACCAGACATTAAATATAATCTTTCTTTCACTATTTATTTTAAGATTTTCAGTGCAAAATAGTTTTGATGAATTTTTTTTTCTTCCCTTTTTCTCCCTATTGTCTCATCAATCTTCCAAAATTTCCATTCTTGTGTCCATACAGATAATGCATCTGATTGAAAAATACCAAAAATGATTTCTGTGTTTTTTTTTTTTTCTTTTTTCCTACATTTTTTTATTATTATGATTAAAATTACATAGAATAATATGATGTTGAACAGAGCAGTCAGCATGAGTTGAAATTATGAAACTGAATATATTTTCTGCAACACAGTGATATGAGTTCTCTTATTGGCCATTTGTCTGATGGTTTTAATAAAAATTTAAGACAGGATGTCACCAGCAACTTATCTAAGATTTCCTAATATGGAATCGTCAAAGAAGGATGGGATTTTTAAAAGAACACAACATATTCCCAGTGATGCTGAAAGCTTTGTGATTTAGTGTGTCCTTGGATGCACATATTTTCTTTGAAAAAGTCCCCGGGAAATTTGATGGGTCCCAACTAAAGTTTCTTAAAAAATTGTAGGATTTAAACTAGCACAAGTTAAAGGGATTTTTAAAAGAACACAACATATTCCCAGTGATGCTGAAAGCTTTGTGATTTAGTGTGTCCTTGGATGCACATATTTTCTTTGAAAAAGTCCCCGGGAAATTTGATGGGTCCCAACTAAAGTTTCTTAAAAATTGTAGGATTTAAACTAGCACAAGTTAAAAGGGATTTTAAAAGAACACAACATATTCCCAGTGATGCTGAAAGCTTTGTGATTTAGTGTGTCCTTGGATGAACATATTTTCTTTGAAAAAGTCCCCGGGAAATTTAATGGGTCCCAACTAAAGTTTCTTAAAAAATTGTATTTAAACTAGCGCAAGTTAAAAAGGGATAGTCTCCCTCGCTGTTTGCCTGATACTGACTTTTACTTTTATTTATGATATGGTAGTCCCAACTAAAGCCATCTAACTCTACCTTGTAACCTATCCTGTTTAATTAATTTTTAAGAAACTATTGAAATGTATTTACAGTTAGTTTGAAATGAAGAGGGAAGAAAAAAAAAAAACTGGGATGCATGAATATGATTTTACTACATCCTTTTAGATTTTTATGCATCAGGGACACAGGACGTCTACCTATCAGCATATCTGTATTCCAAAGAAAAGGAAATCCTGGTAAAATTTTCTTATCACTGTCTGGTAGTTAGAAATAAAATCTCAGTTGATCCTGAAGTTGTCAGTCCTGTCGGCTGGGGCTTTAGAATATATTGACTGCTCCTCTGCAGAGGGGTAAGACTCCCGAATGGGGCCTCCTGTTGGCCATAGGTAGCAACCCGTGATGCTTAAGAATAGAATCCTGGTGGCTGAACAGTCCAGAACATGCAACACTCCACTTTAGCCACTACTTTGGACAGTTGGAGAGGCCTCCTTCAATCAATCGGCTGGTCCCGTTGTTACAATCTGTTGGGCCATCCTGTAGGCCTTAAGCGAGAGTGCTTGTCCAGTGGAATTGGATCCTTGGTAAAGAGTCCTGAGTATTGGTAATCATCTGGTATTGTAAGCCTCTCCTCAATGAGTGCAATTAGAATTATGGTTAGTGTTGGGGTTTAAGTAGTGTATCAGCCACGCAGTATGGTGGGAGGAATAAACCACCTGACCTTGGCTAGTCTATAAATCCAGGTGGGGAATTGGAACACCCCTTATATCAGAAAATATTCCAACACATATCACTCCCTAGCTCCTATATGATAGTCCCAACCCTATTGCCCTTATAACAATAAAAATGAGGACAATAGTCCAAATAATAAAAAATAATACAGATTTATGTAACTTAGGGCAATAAGTGATAATGTATAATAAATATGCAGCAGATTTCATTAACTTTTCCAAATCATTATTTAATCAGACTCTGCATCTCTCAGAATGTCACAGAATCTTTTTTTTCTTTTCTCTTTTACTTTAAGAGTCCTGAAGCATATTCACATTATTTATTTTTTGAGATGACACTAACACCCGCCAAGGAATTACAAGGTTCATGGTTCGATACCAGTCCCCACTAACTCAGCGTATGAGTACCACAGATTGGGTAATCTGATCTGTGTAGTAAAGTGGGGAACTGATGGTAGGTGTGGTGCAAAAACACTCCCCCCAGGTCTAGTGCTAGAGAAAAGGGGGTAGACTCCCTCACTAGGCAACTCCAGCAACTTTACTGATTCATTCATCGATGACATGCGATATTCCACTTTGGTCCTTACTTGGACTAGATGGGCGGTTGGAGAGGCCCTCTCTGATCAATCGGCTGGTCATGTCAAGCCCTAGCACCTATATGATTGGCCCAACCCTATTGCCCTTATGCAACTTGGGGCATTAAGTGATAATGTAAAATAAATATGCAGCAGATTTCATTAACTTTTCCAAATCATTATTTAATCAAACTCTGCATCTCTCAGAATGTCACAGAATCTTTTTTTTTTTTTTCTCTTTTACTTTAAGAGTCCTGAAGCATATTCACATTATTTTTTTATTTTTTTCATTGTTTCTAGTTAAAATACTGGAATCCTTTACTTGCCTTTAGAGAATTAAATAAATTGAATTTTTTTTTTTTTTTTTTACCCCAATTAGATGTCTCTCTTTAGAGTTGAATGAGAAACTGAGCTCAAACATGCAGTCTTCCACTTAATAGAAAAATAAATAAAAAAGACAAACATTGAAGTTTTCAAATAGAATTGCTTCAGAACGTGAACTTACCTACCAGGTTTCATCAATATATGTCCAGATATTCTCAGGTCATCGTGCTTTTAATGTACAATTAAAAGGTAATTAAGGGTAGATCACATGACCAAATCTGAAACACTCGCGGAATTTCTGGTGCAGGCAGTTTCACAAGTAAAGGACACCTGTTTAATGTTAAGAGATGCGTTCTAAAAACTTTTTTTCGAACACAAGAAGGCTGTGAAGGATCTAGGATGAGACAGCATCCTGGAATACCCCAACTTGCATGTATTTATTATTTTGTCTTTTTTTTTTTTTTTTTTATTTGTTGCTGGGTTTTTTTTTTTTGTGGGGAGGGGTTTTCTAAAAAGAAAAAATTATGCAAAACTAAAAAGAAACAACCAATTAAAAATTAAGAATTTGACATAAAAGATTTTTTTTAAATCTTTTTTTTTTTGTTTTTTTGGCTAATGAATCTTTTTTTCTCTCCTCCTCCTCTTCTAACTTCTGCATCATCAGCTTCTTTAGAATTCCACTCACACATGACGCTAATACAGATGAGGAGGAGGAGGAGGAGCAGGAAGGGGAGGCTGACATCCTTCCCCACTTATCTAATGAAGACATAACGAAATTAAGAAACCAACTGATAGATTTCAGTGACAAGGAATGTTTTGCTAATTATATGCTGTGACAAATGCTGGTTTTAGAATGTTATTTATGATACCTGTCTCTGGCCTTACAGGGCGAGTTGTGGCAGGTCATCACTTCTCAACATCATGGCCACCTCCTTACTTGTAGTTTAGCTTCTTTACTTTTTACCCTTTTTAAAAAAAAAAAAAAAAAAGCTTCAATAATAATAATAACAATGATGATAATAATAATAATAATAAACAGTAGGAAGTAATAATTAATGAAGATACTTGAACATTGAAGATTGCTATCTTTTTTCAATTTTATTTGACCTTATACAGCAACTGTCAGTTAAGATGTTGTTGAATGATAATTGTCTTTAAAAAAAAAAAAAAGACACTTAAAAAAATGGTCTTAAAAAGCTATATATATATATATATATATATATATATATATATATATAGCTTGACAGTTGGGTTTCGAATCACGCACAAGGCGGTTTTCTTATCTATAGCTCTGCTGATGAGACCTAATAGGCCGAAATGTACATACAGATTGATTTTTCTCGATTTGTTTAGCCTTACATTTAAATATGTATGCCTGCCTAATTAATTAATTATTTCAAAATTAGGTAGACTTCAATTAAGCACATATTCTCCCAAAAATTGTCGGCTAAAAAAAGTCATCATAAACACACCGCGTGTGTATTTACTTCTCATACTGTCGTGTAGAAGAAGTCACTATAAGAGGAATACAAACCTACTTCTAAACAAAACGAAAAATCTAAGAGAGTCCGGTTGGTGTAGAGGTTACGATACTCGCCTGTCATCTCTGAGGGCTTGAATTCAATTTGACCCCATGCCACTGAATGAGACAGCAGAAAAGGTAAATAATAGCTGGAGGGAGAGTAGTTGGATTCATACCTTTCCCAAGGGTATTAGCACTATGTGAACTGTAGACCTCATCTAGGATTTGAACTTGGGTTGACAAGTCCATTTCCTATAACTCTAACCATTAAACGATGCACCTCCAACTAAATAGTGCTTTGAAGTAGCCTTAAAATCGATTAGATTTCCTTGTTTGTTAATAAGAAATTGTTTATCTGTAATATGTTTGTATTTCCAGGATTTTTCTTTTTAATGAAATAATCCTCAGGCTATTTAATGTGGAATTTGCATTGTTATTGTGAACATCAGTTTGAAATGAGTGATTTAATCTCACAGGTTAATTTATTGTTCAGATATCTGGATTTTTTTTTTAATTTAGTTTTGTGTATTATTATACTAGAAGTGGCTACCCGGCATTGCCTGGGTAGAGGGTGATTTTTTTAAAGATCCATTATTACTGAATTGTGAGTTGAATCCTCATGGGATGCCCCATTTAAATCCCTATGTAAAAAAAAAAAAAAATAGACCTTGCATTGATCTAGCTACTCTGAAAAGAATTGTTAATGTCTACTATTTAAAATATTAAATGCAAAAAAAAAAAAATCTAGACTGTTATCATCTAAATTTAATTTTTTTAAAATTATCTTCACGAATATAAATCAAACCTTCAATATTTTGCTCAAAAACCAAGCCCTGGTGATATTCAATGAGTATATATATTTACTTTGTAGTTAATTGCTTTATTTTCAAAGTTTCCTCCGGATATACAGATTCACACAACTGCCCTTTATATATGTATAGAAAATAGATTAGACAAAATTATTACAACATTTAATTTGGTCTTTATCATGTAAATTTCAACTACAAGTTATTAGGATAATTGCTATCTTTCTCTTTTGTTTTTTCATTGTTGGGATAATATTTCTGTTTTTCAATATTGAAAAGGAGAGGAAGAACTCTCAAAGTAGTTTAGACTAACAAGAAGAAAGCCCCTTTTGTTTTGATTTGGGGCATTCCTTCTCCTAGACTGGTTGCTATACCAAGTTTAAAGATCCCATTTTGCCCTACTATTTACCCATAGCTGGAGGGAAATAGTTAGATTCATACCTTTCCCAAGGGTATTAATGCTATGTGAAATGCCAACAACTTTGTCCAGGATCTAGCATCTATGATGGTAACTCCTTGCCATGTCTATTTTCCTATGATGTGAAATGCAAACAGCCTTGTCCAGGGTTTGAACTCTTTTTGCTGTGTCCATTTCCTATGATGGTAACTCCTCTTGCTGTGTTCATTTTCCAATGATCTGAAATGCAAACAGCCTCATCCAGGATTCTCCTCTTGCCGTGTTTCATTTTCCAATGATCTGAAATACAAACAGCCTCGTCCAGGATTTGAACTCCTCTTGCTGTGTTCATTTTCCAATGATCTGAAATACAAACAGCTTCGTCCAGGATTTGAACACCTGTTGCAGTGTTCATTTTCCAATGATCTGAAATACAAACAGCCTCGTCCAGGATTTGAACTCCTCTTGCCGTGTTCATTTTCCAATGATCTGAAATACAAACAGCCTCGTCCAGGATTTGAACTCCTCTTGCCGTGTTTCATTTTCCAATGATCTGAAATACAAACAGCCTCGTCCAGGATTTGAACTCCTCTTGCCGTGTTTCATTTTCCAATGATCTGAAATACAAACAGCCTCGTCCAGGATTTGAACTCCTCTTGCCGTGTTTCATTTTCCAATGATCTGAAATACAAACAGCCTCGTCCAGGATTTGAACTCCTCTTGCCGTGTTCATTTTCCAATGATCTGAAATACAAACAGCCTCGTCCAGGATTTGAACTCCTCTTGCCGTGTTCATTTTCCAATGATCTGAAATACAAACAGCCTCGTCCAGGATTTGAACTCCTCTTGCCGTGTTTCATTTTCCAATGATCTGAAATACAACAGCCTCGTCCAGGATTTGAACTCCTCTTGCCGTGTTTCATTTTCCAATGATCTGAAATACAAACAGCCTCGTCCAGGATTTGAACTCCTCTTGCCGTGTTTCATTTTCCAATGATCTGAAATACAAACAGCCTCGTCCAGTTTGAACTCCTCTTGCCGTGTTCATTTTCCAATGATCTGAAATACAAACAGCCTCGTCCAGAGCTTGAACTCCTCTTGCCGTGTTTCATTTTCCAATGATCTGAAATACAAACAGCCTCGTCCAGAGCTTGAACTCATATCTATTTTCCTATGATGGGAAATGCAAACAGCCTCATCCAGGGCTTGAACTCCTCTCACTATATTCATTTCCAATGACAGTAACCATTACACCACATGCCTCCAACATTGCATTGATGTGATGTCTCTCTTGTCTTGACAAAACTGTCATTATTCTCAGTTGTATTGTGTTGGTCATTTATCTATTGTTTAATAAATGTTAAGATAGAAATCACTTTTAAGGTTGGCTTTATTAAGATGAAATAACATTGCCATTCCTTGATATCTCACTTATTGTTTTAAATATTTTGGTCATCATACTTTGCTAAATTTACATTGACTTTGTTTTTTTTTTTTCCATTTAAGTGTCTTTTTATATTGTCTTTCTAGTCAGGAGAGTTCCTTTTTCATGAGATCACTTGTCCCCCAATTTCATTGTTTTGTTTTCCTCAATTCTCTATTCATGAAGAATACAAAAAGCTTCTCACTAAAACCGTGACCATCATATTGTCCTCCTTGTATTTTTTCTCTTTACCCTTGCTACAGTTCGGTACAAAAGCCTGTCATCTTTTTTTTCACTGTTTTGGTTTCAGCGTTTTTATCGATGTAGGATGTGAAGCACTTAACTCAAATAGATAGTCTGATCTAAAATTTCAAAAATTGGGTTTCAGTGATTTTAAATTCTTAATTTGAAGCAGTTTTAAGTCAAATTTTAATTGAACAACCCTGCTTGATTTTCCTTAAATGTAAAATCCCCCCTTTTTCTTTAGTAGGAGAGGAGCTCTCAAAGTAGTTCTAACTAATGAGAAGAGAGCCTCTTTGAATTCAAAGTTTTCCTTCTCCTAGATTGGTTGCTCTACCAAGGCTAAAGAACCCAGTCTGCCCTACTATTTACCCAGAGCTGGAGGAAGAATAGTTGGATTCTTTCCCAAGTGTATTAGCACTGTGAAATGCAAACAGCCACATCCAGGATTTGAACTAGTCTCACTCTATCCATTTCCTATGACAGTAACTATTGACTAGAGAATCGGGTTGTTTCCTTGTTACATACTGCTAGTGAAGCAGCCATGTTTACATTGTAAAGATGTCAAGCAAAATGGGGCACTCAGGTTCAAACTTTGATCATGTGACCACAATAGTGTCAATTATAAGCACAGAACATAGAGGACCAGTTTAGCTCAGTCAAAGCCTGCACCTAGGAACCACAAGGTTCCTGGTTTGATACCGACCCTCGCCAACTCAGCATATGAGTAGCTCAGGGATCTGTGCGGTAAAGTAAGAAGCTGATGGTAGGTGTGGTGCTCCATCTCAGACACAAAAAACAATTTCCTTGGTCTAGCGCTAGTGAAAAAGGGGATGGACTCCCTTGCTGTCTGGCTGATAGTGACTTTAGACCAGCCTGATGACTTATGGCAAAAGTGCGAGTAATTTTTGACTCTGTTGTATATTCATGTGGGTACATCAATAAGTCTGTAACCTAACTATTAAAACAAATTATTTTGCTCAACAAATATTTTCATCATGTTTTCATATATGATGAATCACTTAACTGGAATAGATATTCTGGTTAAAAATTCACAATTTTTATAGTCCATGAATATAATAGATTGAGTGCCTTTAATATAAGAGTGAATATTAATCACCACATAATTCAAGCATTGAACAGTAACAAAAGAAATTAGACAAAAATATTACTAATAGCTCTATGGACTTATGAAATAACTAAACAAGTTTAGTTACAATTTAAAAGGTCTTGATATCAAGCTGAATCTCTTGCGAACTATTCGTTGAATTTTTGAAATGTGGCTTGATAATTTGTATCATTTACATTTTTTTGAACTGTTGTCCTCATCTTTATTGTTATATACACCACATTTCGGTCAATGTACCCTACTGCCTTCTTCAGATGTTTCTTGTCAAATTTTTGAGATGAGGCTTGATAATTTGTATCATTTACCTTTTTTGAACTGTTGTCCTCATCTTTATTGTTATATACACCACATTTCGGTCAATGTACCCTACTGCCTTCTTCAGATGTTTCTTGTCAATTTTTGAGATGAGCTTGATAATTTGTATCATTTACATTTTTTGAACTGTTGTCCTCATCTTTATTGTTATATACACCACATTTCGGTCAATGTACCCTACGGCCTTCTTCAGATGTTTCTTGTCGAATTTTTGAGATGAAGCTTGATAATTTGTATCATTTACATTTTTTTAACTGTTGTCCTTATCTTTTGTTATATACACATTTCAATTGATCTGCTTAATAAGTAACACTCATGTGGAGGTTGCAGGTTCAATCCTGACAATATCCCAAAATAACATGGAATGCTTAACACTTGCATCCAGTCATCGTTAACAAAATTAGAACAATCTACCCCAAATTAGATAAAGGGTTCCGTGAAGGCTCCAGAGTTCAACAATATGGTTTTTATGAACTAGTTAAATACTCCATTGTCATTATTGTAGAATGAACATCATACTTGTGAAGCAATATTCCAATTACCATCACCTTGGTAGACAAGGCAACAAGCAAGCCGTAACTTAATACAGGTTTGTATTGAGTTACAGCTTGTTGCCTTGTCTGCCAATTTGACGCTAATTGAAATACTGCTTCACAAGTATGATGTTCATTCTACAATTATATAGTAATTGTTGTGTAATAAAGCTATATTTACATGGATGTATCAGTAAGTCTAATGATGAAAAAAAGCATTTTAACAAATATTTTCTTTCTCAAAACATTTTTTCTAGTAGAATATATTAATCATATAGACCAAAAAATTCTTTAGTAAAAATTTCAGATAAAAATTCAGATAAGTAAATGTTGACTTGTAGATAAGTTAAATTTCTATGAGTTTTTTTTATTTGAATTCTAGAGATTAGGCCAGTTTATCTCAGTCGGTAGAGCATCTGCTAAGGAACCACAAGGTTCTGTGATCAATACCAGCCCTCGCCAACCTTGCACATTAACAGCACAGCTTGGGTCTGTGTGGTAAAGTGGAAAACTGATAGTAGGTGTGGTGCTCCACCTAAAATTCAAAAACAATCTCTCTAGTCTAGTGCTAGTGAAAAGGGGATAGACTCTCTTGCTGTCTGGCTGATACTGACAATAGCCATTCTGCTGACTTAACTTACTATTAACAAGAGAAATTAACGTTTTTTTCTTCTCTTCTGTCTTTTAATTTTTTTAGTTTTTGTATTTAAAAAAAAAGTTGCATATCTTATTTCTGATAACATTGATTAGTTTTTAACATAGTTGAAAATAGATTATAGCACTGAATAAAGGGTTAGGTTCAAAGTTCCATGATGGCTCCTTATTATGACAAGAAGGTTCTCAGAGAGTCCAACAAGAAACACCTGAAGAAGGTTGGAGGGCACATCGGCCAAAACGTTGTACGAATAACAATGAAGATGAGGACAATAATAGTCCGAATAATACAAAAATATTAATTATCAAGCCTCATCTCAAAAATTCAGAGAAATAGTAAAAAGAAATTGTTGCATATCTTATTTCTGATAACATCGATTAGTGGAAAATAGATTATAGCAGATTATAAAGGGTCTGATTTAGCTCAGTTGTTAGAGTATTCACTAGGAATCAAAAGGTTCCAGATTTTATATCAGTCATTTCCAGCTCATGAGTAGCACAGCTTGAGTAATCTGATCTGTGTGTTGAAGTAGTACCCCCCTCAAGTAAAACAATCTATCTGGTCTAGCACTAGTGAAAAGGAGATAGACTCCTTCACTATCTGGCTGATACTGACAATAGACCATTCTGCCGACTTTTTATGAAAAGAATCATAGCAAAATTATCTTCAACATTTGGTAGCGATGAACCTATTCAATACTTAGATGGGTGACCATTTTAACAACATACCGTAATCAACCTGGTATTAAAATTACTAATTCAGCATTAAATGACCGTAAAAGGTTACCTTGGGAAATATATGCATCCAACTACTCTCCCTCAAGCTGTGGGTAAATAGTAGAGCAGACTGAGCTGTTTAACCGTGGCAAGGTAACCAGTCTAGGAGTAGGAAATCTCTGAATTTAAAGCTGTTAAACTCTGCTTAAGAAATTGACCATGTGTCACATACTGCTCGTAAGGAGGGATATTTAAATACATACATACATACATATACATATATATATATATATATATATATATATATATAATATATATATGTGTGTGTGTGTGTGTGTTTCTGCCTTTTCTTTAAAAGGTGTTGACTGATCCAAACCAAACTCTGACTTCTCATTGCTTCAAGCTTTGAAATAAAGAATTTTTCATAAACTGTCTTTGAGAAAGCAGGATATATATTACTAGTAAGTTTTTCATTATAAGCTCTCTCTCTCTCTCTCTCTCTCTATATATATATATATATATATATATATATATATATATGTGTGTGTGTGTAAACAAATAATTTTGCTTTGGGGCAAAACAAAACATATTTGTCAAATTGGTTCATCATGAAAATAAAATTTATCAGTTTTATAGAATGATAAAGAAGATCCACTGGTATATAAACACTTATGGTTGATTATCAAAATGGTCTGCTTCACACATCACCCCACCAATTCCTATAAGCGTTAAGATATATTCATGACCCTACCTATCTTAATACAACAGGAACTGTCAGGTGAATTGATTCTGAATTTCAGATGGGGTCCACTAACACACAAGCAAACATTAATTAACCCAGTAAGGGTTGACATACCAAAAAAAAAAAAAAAAAAAAAATGAACTGCTAGAAATTGATAGACATTTTTTGTTGGCATTGTGTAGAGAAATATTTTTCTCCAACACAATACACTGGCTGTGTATCTTGAACTCCTGTTCTTTGGTTTAAAAAAATCAACATGTGTACCAACTAAGCCACAGACTGTTTTCAATTTCGACTCTGTTATAATTTTTTTTCAGTCTTGAACAAGTATTTTGATGAATAAATAAAATTATTTTGGTTAAAGCACTTGGCTTGCCTTTGTTCTTTGGCTTTTTATGAGATTCCTGCAAATCTTTGAGTTGATTTGCTTTTAGGGTATGTTCCATGCTGAAAACAAGAGGAAAACACTTGATGAATTTGTTTACAACATTTTCACTAATAATCATCCTGGCTAAGGTGTCTGCATGCATGCGTCTATATTTGCATGTACACATTCATCGTTGTTATTGATGTATAGTGAATCTGTGTGTAAGTCATAGGTTTAACATAACAGTATATTTAAATGTCCAAGATTATGTATGTTGTTATAACTGTAAAATTAGAATATACAGTGTGTGTCAACAAATATATAGATGAGTCAATTAACATTGAGTGTACATGTATCTCACTATCATGTGTGTGTGTGTTTGTATAAATTACATGCAGAAACATATACACAAGTGGGCACAGATACATGTATGAATATACATCTATATATGCATATTGAGAAGTGTTTTTTTTTATATATTGATCACTGTGAATGTAAATGTGTTTATGTCAACACACATGCTTGTGTGTGTGTATATATATATATATACATACACACACACTCACACAAATACTCAGATATAGATTATTTTATCTAAGTTCATCTCTCTCTTTCTCATATATGTCTGTGTGTATGTGTATATATATATGTATACATATACATATATATATATATAATATATAGAGAGATGCTTTTTTATATTGATCTCTGTAAATGTATTTGTGTCAACATACCTGCTTGTGTGTGTTTTTTATATATATATATATACACACACAAAATACTATGATATAGATGATTTTTATCTAAATTCCTCTCTTTCTCATATATATATATATATATATATATATATATATATGAGAGAGAGAGAGAGAGATGCTTTTTATATTGATCTCTGAATGTAAATGTGTTTGTCAACATATTTGCTGATGTACGTTCATATATAAATATATCTATACACACACATATTAAGATATAGATGATTTGTTTTTATCTATGTTTACATCTCTCTCATATATATATATATATATATATATATATATTTTGGTCATGTTCACATTTATTTACAGCTTGGCCTATTTGTTTTTTTACAATGTCGTGTATCCATATTCCTTTCTGTAATTTGCCTGGGTTGTCAGTATTAATTAAAAATAAACTTTGCTACTGGAATTTTTTACTTTTAATATATATTTGCAATTTTCTGTTCACTCATTATTTTTGTCTCTTAGGTTATTTGTATATTTTCAAATCACACACGTACGGGGAAATAAGTGAGGGTGAAGCTGTGCACATTTCTCTTGCTATAATTTAGTACTTGTATATATTTAGTAGGGCCGGTTTAGTTTAGTTGATAAAGCATTCACCTAGGAATCACAAGGTTCCGGGGTTGTTACCAGTCCTTACCAACTCGGCACATGAATAGCACAGCTTGGGTAATCTGAGCTGATGGTATGTGTGGTGCTCTACCTCAGTAAAAATAATCTCCCTGGTTTAGTGCTAGCAAAAAGGGGATAGACTCCTTAACTGTCTGGCTAATACTGACAATAGGTTTAGTTCAGTTGATAAAGCATTCGCCTAGGAATCACAAGGTTCCGGGGTTGTTACCAGTCCTTACCAACTCGGCACATGAATAGCACAGCTTGGGTAATCTGAGCTGATGGTATGTGTGGCGCTCTATCTCAGTAAAAATAATCTCCCTGGTTTAGTGCTAGCAAAAAGGGGATAGACTCCTTAACTGTCTGGCTAATACTGACAATAGGTCACTTTATTGTTATTTAGTAAGCATTGTTTAGTTTGGTACACAGACCCACATTTCTATTGCTATGATTTCGTATTTGTGTAGTTGTTTAGTATTTTATTTAGTATGACTGATTTAGCTCAGTTGGTAGAGCATTCACCAAGGAATCACAAGGTTCTGGGTTTGTTACCGATCCTCACCAACTCGGCACATGAGCTTGGGTAATCTGACCTTGTAGTAAAGCATCTGGGAGCTGACGGTAGGTGTGGCACTATGCTTCAGCAAAAACAATCTCCCTGGTTTAGTGCTAGTGGAAAGGGGATAGACTCTTTCACTGTCCGGCTAATACTGGCAATAGGCCACTCCAATGACTTTATTATTATTTACTAAGCATTGTTAGGTACAAAGACCCAAACAAACAAAACTGGGCTTAGGTTTGGCACAAGGCTAAAAGAATGGAGCACCCGGTGAGAATCAATAGTAATTGATTTGCAAGACTAACTTGTTAGCTATTACTCCATTAACAAGGTGCTTTGTAGATTTGTATAGTTATTTCTTATTAATGTATTTTTTCTTAACACATAATTCATACAAATACACTTTATATAAATTGAGAGGAATGTGTATCTATGTTCAAGTATAAAGATATGTTTTTATACATATTGAGATATGCATGTGTGTTTTAAATGTATACATGTATTTATAAATGTATCAGCATGAATGTAAACATTTTTATAGATTTGCACACACACACACACACACACACACACACATATATATATCCGTTTTTGTACTTGAATGATTATACATTTGTATATCTACAACCTATTTATGGACATACACACACAATCTTATATATACATACACTTTTTAGTGTACAAAAAAGGCTATCTGTATATAATTGAATATTTATATATATATATATATATATATATATATATACATACATACATACACACACACACGTGTGTGTATGTATGTATGTGTCTGTATTTCTCTCTCTCTAATATATATATATATATATATATATATATATATAAAAAATTTATGTATGTATTTCTATATCTTTGTGTACATATCCATTTTTGTACTTGAATGATTATACATTTGTATATCTACAACCTATTTATGGACATACACACACAATCTTATATATACATAGCCTTTTTTGTACACTAAAAAGTGTATCTGTATATAATTGAATATTTTATATACACACACACACGTGTGTATGTATGAGTCTGTATTTCTCTCTCTCTCTCTATATATATATATATCTATATATATGTGTGTGTGTGTGTGTGTGTGTGTGTGTGTATTAAATTTATGTATGTATTTCTATATATATATATGTGTGTGTGTGTGTGTATTAAATTTATGTATGTATTTCTATATATATATATATGTGTGTGTGTGTGTATTAAATTTATGTATGTATGTGT
Organism: Doryteuthis pealeii; assembly: GCA_023376005.1. Taxonomy (NCBI): domain Eukaryota; kingdom Metazoa; phylum Mollusca; class Cephalopoda; order Myopsida; family Loliginidae; genus Doryteuthis; species Doryteuthis pealeii. The sequence goes on along the minus strand of CM042161.1, from coordinate 63,865,383 downwards.
GTGTGTGTATTAATTTATGTATGTATTTCTATATATATATATATGTGTGTGTGTGTGTATTAAATATGTATGTATTTCTTATATATTATATGTGTGTGTGTGTGTATTAAATTTATGTATGTATTTCTATATATATATATATGTGTGTGTGTGTGTATTAAATTTATGTATGTATTTCTATATATATATATGTGTGTGTGTGTGTGTATTAAATTTATGTATGTATTTCTATATATATATGTGTTGTGTGTGTATTAAATTTATGTATGTATTCTATATATATATATGTGTGTGTGTGTATTAAATTTATGTATGTATTTCTATATCTTCGTGTGTGTGTGTATTAAATTTATGTATGTATTTCTAGTGTGTGTATATATATATATATATATATATATATATATATCAAATTTATGTATGTATGTATGTATTTCTATATCTTTGAGTACATAAATGTATAAGATGTGTATGCTGATGTAATCAGTGTCAAACCAAAGTCTTGTATTAGACAAACAACTAAATAAGGAATGTCTTGGAGGTGAAACCATCCAGCTTGTCATTTCTCACACTCAACAAAAGCAAAACACAAAATCTCATTTCATCTCTTACCTAAACTGTTGAAAGGAACAGTCATCAGTTGAACATTAGGCTTGTCTCCCTTGGTGATAGCTTTGTGAGCACAGTGTTGGACTAGTGTTTAAGTTGTTTATATTTTGAGACTAAATAGGTTGCATGCTCGTGCATCTTTTTTTTTCTACCTTATTTTTTTTTAAAGGTTGTTTCTTCCATGTTTATGTGGAAGTTGAATCTGTTTTATACTTACATTACAGAATATCTGTAAAATGTATTTTGTAGTTGAATAAAACAGTGTCAAAGAGAAACAGCTGTCCAATTGTGAACTGGGGATTCAGTCACCACCTTCTAGCACCTTTAAGATTTGTCTTTGAAATCTTTTTATATATATTTAAGTTATTTCTCTGAATTTTTGAATTAGTTATCTCTAGGCTGCAAGTTCAATCCTGGTCAGGAGCAGCAGTAACATAGAATAATGATTAACAAAGCTTAACACCTGTACCCCAGCTATGGTTAGCGGAATGAGAACAGGATACCCCCGTGGATTGAATAACGGGTTGGGTTCAAAGTTCTGTGAGGGTTCCCGATTACGACAAGAAGATTCCCGAGGTCGACAAGAAATACCTGCAGAAGGCTAGAGGGCACGTTAACTGAAATGTTGTACAGATAATAATAAAGATGAGGACAATAGTCTGAATAATCCAAATAATACTATGTTTAAGTTGTTTATACTTTAGTACTAAATAGGTTGAATGCTCATGCATCTTTTTCCTACCTTTTTAAAAAAAAAATTTTTTAAAGGTTGTTTCTTCCATGTCTATGTGGAAGTCGGATCTGTTTTATACTTACATCACAGAATATCTGTAAAATGTATTTTGTAGTTGAATAAAACAGTGTCAAAGAGAAACAGCTGCGCAATTGTGACCTGGTCTATCAGCCACCATCTTCTACCACCTTCTAAGATAAAAAGATTTAGGTGTTTGTTTGCCATAAAAGCAATTTGAAGAATACAATTGGGACAATCATATAGTTATTTACTAAGCTTAGCTTTGATGTGGCACAAAGCCAGAAGTATGGGGTGCCCAATAAGAATTGAACTCATTAACAATATTATGCAAATCTAGCTTGCTAACCATTACACCACATGAGGTGCCCTTAAAACTAAGCTTAGCTTAGATGTGGCACAAGGACAGAAGTATGGGGCGCCCAATGAGAATCAAACTCATTAACAATGATCTGCAAATCTAGCTTGCTAACCATTACACCACATTGAAGAAAACAATTGGGACAACCATATAGGTGCTAGGGCTTGACATGACCAGCCTATTGAGCAGATCGGGCTTCTCCAGCCACCTATCTAGCCAAAGTAAGGGATGCAGCGGAGTGTTGCTGGTCATGTGACCACTTAGTAACTAAGAGACAGATGGGTAAACATGCTGAACTCAACTGGGTATTTCATGAATGAATATAAAAATGATTTTTGAAATAAAACAAATAATTTGTTATAAATGTCTTTGATATATTTGAATGTATTAGATGTCAGACAGGTCACATAAGATTGTAATGAAGAAGGTTTTATCTATATATATATATATATATATATATATATATATATAAAAGAACGTTTGGTATGTACGTGTTGACTTATAACACGGAAAAAAGATGTCGCTCAGATTCGACATCTTGCATACAGATCAATAATCTTATAACTAAAGAACACACAAAATTTGGTTTTGATGATTAAAAAATACCGCCATTCAACACCCACCCACCTCACTCCACTACCGTTGACACGAGTCAAGTTTTGAACTCTCAAGACAGAAATGAAGAAGGTTTTATCATTATTAATATAGTCATTTTAAAAAGAGTTTTCTACTCCTACATAGAAGTTGCTCTGTCAACAGGGGGTTTTAGAATGTGCTGAAGAGAGGTAATACCTCACCTCCCTAATGGGGCACCTGTTGGGGGGTGGTGATCCATGGTGGCTGAAAAAGGGATCCTGCAACATTCCAGTTTGAACCAAGTTTTCATTCTCCTAGAGTAGTTGCTGTACTAAGGTTAAAGAGCCCAGTCTGCCTTATTTTACTCATAGCTGGAGGGAGAATAGTTGGATTCATATATTTCTTAAGAGTTAGTGCCATGTGAAATGCAAACAGCATCCTCAAGGATAGGAACTAAGATCACGCTGATATATATATATATATATATATATACACACACACACACACACACAAACCTCTCTGCACAAGTAGGATGTAACACAAGGTCAATTTCTTAAGCAGAGTTTTCCAGATTTGAATTGTTTTCCTTCTCCTAGACTGGTTGCTTAACTAAGTCTGTTGTACTGTTTACTATTACTTGAAAGGAGAATAGTTGGATGCATACCTTTCCCAAATATATTAGTACTATATGAAATGCAAACAGCCTTTTCCATGATCTAAACTTGGGTCCATTTCCTCTGAAGATAACCATTACACCATGTGCTGTAATATATGCACCACAAACTAGTACATAGCAAAATATTGCAGGACTTTTGATCTCTCAAGTAATTAACATTTTCCAAGTCTTAAGGCAAATGAAGGAAATTGATATTTACAATTCTAAATTAATAAACAACTTGTTTGACACCTTACCTCAATGTCACTTAGAATGGTATAATTTTTGTTAACACAAATTCCTTAGAAAATTTAGAATAGATAATTAAAAAAAAGGAGAGCATTGGTGAAACTGTAGTGGCAAGAAAGGTATTCTTATAGCTATTTCTCTGAATTTTTTAGATGAGGCTTAATAATTAGTATTATTTGGATTATTCGGACTACTGTCCTCATCTTTGTTATCTGTACAATGTTTCAGCCAATGTGTACTCTAGCCTTCTTCAGTTATTTCTTGTCAGACTTGGGAGCCTTCTTTTCAAGAACTCAGGAGCCATCACAGAACTTTAAAGATGACAGTAGTCCGAATAATCCAAATAATATTTAATAGCTGTTGATAGTGAACTTGATCTTTAGTACTTAAGATATATAGCCTTGTGCCAAACTGTTAATTTAAATGTTTAAATAGAACTAAGATAACTGGATATTTAGATAATAATTTGTGTACCAATTCCTTTAGTTTTTGTTTTTTCTTCTATTAAAAACATAACTTGTAAAGCTTCAGAAAACTGTTTGCTGATTTAATGAAAATCAAATATAAAAGGAAAAAGATTTCTTTTAATTTTTTAGATGAGATTTGATAATTTGTATTATTCAGACTGTTGTCCTCATCTTTATTGTTATCTACACTATTTCTCAGAATTTTTGAGATGAGGCTTGATAATGTGTGTTATTTGGATTATTCAGACTATTGTCCTTATGGCAAGCCCCAACCCCTTTTTATCATATGGGTGCTAGAAGGTGGTGGTGCGGGTCTACATGTCCTGGGAATGACGTTAAACTCTATCTGATGGTGAGGTTCCAGTTCTGGAGGTTTGGGGAATGTGGAGCACCCCTTCATCACCATTGCTCCCTGGTCCACTCTGACCCGGAGTGGTAGTACCTGTTAGGGTCCCATCTATGGGTTAAATAGAAAAATGTATTTATAAAAAAAATTGTATTATCCATTAAGAACTGATTTATTTTAAAAACTTTATCGGCATTAAATGACCCACTGAGGTTGATATGCCATAAAACAAACCAAACAAACCAATCAGACTATTGTCCTCATCTTTATTGTTATCTACACCATTTCTCTGTATTTTTGAGATGAGGCTTGATAATTTGAAGTATTTGGAGTATTGTCCTCATCTTTATTGTTATCTACACTATTTCTCAGAATTTTTGAGATGAGGCTTGATAATTTGTATTATTTGGATTATTCAGACTATTGTCCTCATCTTTATTGTTATCTACACTATTTCTCAGAATTTTTGAGATAAGGCTTGATAATTTGTATTATTTGGACTATTGTCCTCATCTTTATTGTTATCTACACTATTTCTAAGAATTTTGTTATATGAGGCTTGATAATTTGTATTATTCGGACTATTGTCCTCATCTTTATTGTTATCTACACTATTTCTCTGTATTTTTGAGATGAGGCTTGATAATTTGAAGTATTTGGAGTATTGTCCTCATCTTTATTGTTATCTACACTATTTCTCAGAATTTTTGAGATGAGGCTTGATAATTTGTATTATTTGGATTATTCAGACTATTGTCCTCATCTTTATTGTTATCTACACAATGTTTCAGCCATTGTGTAGCTAACAATAAAAATGAGACCAATAATCTAAATACAAAATACTTGTTTGATATCTTCTTTGCCAATAACACTTCTTTGCCATAAACAGTGAATTTTCTTATCTTTTAAGTGGTATTGTATTATTTTCTATTTTAAGCAAAGTTCAATTTCTGTCCCCATTTAAGATGCTCTGTTCAACAAGAAAAAGATTCATGCTGTCTAATTTGAGAAATTCTCTGAGAAGAATTGCATTTCTACAATTTTCTGTTAAGAGAACTTAGATGCTAAACTTATTTTTATTTATTTATCTATTTATTTTATTTTATTTTTTTTTGTAGCAGTCTTTAGACTCAATTAGGGCTTAATTATCTAGAGTAACTGAACCAAAAGATGTGTTCCAAACTTTGAAGGAATCTCTCTTCTTGAAAAGTTTTCTTGTGATGCTTAAATCTATGAAGAGTGAAGTAATTATTTTGTTTGTACAGCTTGGATTTTAAACGTTAAAGGCTGAAATGTGAATTGCTTTGAGGAGAAGCTTGAAATGCTCTATTATTATTGTAAGTTATAATAATTATCTATCACGTTAAAAAAAATGTGTGCATGTGAGGGGTGGGGGTAAATTTAGCTTTCAAGGGTTTAAAAATAAGAATTGTATATTTGTTTGAGCCATTATGTGACTTGATATGCTATCAATGAAAATAACCCCCTTTTAACTTGAACCCCCACCCCAGGTGCCCCCTCCCTCTCAAAAATCTTTATATCTTAACTAGTGGGTCTCAATGACTAGCCATGTCAAGGCTGACAGTGTAACAGCTATTTACTGTTATTACTGCTTGAGGCCAGTTTAGCTCAGTCAGTAGAGTCCAGGCCTAGGAATCGAAAGGTTCCTGGTTTGATAACGGTTCCCGCCAACTCTACACATGTGTAGCACAGATTGGGTAATCTGATCTGTGTGGTATAGTGAGATGATGGTAGGTGTGACGCTCCACCTCAGCAAAAACAATCTTCCTGGTCTAGCACTAGCAAAAGGGGGATAGACTCCCTCAATATCCAGCTGATACCGACCATAAACCATTCCGCCAACTTCACTTTTTCACTGCTTGGACAAGTTAGGAAGTTAGTCACTACATTGAACAACGTCAGAAGTATGTATTTACCCAACCCCTTCTCTATGAACAGGATGCAGCACAAGGTCAAATTTTTACACTAGACCATTGTTAGGGGGTACATTTCTAACTAGGTGCTCATCACTTTTAGCCTTATGTCAAGCTAAGCTTAGGATATAACTGATTATAAGATACAGCCATTTTAACAAAAAAAAAAAGTTTTTTCTATGAGTTTAAAAAAATTGAATTGTATTTTACCATATATATATATATATATATATATATATATACCAACCCCTCTGGCTGAGCAGAATGCGACACAAGGTCAATTTCTTAATCGGAGTTTAACAGATTTTAATTCAGTTTTCCTTCTCATAGTCTGGTTAACTATCCAAGGTTAAAGAGCCCATTCTGCCCTACTATTTACCCATAGCTGGAGGTAGAATATATGGATTCATTTCCCAAGGGTATTAGTGCTACATGAAATGCAAACAGCCTTGTCCAGGATTTGAACTCTGGTTGACGAGTCCATTTCCTCCAGCTTTAACCATTATACCATGCACCTCCATCTTACCTTTACCATAGATATTTGTGTATTATGTGACTCTTAGACCTAAATTTTAGCCTAATATTAGGGGTCACGTCAGGATGTCCCGTCGTGGTGCAATGGTTAGCAAAATAGACTTGCAGATCGATACTTCTGGATAATAAGTTTGATCCTTCCTGGATGCCCATACTTGTGACCTTGTGTCACATCTTTCCTATGACGAATGGGTTGGGTATCATGCAGCTTTCCTGGACCTAAATTTTAGCCTAATATTTGGAGGTTGCACCATAAACCAGGCACAAGCATTATGTGTGTAAATAGTTGGCCAATGCTAGGCCTAAAATTTCCATCCCCAAAAGGTCTCACAAAGTCGCACGATATGTAAGTATATACAGCATATCAATATTCTGTAAGTAAGTAAAAGTCGACAGGGTGGTCTAATGTTGGTATCAACCAGACAGCGAGGGAGTCTATCCCCTTTTCTCTAGTGTTAGACCAAGGAGATTGTTTTTTAGCATCTGAGATGGTGCCACAACTACCATCAGCTCTTCACTTTACCATACATATCCCTGTACTACTCATATGCTGAGTTGGTGAGGGCTGGTATCGAACCAGGATCCTTGTGATTCCTGGGCAAGTGCTCTCTACCAACTGAACTAAAGTTTACCTCAGTTGGTAGAAAGCACCAGTCCTCTGTTTTGTAAATAATGAATATTTGAAAGGAAAGTACTATGTAGAATTTGTGAAAAAAAACAACTTTTTTTTCTGTTTTATTTAGATTAGTTAACAAATATAATTGAAAAAGTGTTCAATTAAAAACCATTTAATTTATAGAAAAAGATAATTTGAATATTATTGGCACTTCTTTATGGATAGAGTTCAGAATAATCATGTAAAACTCATTGATGTTTAATTGAAACCTGATATAAAAGATATATTTTTATATGATCTTTGGATATAAGATTAAAATTAATCTCTGATCAAAAGGAATTATCTAAAATCTATTAAAGAAATTTAATACTTTTTGTAACCTATTTAAATAACTTGTATAATATGTTATAATCTGATTTTGGTTTATTTTTATATTTATGCAAATACAGAAAAAAAATGGATTGTGTGATTTTTATTAGACCAATAATATTAAAATGTTTTAACAGATTTCTAATTCAGTTGAAAATTGGGACCATATTACCTTTAGGCACCCCTTTTTGATCTCGATTAAGAAAGGACATGTTTTTCATTTACACCATCAATATCCGTTTGTGTGTTAGGGATTAGTTTTATAATTAAAAAAAAATCTAAAAATCATCTGTTAAAACAACCGGATATTGACGGTGTAAATGAAAAACATGTCCTTTCTTAATTGAGATCAAAAAGGGGTGCCTAAAGGTCATATGGTCCAAAAATTGAAATGTAGAGTCAAGATTTGTGCTATGGGGTTACAAGAGGTTTTGTGTTTTAGGTTAAAAAGAGTAGCTGTGGTTATTCTTGGTATGTGTTCTTAGGGTTTGCTTTTAACCCTATCTTATTTAGTGGTTGTGCTGAAAAGAAAGGAGGAAGAGACAAAGACAAAAGGTGGTTTTATGATTTAGGCTTTATTTACCAGTCATAGCCACCATGTGGCAAGGAAATATCTCTCTGGCCAGTAGTAGTGTCTAGACACAGTCAAGGCCTGAACTTGAATGGCTGAGAGATTCTTTTAGGGGTCGGAAGTAGGTCCTTTTTCCCGGACACGCTTGGAGGGTTCTTCCGGTGAAGGCTCATGAGAGTTTTTTTAGTTTTTTTTATTTGAATTTCATTTTAATCCCCACAGTGCTTATCCTGATTCACTATAATTTCCCATGGGAGATTACTATTAAATAACAATTCTCTGCCCAACATATGGGTAACACAGTGTGTCAGAGTTTGGGCTGTGATCCCACCAGCACAACCACCTATGGTGTAATTAAACATAACCTTATATTTGTTAGTTGGTTGGTTTTGAAGGCTATCACAATGCAAGTGTAAAGAAAAAAGAATGTAACTGTGGTGTTGTTTGTTAACCTGTGATTTATTCTTAATTCTTAATATTTCGGGAAAATATCCCTTCTACAGAAGATTGCCAGAACTGAAGTTGTTGCTAGTGGCTTTTCATTTGAACAGTCACATATTGTCCCCATCTTTATTGTTATTTGTACAACGTTTTGGCCTATATGCCCTCCGGCCTTCTTCAGTTATTTCTTGTTGGACTCGGGAACCTTCTTTTCGTAGTCCAATTGGATAAGGTAGTTAGGTTAAGACAGTTCTAAGTGACAGTTATCTCTGGATTCTGGGTTCAATCCTGAGTAGAGGCAGTAACAGAGAAAAATAATTAACACAACTGCTACCCCAGCTATGGTTAGCGGAATGAGAACAGGATACCCCCGAGGACTGAATAAAGGGTTAGGTTCGAAGTTCTGTGATGGCTCTCTACTACGACAAGAATGTTCCCGACTACGAAAAGAAGGTTCCCAAGTCCGAAAAGAAATACCTGAAGAAGGCCGGAGGGCATATCAGCCAAAACGTTGTACAAATAACAATAAAGATGGGGACAATAGTCCGAATAACGCAGATAATACTAATCATCAATCAAGCCTCATCTCAAACATTCAGAGAAATAAAAAGTTGCATGTTAACGATTCCATTAACAATTGTACATTATAGATTTCAAATAAGATTGCCATACTTATGTGAATGATATAAATAATGATAATAATTGGTCCCAAAAAGCTTGGAAAAAACACTGGAGGAACATGGAAATCAGGAAGAATTGAGACTATCCAGACAACTGCATTGCTGAATCAGCTAGAATACTCAGAAGAGTCCTGGAGACCTGAGGAGACTTGTTCTCATTCACACTCCAGTGAAAGACCATCAGCTAATGCTGGTGTGAAAAACTCAAAAGTAGTAAGATAATAATACAATTTTACTATAGTTTATAATAGAATAATGTGAATAATGAATATTTTTTTAAGCTCTTTAATGATTTTACCAACAGGCCACTTCACTGAGTTAACTTTTACAACATGTGGTAATTTTGTTAAAAATTTACGCAATAACCTTTAGGCATAAAATAACCCTAAGCTGGTTGACATGCTTTTATGTTTTCATAGAGCAAGTCAGAAAGTGCACATGTGTAGGAATTTTTTTTTTTTTTTTGTCTCTAGAGATTCTTGGTTGTCAATTAAAAAGGTGCATGTTAACGATTCCAGACATGGCTTTTAACGAATGTATATGTAATAGATTTCAAGTAAGATTGCTATAATTATGCCTCTTGACTGGTTTGTAACAGTGTGTCATATGAAAATAATAGAATTCTTGTCACCTCAGTCTCTGTTGGTGGGCTGTGAAAGCATGCAATCTACAGATGGGGTTACTTGATAGGCTTAGGGGTGGGGAAGCGAAGAAAAATAGCAGAGAAGGGAGCACCAAATGCTTCCTATTATCTGTTACTTCTGTCAACAAAAGTTAGAAGAAGGTTTTGTTTTTAAGCAATCCTTTAAAGATGTCTGTGGATTTGGTAGCATTTGCCTGTCAGGAAGGAATTCCTCTGAGATTCATCAATTAATATTCTGTCTAAGCATTGAATACTTTTATCTTTATCTTGTTTTCTGTCATTACCAAAATATTTAGTGTATTTTTCATTCTATGTAACTGATAGGTTCGTTCTATAATCTAGTATTCATTCTTTACCCCCTTAAAGGTTGCCAAAACTTAGAATAAAGTTACTTCCTATTACAGAATTTATATTGTAATTATTTGAAAAAAAAAAAAAAAAAAAAAAAAAAAATAACCCAAAAACAAAAAAACCCAGCTAAATTGTAATAGTGAGAAAATAGTATCAGCCCTTTTTTTCTGGGTATGACTTTAAATTGCATATAATGGTGAAGTTTCAATTCTGGAGCTCTGGGAAGTGTGGAGTACCCCTTCATCGCTATTACTCAAAGGTCCACTCTGACCCACAGTGGAAGTTCCTGTTATTTAGTGTATTTTTACATCCTATGTAACTGATAGGTTCGTTCTATAATCCAGTCTTCATTCTTTACCCCCTTAAAGGTTACCAAAACTTAGAATAAAGTTACTTCCTATTAACAGAATTTATATTGTAATTATTTAAAAGCAAAAAAATAGCTGAATTGTAAGAAAAGAGTGACAGTTTTTTTTTTTTTTAAGTGAAGTTTTTTTTGTCTAAGTAACTAAAAACGTGGAACAAAATTTTTTAAATAAATTAACTACAGAAGATTTGAGTTTGCCTTATAATTTTACCATTTTAAAATCTAAATTAACCTTTAGTGTATTTAATATGATCTTTCATTCCACTCTCACATGGTAAACACCCAACCCTTTTTATCATATTTAGCTAGAAGGTGGTGAGTGAGGGTCAGTGTCCTGGGTATGATGTTAAATTGCATCTAATGGGGAAGTTTCAATTCTGGAGCTCTGGGGAGTGTGGAGTACCCCTTTATCATTATTACTCCAAGGTCCACTCTGATCAAGAGTGGAAGTACCTGTTATTTAGTGTATTTTCCATCCTATGGAAAACAGATATGTTAGTTCTATAATCCAGAATTTTATTTTTTACCCCACTTAAAAGTTGCCAAAACTCAAAATAAAGTTACTTTCTATTATCAGAATGGTAATTATTTGAAAAAAAAATTTTTTTAAGATAGCTGAATTGCAATTGTAAGAAAATAGTATCAACCTCTTCTTTTTTCTTTTTTTTCCTATGTAGGTAAAAAAAGAAAAAAAAAGAAGAGGTTTGATACTATTTTCTTACAATTGCAATTCAGCTATCTTAAAAAAATTTTTTTTCAAATAATCCATTTCTGATAATAGAAAGTAACTTAATATTTTGAGTTTTGGCAACTTTTAAGTGGGTAAAAAATAAATTCTGGATATAGAAACTAACATATCTGTTACATAGGATGGAAAATACACTAAATAACAGGTACTTCCACTCTTGATCAGAGTGGACCTTGGAGTAATAATGATTAAAGGGGTACTCCACACTCCCCCAGAGCTCCAGAATTGAAACTTCCCCATTAGATGCAATTTAACATCATACCCAGGACACTGACCCTCACTCACCACCTTCTAGCCTAAAATATGATAAAAAGGTTGGTGTTTACCATGTGAGAGTGGAAATGAAAGGCATATAAAATACACTAAAGGTTAATTTAGATTTTAAAATGTAAAATTTATAGGCAAACTCAAATCTTCTGTAGTTAATTTATTAAAAAAATTTTGTTCCACGGTTTTTAGTTACTTAGACAAAAAAAACTTCACTTAAAAAAAAAAAAAAACTGTCACTCTTTTCTTACAATTCAGCTATTTTTTTGCTTTTAAATTAATTACAATTATAAATTCTGTTAATAGGAAGTAAACTTTATTCTAAGTTTTGGTAACCTTTAAGGGGGTAAGAATGAAGACTGGATTAGTAGAACGAACTATCAGTTACATAGGATGTAATAAATACACTAAATAACAGGAACTTCCACTGTGGGTCAGAGTGACCTTTGAGTAATAGCGATTGAAGGGGTACTCCACACTTCCCAGAGCTCCAGAATTGAAACTTCACCATGATATGCAATTTAAGTCATACCAGAAAAAAGGGCTGATACTATTTTCTCACTATTACAATTTAGCTGGGTTTTTGTTTTTTGGGTTATTTTTTTTTTTTTTTTTTTTTTTTTTTTTCAAATAATTACAATATAAATTCTGTTAATAGGAAGTAACTTTATTCTAAAGTTTGGCAACCTTTAAGGGGGTAAAGAATGAATACTAGATTATAGAACGAACCTATCAGTTACATAGAATGAAAAAATACACTAATATTTGGTAATGACAGAAAAACAAGATAAAGATAAAAGTATTCAATGCTTAGACAGAATATTAATTGATGAATCTCAGAGGAATTCCTTCCTGACAGGCAAATGCTACCAAATCCACAGACATCTTTAAGGATTGCTTAAAAACAAAACCTTCTTTCAACTTTTTGTGACAGAAGTAACAGATAATAGGAAGCATTTGGTGCTCCCTTTCTCTGCTATTTTTTCGCTTCCCCACCCCTAAGCCTATCAAGTAACCCCATCTGTAGATTGCATGCTTTCACAGCCACCACCAACAGAGACTGCAGGTGGTGACAAGAATTCTATTATTTTCATATGACACACTGTTACAAACAGGTCAAGAGGCATAATTATAGCAATCTTACTTGAAATCTATTACATATACATTCGTTAAAAGCCATGTCTGGAATCGTTAACATGCACCTTTTTAATTGACGAACAAGAATCTCTAGAGACAAAAAAAAAAAAAAAAATTCCTTACACATGTGCACTTCTGACTTGCCTATGAAAAACATAAAAAGCATGTCAACCAGCTTAGGGTTATTTTATGCCTAAAGGTTATTGCGTAAATTTTTAACAAATTACCACATGTTGTAAAGGTTAACTCAGTGAAGTGCCCGGTTGGTAAAAATCATTAAAGAGCTTAAAAAAATATTCATTATTCACATTATTTCTATTATAAACTATAGTAAAATTGTATTATTATCTTACTACTTTTGAGTTTTTCACACCATAGCATTAGCTGATGGTCTTTCACTGGAGTGTGAATGAGCAACAAGTCTCCTCTAGGTCTCCAGGACTCTTCTGAGTATTCTAGCTGATTCAGCAATGCAGTTGTCTGGATAGTCTCAATTCTTCCTGATTTCCATGTTCCTCCAGTGTTTTTTCCAAGCTTTTTGGGACAATTATTATCATATTTATATCATTTCACATAAGTATGGCAATCTTATTTGAAATCTATAATGTACAATTGTTAATGGAATCGTTAACATGCAACTTTTTATTTCTCTGAATGTTTGAGATGAGGCTTGATTGATGATTAGTATTATCTGCGTTATTCGGACTATTTGTCCCCATCTTTATTGTTATTTGTACAACGTTTTGGCTGATATGCCCTCCGGCCTTCTTCAGGTATTTCTTTTCGGACTTGGAACCTTTCTTTTCGTAGTCTGGGAACATCTTGTCGTAGTAGAGAGCCATCACAGAACTTCGAACCTAAACCCTTTATTCAGTCCTCGGGGGTATCCTGTTCTCATTCCGCTAACCATAGCTGGGGGGTAGCAGTTGTGTTAATTATTTTTCTCTGTTACTGCCTCTACTCAGGATTGAACCCAGAATCCAGAGATAACCTGTCACTAGAACTGTCTAAACCTAACTACCCTTATCCAATTGGACTACGAAAAGAAGGTTCCGAGTCCAACAAGAAATAACTGAAGAAGGCCGGAGGGCAATAGCAAAACGTTGTACAAATAACAATAAAGATCATGGGGGACAATATGTGACTGTTTCAAATGAAAAGCCACTAGCAACAACTTCAGTTCTGGCAATCTCTCTGTAGAAGGGATATTTTCCCGAAATATTAAGAATTAAGAATAAATCACAGGTAACAAACAACACCACATTACATTCTTTTTTCTTTACACTTGCATTGTGATAGCCTCAAAACCAACCAACTAACAATATAAGGTTATGTTTAATTACACCATAGGTGGTGCTGCTGTGGGATCACAGCCCAAACTCTGACACACTGTGTTACCCATATGTTGGGCAGAGAATTGTATTTAATAAGTAATCTCCCATGGGAAATTATAGTGAATCAGGATAAGCACTGTGGGGGATTAAAATGAAATTCAAAAAAAAAAACTAAAAAAACTCTCATGAGCCTTCACCGGGAAGAACCCTCCAAGCGTGTCCGGGAAAAAGGACCTACTTCCGACCCCTAAAAGAATCTCTCAGCCATTCAAGTTCAGGCCTTGACTGTGTCTAGACACTACTAACTGCCAGAGAGATATTTTCCTTGCCACATGGTGGCTATGACTGGTAATAAAGCCTAAATCATAAAACCACCTTTTGCTTTGTCTCTTCCTCCTTTCTTTTCAGCACAACCACTAAATAAGATAGGTTAAAGCAAACCCCTAAAACACATACCAAGAATAACCACAGCTACTCTTTTAACCTAAACACAAAAACCTCTTGTAACCCCATAGCACAAATCTTGACTCTACATTCAATTTTTGGACCATATGACCTTTAGGCACCCCTTTTGATCTCAATTAAGAAAGACATGTTTTTCATTTACCACCGTCAATATCCGGTGGTTTTAACAGATTGATTTTTAGATTTTTTTTTAATTATAAAACTAATCCCTAACACACAAACGGATATTGATGGTTGTAAATGAAAACATGTCCTTCTCTTAATCGAGATCAAAAAGGGGCCTAAAGTGTAATATGGTCCCAATTTTCAACTGAATAGAAATCTGTTAAAACATTTTTAATATTATTGGTCTAATAAAAATCACACAATCCATTTTTTTCGCTGTATTTGCATAAATATAAAAATAAACCAAAATCAATTATAACATATTATACACAAGTTATTTTAAATAGGTTACAAAAAGTATTTAAATTTCTTTAATAGATTTTAGATAATTCCTTTTGATCAGAGATTAATTTTAATCTTATATCCAAGATCATATAAAAATATATCTTTTATAGCAGGTTCAATTAAAACATCAATGAGTTTTACATGATATTCTGAACTCTAATCCATAAAGAAGTGCCAATTAATATTCAAATTATCTTTTTCTATAAATTAAATGTTTTTAATTGAACACTTTTCAATTATATTTGTTAACTAATCTAAATAAAACAGAAAAAAAAGTTGTTTTTTTTCACAAATCACATAGTACTTTCCTTTCAAATATTCATTATTACAAAACAGAGGACTGGTGCTTTCTACCAACTGAGGTAAACTTTATTCAGTTGTAGCAGAGAGCACTTGCCAGGAATCACCAAGGATCCTGGTTCGATACCAGCCCTCACCCAACTCCGCATATGAAAGTAGTACAGGGATATGTATGGTAAAGTGAAGAGCTGATGGTAGTTGTGGCACCATCTCAGATGCTAAAAAAACAATCTCCTTGGTCTAACACTAGAGAAAAGGGGATAGACTCCCTCGCTGTTCTGGTTGATACCAACATTAGACCACCCTGTCGACTTTTACTACTTACAGAATATTGATATGCTGTATATACTTACATATCGTGCACTTTGTGAGACCTTTTGGGGATGGAAATTTTAGGCCTAGCATTGGCCAACTATTTACACACATAATGCTTGTGCTCTGCCCGTGATGGTGCAACCTCCAAATATTAGGCTAAAATTTAGGTCCAGGAAAGCTGCATGATACCCAACCCATTCGTCATAGGAAAGATGTGAGACACAAGGTCACAAGTATGGGCATCCAGGAAGATCAAACTTATTATCCAGAAGTATCGATCTGCAAAGTCTATTTTGCTAACCATTGCCCACGACGGACATCCTGACGTGACCCCTAATATTAGGCTAAAATTTAGGTCTAAAGAGTCACATAATACACAAATATCTATGGTAAAGGTAAGATGGAGGTCTGCATGGTATAATGGTTAAAGCTGGAGGAAATGACTCGTCAACCAGAGTTCAAATCCTGGACAAGGCTGTTTGCATTTCATGTAGCACTAAATTACCCTGGGGAATATGAATCCATATATTCTACCTCCAGCTATGGGTAAATAGTTAGGCAGAATGGGCTCTTTAACCTTGGATAGTTACACAGACTATGAGGAAGGAAAACTGAATTAAAATCTGTTAAACTCCGATTAAGAAATTGACCTTTGTGTCGCATTCTGCTCAGCCAGAGGGGTTGGTATATATATATCTATATATAATATATATATATGGTAAAAACAATTCAATTTTTTTAAACTCATAGAAAAAACTTTTTTTTTTGTTAAAATGGCTGTATCTTATACATCAGTTATATCCTAACGCTAGCTTGACATAAGGCTAAAAGTGATGAGCACCTAGTTAGAAATGTACCCCCTAACAATGGTCTAGTGTAAAAAATTTGATCACTGTGCTGCATCCTGTTCATAGAGAAGGGGTTGGGTAAAAATCAATACTTCTGACGTTGTCAATGTAGTGACTAACTTCCTAAACTTGTCCAAGCAGTGAAAAAAGTGAAGTTGGCGGAATGGTTTATGGTCGGTATCAGCTGGATATTGAGGGAGTCTATCCCCCCTTTTCCTAGTGCTAGACCAGGAAGATTGTTTTTGCTGAGGTGGAGCGTCACACCTACCTCATCTCACTATACCACACAGATCAGATTACCCAATCTGTGCTACACATGTGTAGAGTTGGCGGGAACCGTTATCAAACCAGGAACCTTTCATGATTCCTAGGCCTGGACTCTAACTGACTGAGCTAAACTGGCCTCAAGCAGTAATAACAGTAAATAAGCTGTTACACTGTCAGCCTTGACATGGCTAGTCATTGAGACCCACTAGTTAAGATATAAAGATTTTTGAGAGGAGAGGGGCACCTGGGTGGGGTTCAAGTTAAAAGGGGGTTAATTTTCATTGATAGCATATCAAGTCACATAATGGCTCAAACATATACAATTCTTTTTTTAAACCCTTGAAAGCTAAATTTACCCCCACCCTCACATGCACAACATTTTTTTTAACGTGATAGAATAATTATTATAACTTACAATAATAAATAGAGCATTTCAAGCTTCTCCTCAAGCAATTCACATTTCAGCCTTTAACGTTTAAAATCCAAGCTGTACAAACAAAATTAATTACTTCACTCTTCATAGATTTAAGCATCACAAGAAAACTTTTCAAGAAGAAGATTCCTTCAAAGTTTGGAACACATCTTTTTCAGTTACTCTAGATAATTTAAGCCCTAATTGAGTCTAAGACTGCTACAAAAAAAAATTAAATAATAAATAGGATAAATAAAATAAAAATTAAGTTTAGCATCTAAGTTCTCTAACAGAAAATTGTAGAAATGCAATTCTTCTCAGAGAATTTCTCAAATTTAGACAGCATGAATCTTTTTCTTGTTGAACAGAGCATCTTAAATGGGGAAGAAATTGAACTTTGCTTAAAATAGAAAATAATACAATTACCACTTAAAAAGATAAGAAAATTCACTGTTTATGGCAAAAAGTGTTATTGGCAAAGAAGATATCAAACAAGTATTTTGTATTTTAGATTATTGGTCTCATTTTTTTGTTAGCTACACAATGGCTGAAACATTTGTGAGATAACAATAAAGATGAGAGACAATAGTCTGAATAATCCAAATCAATACAAATTATCAAGCCTCATCTCAAATAATTCTGAGAAACTAGTGTAGATAACAATAAAGATGAGCGACAATACTCCAATACTTCAAAACTTATCTATACACTATTTCTCTGTATTTTTTGAGATGAGCTGATAATTGAAGTATTGGAGTATTGTCCTCATCTTTCATTAGTTATCTACACTATTTCTCAGTAATTTTTGACGATGAGGCTTGATCAATTTGTATTATTTGGATCTGATTCAGACTATTGTCCTCATCTTTATTTGTTATCTACACAATGTTTCAGCCATTGTGTAGCTAACAATAAAAATGAGACCAATAATCTAAATACAAAATACTTGTTTGATATCTTCTTTGCCAATAACACTTCTTTGCCATAAACAGTGAATTTTCTTATCTTTTAGTGGTATGTATTATTTTCTATTTTAAAGGCAAAGTTCAATTTCTGTCCCCATTTAAGATGCTCTGTTCAACAAGAAAAAGATTCATGCTGTGTCTAATTTGAGAAATTCTCTGAGAAGAATTGCATTTCTACAATTTTCTGTTAAGAAGAACTTAGATGCTAAACTATTTTTATTTATTTATCTTTTATTTTATTTTATTTTTTTTTGTAGCAGTCTTTAGACTCAATTAGGGCTTAATATCTAGAGTAACTGAACCAAAAGATGTGTTTCCAAACTTTGAAGGAATCTCTCTTCTTGAAAAGTTTTCTTGTGATGCTTAAATCTATGAAGAAGTGAAGTATTATTTTTGTTTGTACAGCTTGGATTTTAAACGTTAAAGGCTGAAATGTGAATTGCTTTTGAGGAGAAGCTTGAAATGCTCTATTATTATGTAAGTTAATAATTATCTATCACGTTAAAAAAAATGTGTGCATGTGAGGGGTGGGGGTAAATTTAGCTTTCAAGGGGTTTAAAAATAAGAATTGTATATTGTTTGGAGCCATTATGTGACTTGATATGCTATCAATGAAAATAACCCCCTTTAACTTGAACCCCCACCCCAGGTGCCCCCTCCTCTCAAAAAATCTTTATATCTTAACTAGTGGGTCTCAATGACTAGCCATGTCAAGGCTGACAGTGTAACAGCTATTTACTGTTATTACTGCTTGAGGCCAGTTTTAGCTCAGTCAGTAGAGTCCAGGCCTAGGAATCGAAAGGTTCCTGGTTTGATAACGGTTTCCCGCCAACTCTACACATGTGTAGCACAGATTGGGTAATCTGATCTGTGTGGTATAGTGAGATGATGGTAGGTGTGACGCTCCACCTCAGCAAAAACAATCTTCCTGGTCTAGCACTAGCAAAAGGGGATAGACTCCCTCAATATCCAGCTGATACCGACCATAAACCATTCCGCCAACTTCACTTTTCACTGCTTGGAACAAGTTAGGAAGTTAGTCACTACATTGAACAAACGTCAGAAGTATGTATTTACCCAACCCCTTCTCTATGAACAGGATGCAGCACAAGGTCAAATTTTTACACTAGACCATTGTTAGGTACATTTCTAACTAGGTGCCTCATCACTTTTAGCCTTATGTCAAGCTAAGCTTAGGATATAACTGATTATAAGATACAGCCATTTTTAACAAAAAAAAAGTTTTTCTATGAGTTTTAAAAAAATTGAATGTATTTTACCATATATTATATTATATATATATATATATATACCAACCCTCTGGCTGAGCAGAATGCGACACAAGGTCAATTTCTTAATCGGAGTTTAACAGATTTTAATTCAGTTTTCCTTCTCATAGTCTGGTTAACTATCCAAGGTTAAAGAGCCCATTCTCGCCCTACTATTTACCATAGCTGGAGGTAGAATATATGGATTCATTTCCCAAGGGTATTAGTGCTACATGAAATGCAACAGCCTTGTCCAGGATTTTGAACTCTGGTTGACGAGTCCATTTCCTCCAGCTTTAACCATTATACCATGCACCTCCATCTTACCTTTACCATAGATATTTGTGTATTATGTGACTCTTAGACCTAAATTTTAGCCTAATATTAGGGTCACGTCAGGATGTCCCGTCGTGGTGCAATGTTAGCAAAATAGACTTGCAGATCGATACTTCTGGATAATAAGTTTGATCCTTCCTGGATGCCCATACTTGTGACCTTGTGTCACATCTTTCTATGACGAATGGGTTGGTATTCATGCAGCTTTCCTGGACCTAAATTTTAGCCTAATATTTGGAGGTTGCACCATAAACCAGGCACAAGCATTATGTGTGTAAAATAGTTGGCCAATGCTAGGCCTAAAATTTCCATCCCCAAAAAAGGTCTCACAAAGTCGCACGATATGTAAGTATATACAGCATATCAATATTCTGTAAGTAAGTAAAAGTCGACAGGGTGGTCTAATGTTGGTATCAACCAGACAGCGAGGGAGTCTATCCCTTTTCTCTAGTGTTAGACCAAGGAGATTGTTTTTTTAGCATCTGAGATGGTGCCACAACTACCATCAGCTCTTCACTTTACCATACATCCCTGTACTACTCATATGCTGAGTTGGTGAGGCTGGTATCGAACCAGGATCCTTGTGATTCCTGGGCAAGTGCTCTCTACCAACTGAACTAAAGTTTACCTCAGTTGGTAGAAAGCACCAGTCCTCTGTTTTGTAAATAATGAATATTTGAAAGGAAAGTACTATGTAGAATTTGTGAAAAAAAACAACTTTTTTTTCTGTTTTATTTAGATTAGTTAACAAATATAATTGAAAAAGTGTTCAATTAAAAACCATTTAATTTATAGAAAAGATAATTTGAAATATATTGGCACTTTTTATGGATAGAGTTCAGAATAATCATGTAAAACTCATTGATGTTAATTGAAACCTGATATAAAAGATATATTTTTATATGATCTTTGGATATAAGATTAAAATTAATCTCTGATCAAAAGGAATTATCTAAAATCTATTAAAGAAATTTAATACTTTTTGTAACCTATTTAAATAACTTGTATAATATGTTATAATCTGATTTTGGTTTATTTTATATTTATGCAAATACAGAAAAAAAATGGATTGTGTGATTTTATAGACCAATAATATTAAAATGTTTTAACAGATTTCTAATTCAGTTGAAAATTGGACCATATTACCTTTAGGCACCCCTTTTTGATCTCGATTAAGAAAGACATGTTTTTCATTTACACCATCAATATCCGTTTGTGTGTTAGGATTAGTTTATAATTAAAAAAAAATTCTAAAAATCATCTGTTAAAACAACCGGATATTGACGGTGTAAATGAAAAAACATGTCCTTTCTTAATTGAGATCAAAAAGGGTGCTAAAGGTCATATGGTCCAAAAATTGAAATGTAGAGTCAAGATTTGTGCTATGGGGTTACAAGAGGTTTTGTGTTTTAGGTTAAAAAGAGTAGCTGTGTTATTCTTGGTATGTGTTCTTAGGGTTTGCTTTTAACCCTATCTTATTTAGTGGTTGTGCTGAAAAGGAAAGGAGGAAGAGACAAAGACAAAAGGTGGTTTTATGATTTAGCTTTATTTACCAGTCATAGCCACCATGTGGCAAGGAAATATCTCTCTGGCCAGTAGTAGTGTCTAGACACAGTCAAGGCCTGAACTTGAATGGCTGAGAGATTCTTTAGGGGTCGGAAGTAGGTCCTTTTTCCCGGACACGCTTGGAGGGTTCTTCCGGTGAAGGCTCATGAGAGTTTTTTTAGTTTTTTTATTTGAATTTCATTTTAATCCCCACAGTGCTTATCCTGATTCACTATAATTTCCCATGGGAGATTACTATTAAATAACAATTCTCTGCCCAACATATGGGTAACACAGTGTGTCAGAGTTTGGGCTGTGATCCCACCAGCACAACCACCTATGGTTGTAATTAAACATAACCTTATATTTGTTAGTTGGTTGGTTTTGAAGGCTATCACAATGCAAGTGTAAAGAAAAAGAATGTAACTGTGGTGTTGTTTTTAACCTGTGATTTATTCTTAATTCTTAATATTTCGGGAAAATATCCCTTCTACAGAAGATTGCCAGAACTGAAGTTGTTGCTAGTGGCTTTCATTTGAACAGTCACATATTGTCCCCATCTTTATGTATTTTGTACAACGTTTGGCCTATATGCCCTCGGCCTTCTTCAGTTATTTCTTGTTGGACTCGGGAACCTTCTTTTCGTAGTCCAATTGGATAAGGTAGTTAGGTTAAGACAGTTCTAAGTGACAGTTATCTCTGGATTCTGGTTCAATCCTGGTAGAGGCAGTAACAGAGAAAAATAATTAACACAACTGCTACCCCAGCTATGGTTAGCGGAATGAGAACAGGATACCCCCGAGGACTGAATAAAGGGTTAGGTTCGAAGTTCTGTGATGGCTCTCTACTACGACAAGAATTCCCGACTACGAAAAGAAGGTTCCCAAGTCCGAAAAGAAAATACCTGAAGAAGGCCGGAGGGCATATCAGCCAAAACGTTGTACAAATAACAATAAAGATGGGGACAATAGTCCGAATAACGCAGATAATACTAATCATCAATCAAGCCTCATCTCAAACATTCAGAGAAATAAAAAGTTGCATGTTAACGATTCCATTAACAATTGTACATTATAGATTTCAAATAAGATTGCCATACTTATGTGAATGATATAAATAATGATAATAATTGGTCCCAAAAAGCTTGGAAAAAAACACTGGAGGAACATGGAAAATCAGGAAGAATTGAGACTATCCAGACAACTGCATTGCTGAATCAGCTAGAATACTCAGAAGAGTCCTGGAGACCTGAGGAGACTTGTTCTCATTCACACTCCAGTGAAAGACCATCAGCTAATGCTGGTGTGAAAAACTCAAAAGTAGTAAGATAATAATACAATTTTACTATAGTTTATAATAGAATAATGTGAATAATGAATATTTTTTTAAGGCTCTTTAATGTTTACCAACAGGCCACTTCACTGAGTTAACTTTTACAACATGTGGTAATTTTGTTAAAAATTTACGCAATAACCTTTAGGCATAAAATAACCCTAAGCTGGTTGACATGCTTTTATGTTTTCATAGAGCAAGTCAGAAAGTGCACATGTGTAGGAATTTTTTTTTTTTTTTTGTCTCTAGAGATTCTTGGTTGTCAATTAAAAAGGTGCATGTTAACGATTCCAGACATGGCTTTTAACGAATGTATATGTAATAGATTTCAAGTAAGATTGCTATAATTATGCCTCTTGACTGGTTTGTAACAGTGTGTGTCATATGAAAATAATAGAATTCTTGTCACCTCAGTCTCTGTTGGTGGGCTGTGAAAGCATGCAATCTACAGATGGGGTTACTTGATAGGCTTAGGGGTGGGGAAGCGAAGAAAAATAGCAGAGAAGGGAGCACCAAATGCTTCCTATTATCTGTTACTTCTGTCAACAAAAGTTAGAAGAAGGTTTTGTTTTTAAGCAATCCTTTAAAGATGTCTGTGGATTTGGTAGCATTTGCCTGTCAGGAAGGAATTCCTCTGAGATTCATCAATTAATATTCTGTCTAAGCATTGAATACTTTTATCTTTATCTTGTTTTCTGTCATTACCAAAATATTTAGTGTATTTTTCATTCTATGTAACTGATAGGTTCGTTCTATAATCTAGTATTCATTCTTTACCCCCTTAAAGGTTGCCAAAACTTAGAATAAGTTACTTCCTATTAACAGAATTTATATTGTAATTATTTGAAAAAAAAAAAAAAAAAAAAAAAAAAAATAACCCAAAAAACAAAAACCCAGCTAAATTGTAATAGTGAGAAAATAGTATCAGCCCTTTTTTCTGGGTATGACTTTAAATTGCATATAATGGTGAAGTTTCAATTCTGGAGCTCTGGGAAGTGTGGAGTACCCCTTCATCGCTATTACTCAAAGGTCCACTCTGACCCACAGTGGAAGTTCCTGTTATTTAGTGTATTTTTACATCCTATGTAACTGATAGGTTCGTTCTATAATCCAGTCTTCATTCTTTACCCCCTTAAAGGTTACCAAAACTTAGAATAAAGTTACTTCCTATTAACAGAATTTATATTGTAATTATTTAAAGCAAAAAAATAGCTGAATTGTAAGAAAAGAGTGACAGTTTTTTTTTTTTTTAAGTGAAGTTTTTTTTGTCTAAGTAACTAAAAACCGTGGAACAAAATTTTTTAAATAAATTAACTACAGAAGATTTGAGTTTGCCTTATAATTTTACCATTTTAAAATCTAAATTAACCTTTAGTGTATTTTAATATGATCTTTCATTCCACTCTCACATGGTAAACACCCAACCCTTTTTATCATATTTAGGCTAGAAGGTGGTGAGTGAGGGTCAGTGTCCTGGGTATGATGTTAAATTGCATCTAATGGGGAAGTTTCAATTCTGGAGCTCTGGGGGAGTGTGGAGTACCCCTTTATCATTATTACTCCAAGGTCCACTCTGATCAAGAGTGGAAGTACCTGTTATTTAGTGTATTTTCCATCCTATGTAACAGATATGTTAGTTCTATAATCCAGAATTTATTTTTTACCCACTTAAAAGTTGCCAAAACTCAAAATAAAGTTACTTTCTATTATCAGAATGGTAATTATTTGAAAAAAAAATTTTTTTAAGATAGCTGAATTGCAATTGTAAGAAAATAGTATCAACCTCTTCTTTTTTTCTTTTTTTTCCTATGTAGGTAAAACTAGGGACTGGCATTATTGTCGTCTACTACGAATTTTAAAAGCGAATTAAAAATAATTAAATCTATTATTTATTGAAATAAAATAAATAATGCATTATAAAGATAATTCATTGATAAATAAACACTGAAAATTTCATTAAAATCCAATATTTCCCTGATTTTTGGTAAATTATTTTCTATAGGGGGGCTAAAGTCATTTTGTCAAAATGCATTTTAGGCTCAGTTTGGCAGTACCTAGTAAAAACCATGGAACAAAAGTTTAACAAAAAATTATTCCAGAAGATTTTAGTTGTTTATAATCTTACCATTTTAAAATTTAACTTGACTATTAGTGTATGATACGTGTTCAGCTCAGTTGTAGAGCGTCTGACTATGAACCACAAGGTTCCTGGGATACCAGCCTCGCCAACTCTGCGTATGAGTAGCACAGAGATCTGTGCAGTAAAGTGAGGAGCTTATAGTAGAAGTGGTGCTCCAACTCAGATACAAAAAAATTCTCATGGTCTAGCACTAGTGAAAATGGGATAGACTCCCCTACTGTATGGCTGATACCAACTTTAGGCTGCCCCAACGACTTTCTTTATGTGTTCACCAGTATGTTTTGTATTTTAACATTATAACCTCTCATTTCAATTTGAATCATGCCAAACACACAACCCTTTTTATCGCATGTGCTGGAAGGTGGTGGTTGAGGGTCTTAGTGTCCTGGGTATGGTGTTAAACTGCATCTAATGGTGATGTTTTAATTCTGGAGCTCTGGAGAATGTGGTGTACCCCTTCATTGCTATTACTCAAAGGTCCATTCTGACTCGGAGTGCTAGTACTTGTTATTTAGTGTATTTTTATTCCTATGTAACAGGGGTTTTTTTTTTCTATGTATCCAGTTTTCATTCTTTATCCACTTAAGTTGCCAAAACTTAGAATAAAGTTATTTCCTATTAACAAAATTTATATTGTAATTATTTTTTTAAAAAATAGCTGAATTGCAATTGTAAGAAAAGAGTATCAGCCTTTTTTTATTTTTTATTAAGTAGCTAAAAACCATGGAACAAAATTTTTTTAAAGAATTTAACCCAGAAGATTATCTCTATAATTCTACCATTTTAAAATCTAACTTGACGTTTAGTGTATGACATGTGTTCACCGGTATATTTTGCCAAAACTCAGAATAAAGTTACTTCCTATTAACAGAATTTTGGGGCTGGTTTAGCTCAGTCAGTAGAGTGTGCGTCTAGGAATCACAAGGTTCTTGGTTCGATACCGGCCCTTGCCAACTCAGCGAATGAGTAGCACAGGATCTGTGTGGTAAAGTGAGGAGCTGATGAGGTGTGTGGCGCTCAACCTCAGATGCTAAAATAATCTCCTTAACAGAATTTTAGGGCCGGTTTTAGCTCAGTCGGTAGAGTGTTCGGCTAGGAATCACAAGGTTCTTGGTTCGATACCGGCCCTTGCCAACTCAGCGACTGAGTAGCACAGGGATCTGTGTGGTAAAGTGAGGAGCTGATGGTAGGTGTGGTGCTCCACCTCAGATGCTAAAATAATCTCCTTTGTCTAGCACTAGTGATAAGGGGGATAGACTCCCTCGCTGTCTGGCTGATACCGACATTAGGCCGCCCCGACGACTTTACTTTAATTACTTTATATTGTAATTATTTGGAAAAAAATAAATACCTGAAGTGCAATGGTGAGAAAATAGTGTCAGCATTTTTTTCTGTCTCAGTAGCTAAAAACCATGGAACAAAAATTTTTATTACAAGTTTACTCCAGAAGATTTTAGGTCCCTTATTATGGTAATTTATGAGGAAGTGTGTCCCGTCTCCTGACTCAGAAATTGCTACCAGGTGACTATTAAAATAACGTCCCAGCTATGTTGTCTCGGTAGTGTTACTTGAAAGAAAACAACCAATTAGGGCATTAAATGTTTTTTAGAGGGCTTCTCTTTTTTGTTGTAATTCTATTTTATTTATCGTAATTTGTTTAGAAATTAATTATAGAAATTTGTTTGGATTCTTGTTTATTTATAGAAATTTGTTTCGAATTCTTGCTTATTTAGAATTTGTCGATAGAATTTGTTCGAATTCTTATTATAGAAATTTGTTCGAATTCTTGATGAAGATGGATATCTATCTATCTATCTATCTATCTACCTACCTCCAATTTGTTCATTTTTTACTTTGTTTATATATATCTATCCACTCATCTCTATTTGCTTCATATAAAAAAGAGAAGCCCCCTCTAAAATACATTTAACGCCCTAAGTTGGTTGTTTTCTTTCAAGTAACACCGCCGAGACGACATAGCCGGGGACGTTATTTTAATAGTCACCGGGTAGCAATTCTGAGGCAGGGACCGGGACGTACTTCCTCATAAATTACCTTTATTATTTTACCATTTTAAATTTTAACTTTATTTTTAGTGTATAATACATGTTCACCAGTATATTTGTTATTTCAACATTACAACATATCATTTCTATTTAACTCCTAAAAAACACACAAGCCTTTTTATCATATATGTGCTAGAAGGCTGTGGCTGGGGGTCTTAGTGTCCTGGGTAAGATGTTAAACTGCATCTAATTGTGAATTTTCAATTCTGGAGATCAGGGAATGTGGAGTACCCCTTCATCTTAATTAAAGAAACAAAGGATTATTATTAATTTTTAACTAGTATTTTCTACCTTTAATTTTTACTTTTCATTTTTTTTTTTTTAAATTTCACATGACCATATATAAAAATATTTGGTTTTATCTTGTCTGATGAATAGTTCTGTCCTAGGTCATGGCTATCAAATTTAGTAAACTAGTCAAGCGTGAATTTAACTGGAGTCAATGTAGTTTTACAGACAGACTCCAGTTCTGACTCTGATTCCACATTCCTGACAACAATCTAACTCATAATTGTTAGAGAGGATACTTTAATCTTTTAGTTTTAGATCAAATAATGCCAACCATATTGATTTAACTAGTATTTCTTCCTTCTTTATTTTTCACTTTTTTTTAAAAAACTTTTTATTTTTTTTATTTTTAAATTTCAAGTGATGGAACTGGTAAACCAAATATCAAATTCCTCTTGTCTTAGGAAATGGTCAGCTATGACCTAGGTCATGGCTATCAAATGACACATTTTTTCTTTTTTTTTTTTTGTTAATGACATTATGCCAATGGATGACATCGTTGATAGAAAAGGACGACCATGAAGTGAAATTGACGATGTGGAATGTAGGTCAAGTTAATGGGATTATGCTTGTGGACCGCGTGCGTTTCTTTCCCAGAGTGTGCTCTCAAGTTCTGTGGCAAATACTTGTAGTCTGAGAGTCACAGAGAAACTCTAGTAATGTCGAAAGAACTTAGCTTTATTGAATGTTGATGACGGGGTGATAATTTGTGGAAAGGATTCTTAGTTTTTTTTTCTTTGTTTTTGTTTTTTTCACAATTGAAAAAGGTCTAAGTTAAAATGTCAAAATCCCTGGAGATGAATGTGACAATTGCGAATGCAGAATGACAAACAAAATTTAAAATAAAAACCAAGTCGTTGGGGTGGCCTAAAGTCTGTATCATCCTGATAGCTAGATAGATTCTCGTTTCGACTAGTACTAGACCAAGGAGATTTGTTTGGCATCTGAAGGTTGAAAGCAGCACACCTACCTCAGGCCCTCACTTCCACACAAGATCCCTGGTTGCTACTCATATGCTGAGTTGGCAAGATGACACGGTTCAAACCGGTTTGGAGCTATTGGACTTAGTTAAAAATTAATTGAAAAAAACTTCATATTCTTTTTTCTTTTCACTTTAAATAGAGAGAATAGAGTTGCGATTTCAGTGGAATTGACCTTGATTTATTTACTGAACCATACCCCGTGATTATCATTATTATTAACCCTTACAAAGCGTTATGTTTGTGGTTATCATTGAAGGAAATGGATTCTCAGCACATGAGTTCAAAATCTTTGGTTGAGGTTGTTGGCATCACTTCATATATTTTGTTAACGC
>CM042161.1:63795485-63837029 GCA_023376005.1 Doryteuthis pealeii | reverse complement strand
ACAAAAAAGGCTATCTGTAATAATAATTATTTATATATATATAATATATTAATAATACACACACACACACGTGTGTGTATGTATGTATGTGTCTGTATTTCTCTCTCTCTCTCTCTCTCTAATATATATATATATATATATATATATATATATTTATGTATGTATTTCTATATCTTTGTGTACATATCCATTTTTGTACTTGAATGAATATACATAGCCTTTTTTGTACACTAAAAAGTGTATCTGTATATAAATTGAATATTTTATATTATACACACACACACACACACGTGTGTATGTATGAGTGTATTTCTCTCTCTCTCTCTCTCCTCTCTCTCTCTCTCTCTCTCTCTCTCTCTCTCTCTCTCTTATTTATATATATATATATATAATATATTTATATATATATATATATATATAAATGTGTGTGTGTGTATTAAATTTATGTATATATTTCTATATCTTCGTGTGTGTATATGTATATATATATATATATATATCAAATTTATGTATATATGTATGTATTTCTATATCTTTGAGTACATAAATGTATAAGATGTGTATGCTGATGTAATCAGTGTCAAACCAAAGTCTTGTATTAGACAAACAACTAAATAAGGAATGTCTTGGAGGTGAAACCATCCAGCTTGTCATTTCTCACACTCAACAAAAGCAAAACACAAAATCTCATTTCATCTCTTACCTAAACTGTTGAAAGGAACAGTCATCAGTTGAACATTAGGCTTGTCTCCCTTGGTGATAGCTTTGTGAGCACAGTGTTGGACTAGTGTTTAAGTTGTTTATATTTTGAGACTAAATAGGTTGCATGCTCGTGCATCTTTTTTTTTCTACCTTATTTTTTTTTAAAGGTTGTTTCTTCCATGTTTATGTGGAAGTTGAATCTGTTTTATACTTACATTACAGAATATCTCTAAAATGTATTTTGTAGTTGAATAAAACAGTGTCAAAGAGAAACAGCTGTCCAATTGTGAACTGGGGATTCAGTCACCACCTTCTAGCACCTTTAAGATTTGTCTTTGAAATCTTTTTATATATACTAGCAAATATATGCACCCTCCGGGTGCAAGTATTTAAGTTTTAATGTAATAAAATATTGTATTAAATTAGAAAGGCTAATGAAACTAAATAAGAATACAGATAAAAAGATTTGAAACAGAGGAGTATGATAAAAGATTTGAAACAGAGGGAGTATAATAAAAAATGGAACAACTGAAACTTACTCTTTCCATCACTCTCGTCTTTCATTGTTATTTTTTCTAATTTAAGTATTTTTTATAAGAGAAGTAAAAAATAAAATGACAGTTATTTTATCTTGTTAATGGATTTCATTTAAGATTTATTGAAGAGATTTTGCTTATATTCATTAAAATAAAACCAACAGTTAGAAATCAATAATACTAAGCACATATTTATTAAATTCGATTTTTTAATATTAATATGCAAATTAGCCTTCCCGTTCACACTGTAACCGCTATTTTGTTGTATATATAATATAATTGCATGTGTTAGTATGTAGACATAGTTAACAGTATTAATAATGTAAGACAATTTTATTAATAATTGAGGTTTAATAAAAAATAAATCATGGAGAATGTGATGTCAATAACTAAGAGAATTGTGACTTGAGTAGGAATATAGTTTCAGTTACAGACAGAAAAACACACAATCTCCATTATAATAAGATTTAAGTTATTTCTCTGAATTTTTTGAATTAGTTATCTCTAGGCTGCAAGTTCAATCCTGGTCAGGAGCAGCAGTAACATAGAATAATAATTAACAAAGCTTAACACCTGTACCCCAGCTATGGTTAGCGGAATGAGAACAGGATACCCCCGTGGATTGAATAACGGGTTGGGTTCAAAGTTCTGTGAGGGTTCCCGATTACGACAAGAAGATTCCCGAGGTCGACAAGAAATACCTGCAGAAGGCTGGAGGGCACGTTAACTGAAATGTTGTACAGATAATAATAAAGATGAGGACAATAGTCTGAACAATCCAAATAATACTATGTTTAAGTTGTTTATACTTTAGTACTAAATAGGTTGTATGCTCATGCATCTTTTTCCTACCTTTTAAAAAAATTTTTTAAAGGTTGTTTCTTCCATGTATATGTGGAAGTCGGATCTGTTTTATACTTACATCACAGAATATCTGTAAAATGTATTTTGTAGTTGAATAAAACAGTGTCAAAGAGAAACAGCTGCGCAATTGTGACCTGGTCTATCAGCCACCATCTTCTACCACCTTCTAAGATAAAAAGATTTAGGTGTTTGTTTGCCATAAAAGCAATTTGAAGAATACAATTGGGACAATCATATAGTTATTTACTAAGCTTAGCTTTGATGTGGCACAAAGCCAGAAGTATGGGGTGCCCAATAAGAATTGAACTCATTAAAATATTATGCAAATCTAGCTTGCTAACCATTACACCACATGAGGTGCCTTAAACTAAGCTTAGCTTAGATGTGGCACAAGGACAAAATATGGGGCGCCCAATGAGAATCAAACTCATTAACAATGATCTGCAAATCTAGCTTGCTAACCATTACACCACATTGAAGAAAACAATTGGGACAACCATATAGGTGCTAGGGCTTGACATGACCAGCCTATTGAGCAGATCGGGCTTCTCCATCCACCTATCTAGCCAAAGTAAGGGATGCAGTGGAGTGTTGCTGGTCATGTGACCACTTAGTAACTAAGAGACATGCTGAACTCAACTGGGTATTTCATGAATGAATATAAAAATGATTTTTGAAATAAAACAAATGATTTGTTATAAATGTCTTTGATGTATTTGAATGTATTAGAGGTCAGACTGGTCACATCAGATTGTAAGAGGTACCATTATTTTTAACAGAATATTCATGAAGAAGGTTTTATCTATATATATATATATATATATATATATATATAAAAGAAAGTTTGGTATGTATGTGTCGACTTGTAACTCAGAAAAAAGATGTCGCTCAGATTCAAAATCTTGCATACAGATCAATAATCTTATAACTAAAAAACACACAAAATTTGGTTTTGGTGATTAAAAAATACCGCCATTCAACACCCACCCACCCCACTCCACTACCGTTGACATGAGTCAAGTTTTGAACTCTCAAGACAGAAATGAAGAAGGTTTTATCATTACTAATATAGTCATTTTAAAAAGAGTTTTCTACTTCGACATACAAGGAAGTTGCTCTGTCAACAGGGGTTTAGAATGTGCTGAAGAGAGGTAATACCTCATCTCCCTAATGGGGCACCTGTTGGGGGGGGGGTGATCCATGGTGGCTGAAAAAGGGATCCTGCAACATTCCAGTTTGAACCAAGTTTTCATTCTCCTAGCGTAGTTGCTGTACTAAGGTTAAAGAGCCCAGTCTGCCTTATTTTACTCATAGCTGGAGGGAGAATAGTTGGATTCATATATTTCTTAAGAGTTAGTGCCATGTGAAATGCAAACAGCATCCTCAAGGATAGGAACTAAGATCACGCTGATATATATATACACACACACACACACACACAAACCTCTCTGCACAAGTAGGATGTAACACAAGGTCAATTTCTTAAGCAGAGTTTTCCAGATTTGAATTCAGTTTTCCTTCTCCTAGACTAGTTGCTTAACTAAGTCTGTTGTACTGTTTACTATTACTTGAAAGGAGAATAGTTGGATGCATACCTTTCCCAAATATATTAGTACTATATGAAATGCAAACAGCCTTGTCCATGATCTAAACTTGGGTCCATTTACTCTGAAGATAACCATTACACCATGTGCTGTAATATATGCACCACAAACTAGTACATAGCAAAATATTGCAGGACTTTTGACCCTCTCAAGTAATTAACATTTTCCAAGTCTTAAGGCAAATGAAGGCAATTGATATTTACAACTCTAAATTAATAAACAACTTGTTTGACACCTTACCTCAATGTCACTTAGAATGGTATAATTTTTGTTAACACAAATTCCTTAGAAAATTTAGAATAGATAATTAAAAAAAAGGAAAGCATTGGTGAAACTGCAGTGGCAAGAAAGGTATTCTTATAGCTATTTCTCTGAATATTTTAGATGAGTCTTGATAATTAGTATTATTTGGATTATTCGGACTACTGTCCTCATCTTTATTGTTATCTGTACAATGTTTCAGCCAATGTGTACTCTGGCCTTCTTCAGTTATTTCTTGTCAGACTCGGGAGCCTTCTTTTCAAGAACTCAGGAGCCATCACAGAACTTTAAAGATGACAGTAGTCCGAATAATCCAAATAATATTTAATAGCTGTTGAGAGTGAACTTGATATTAAGTACTTAAGATATATAGCCTTGTGCCGAACTGTTAATTTAAATGTTTGAATAGAACTAAGATAACTGGATATTTAGATAATAATTTGTGTACCAATTCCTTTAGTTTTTGTTTTTTCTTCCATTAAAAACATAACTTGTACAGCATCAGAAAACCGTTTCCTGATTTAATGAAAATCAAATATAGAAGGAAAAAGATTTCTCTGAATTTTTGAGATGAGATTTGATAATTTGTATTATTCAGACTGTTGTCCTCATCTTTATTGTTATCTACACTATTTCTCAGAATTTTTGAGATGAGGCTTGATAATGTGTGTTATTTGGATTATTCAGACTATTGTCCTTATGGCAAGCCCCAACCCCTTTTTATCATATGGGTGCTAGAAGGTGGTGGCTACGGGTCTACATGTCCTGGGAATGACGTTAAACTCTATCTGATGGTGAGGTTCCAGTTCTGGAGGTTTGGGGAATGTGGAGCACCCCTTCATCACCATTGCTCCCTGGTTCACTCTGACCCGGAGTGGTAGTACCTGTTAGGGTCCCATCTATGGGTTAAATAGAAAAATGTATTTATAAAAAAATTGTATTATGCATTAAGAACTGATTTATTTTAAAAACTTTATCGGCATTAAATGACCCACTGAGGTTGATATGTCATAAAACAAACCAATCAGACTATTGTCCTCATCTTTGTTATCTACACCATTTCTCTGTATTTTTGAGATGAGGCTTGATAATTTGAAGTATTTGGAGTATTGTCCTCATCTTTATTGTTATCTACACTATTTCTCAGAATTTTTGAGATAAGGCTTGATAATTTGTATTATTTGGATTATTCAGACTATTGTCCTCATCTTTATTGTTATCTACACTATTTCTCAGAATTTTTGAGATAAGGCTTGTATTATTATTATTAATTTGTATTATTTGGATTATTCGGACTATTGTCCTCATCTTTATTGTTATCTACACTATTTCTAAGAATTTTTTTATATGAGGCTTGATAATTTGTATTATTTGGACTATTGTCCTCATCTTTATTGTTATCTACACTATTTCTCTGTATTTTTGAGATGAGGCTTGATAATTTGAAGTATTTGGAGTATTGTCCTCATCTTTATTGTTATCTACACTATTTCTCAGAATTGTTGAGATGAGGCTTGATAATTTGTATTATTTGGATTATTCAGACTATTGTCCTCATCTTTATTGTTATCTACACAATGTTTCAGCCATTGTGTAGCTAACAATAAAAATGAGACCAATAATCTAAATACAAAATACTTGTTTGATATCTTCTTTGCCAATAACACTTCTTTGCCATAAACAGTGAATTTTCTTATCTTTTAACTGGCATTGTATTATTTTCTATTTTAAGCAAAGTTCAATTTCTGTCCCCATTTAAGATGCTCTGTTCAACAAGAAAAAGATTCATGCTGTCTAATTTGAGAAATTCTCTGAGAAGAATTGCATTTCTACAATTTTCTGTTAAGAGAACTTAGATGCTAAACTTATTTTAACTTATTTATCTATTTATTTTATTTTATTTTATTTTATTTATTATTTTTTTTGTAGCAGTCTTTAGACTCAATTAGGGCTTAATTATCTAGAGTAACTGAACCAAAAGATGTGTTCCAAACTTTGAAGGAATCTCTCTTCTTGAAAAGTTTTCTTGTGATGCTTAAATCTATGAAGAGTGAAGTAATTATTTTGTTTGTACAGCTTGGATTTTAAACGTTAAAGGCTGAAATGTGAATTGCTTTGAGGAGAAGCTTGAAATGCTCTATTATTATTGTAAGTTATAATAATTATCTATCACGTTAAAAAAAATGTGTGCATGTGAGGGGTGGGGGTAAATTTAGCTTTCAAGGGTTTAAAAATAAGAATTGTATATTTGTTTGAGCCATTATGTGACTTGATATGCTATCAATGAAAATAACCCCCTTTTAACTTGAACCCCCACCCCAGGTGCCCCCTCCCTCTCAAAAATCTTTATATCTTAACTAGTGGGTCTCAATGACTAGCCATGTCAAGGCTGACAGTGTAACAGCTATTTACTGTTATTACTGCTTGAGGCCAGTTTAGCTCAGTCAGTAGAGTCACGGCCTAGGAATTGAAAGGTTCCTGGTTTGATAACGGTTCCCGCCAACTCAGCACATGTGTAGCACAGATTGGGTAATCTGATCTGTGCGGTATAGTGAGGAGATGATGTTAGGTGTGATGCTCCACCTCAGCAAAAAAAAATCTTCCTGGTCTAGCACTAGCAAAAGGGGGATAGACTCCCTCAATATCCAGCTGATACCGACCATAAACCATTCCGCCAACTTCACTTTTTCACTGCTTGGACAAGTTAGGAAGTTAGTCACTACATTGAACAAGGTCAGAAGTGTGTATTTATCCAACCCCTTCTCTATGAACAGGATGCAGCACAAGGTCAAATTTGTACACTAGACCATTGTTAGGGGGTACATTTCTAACTAGGTGCTCATCACTTTTAGCCTTATGTCAAGCTAAGCTTAGGATATAACTGATTATAAGATACAGCCATTTTAACAAAACAAAAAAGTTTTTTCTATGAGTTTAAAAAAACTGAATTGTATTTTACCATATATATATATATATATTTACCAACCCCTCCGGCTGAGCAGAATGCGACACAAGGTTAATTTCTTAATCGGAGTTTAACAGATTTTAATTCAGTTTTCCTTCTCATAGACTGGTTAACTATCCAAGGTTAAAGAGCCCATTCTGCCCTACTATTTACCCATAGCTGGAGGTAGAATATATGGATTCATTTCCCAAGGGTATTAGTGCTACATGAAATGCAAACAGCCTTGTCCAGGATTTGAACTCTGGTTGACGAGTCCATTCCCTCCAGCTTTAACCATTATACCATGCATCTCCATCTTACCTTTACCATAGATATTTGTGTATTATGTGACTCTTAGACCTAAATTTTAGCCTAATATTAGGGGTCACGTCAGGATGTCCCGTCGTGGTGCAATGGTTAGCAAAATAGATTTGCAGATCGATACTTCTGGATAATAAGTTGGATCCTTCCTGGATGCCCATACTTGTGACCTTGTGTCACATCTTCCTAAGACAAATGGGTTAGGTATTATGCAGCTCTCCTGGACCTAAATTTTAGCCTAATATTAGGGGTCACGTCAGGATGTCCCGTCGTGGTGCAATGGTTAGCAAAATAGACTTGCAGATCCATACTTCTGGATAATAAGTTGGATCCTTCCTGGATGCCCATACTTGTGACCTTGTGTCACATCTTCCTAAGACAAATGGGTTGGGTATTATGCAGCTCTCCTGGACCTAAATTTTAGCCTAATATTAGGGGTCACGTCAGGATGTCACGTCGTGGTGCAATGGTTAGCAAAATAGACTTGCAGATCCATACTTCTGGATAATAAGTTGGATCCTTCCTGGATGCCCATACTTGTGACCTTGTGTCACATCTTCCTAAGACAAATGGGTTGGGTATTATGCAGCTCTCCTGGACCTAAATTTTAGCCTAATATTAGGGGTCACGTCAGGATGTCCCGTCGTGGTGCAATGGTTAGCAAAATAGACTTGCAGATCCATACTTCTGGATAATAAGTTGGATCCTTCCTGGATGCCCATACTTGTGACCTTGTGTCACATCTTCCTAAGACAAATGGGTTGGGTATTATGCAGCTCTCCTGGACCTAAATTTTAGCCTAATATTAGGGGTCACGTCAGGATGTCCCGTCGTGGTGCAATGGTTAGCAAAATAGACTTGCAGATCCATACTTCTGGATAATAAGTTGGATCCTTCCTGGATGCCCATACTTGTGACCTTGTGTCACATCTTCCTAAGACAAATGGTTGGGTATTATGCAGCTCTCCTGGACCTAAATTTTAGCCTAATATTAGGGGTCACGTCAGGATGTCCCGTCGTGGTGCAATGGTTAGCAAAATAGACTTGCAGATCCATACTTCTGGATAATAAGTTGGATCCTTCCTGGATGCCCATACTAGTGACCTTGTGTCACATCTTCCCAAGACAAATGGGTTGGGTATTATGCAGCTCTCCTGGACCTAAATTTTAGCCTAATATTAGGGGTCACGTCAGGATGTCCCGTCGTGGTGCAATGGTTAGCAAAATAGACTTGCAGATCCATACTTCTGGATAATAAGTTGGATCCTTCCTGGATGCCCATACTAGTGACCTTGTGTCACATCTTCCCAAGACAAATGGGTTGGGTATTATGCAGCTCTCCTGGACCTAAATTTTAGCCTAATATTAGGGGTCACGTCAGGATGTCCCGTCGTGGTGCAATGGTTAGCAAAATAGATTTGCAGATCCATACTTCTGGATAATAAGTTGGATCCTTCCTGGATGCCCATACCAGTGACCTTGTGTCACATCTTTCCTATGACGAATGGGTTGGGTATCATGCAGCTTTCCTGGACCTAAATTTTAGCCTAATATTTGGAGGTTGCACCATAAACCAGGCACAAGCAGTATGTGTGTAAATAGTTGGCCAATGCTAGGCCTAAAATTTCCATCCCCAAAAGGTCTCACAAAGTCACATGATATGTAAGTATATACAGCATATCAATATTCTGTAAGTAAGTAAAAGTTGACAGGGTGGTCTAATGTTGGTATCAACCAGACAGCGAGGGAGTCTATCCCCTTTTCTCTAGTGTTAGACCAAGGAGATTGTTTTTTAGCATCTGAGATGGAGTGCCACACCTACCATCAGCTCTTCACTTTACCATACAGATCCCTGTGCTACTCATATGCTGAATTGGTGAGGGCTGGTATTGAACCAGGATCCTTGTGATTCCTGGGCAAGTGCTCTCTACCAACTGAACTAAAGTTTACCTCAGTTGGTAGAGAGCACCGGTCCTCTGTTTTATAAATAATGAATATTTAACTACAGTCAAGAAAGTACTATGTAGAATTTGTGAAAAAAACAACTTTTATTCTGTTTTATTTAGATTAGTTAACAAATATAATTGAAAAAGTGTTCAATTAAAAACCATTTAATTTATAGAAAAAGATAATTTGAATATTATTGGCACTTCTTTATGGATAGAGTTCAGAATAATCATGTAAAACTCATTGATGTTTAATTGAAACCTGATATAAAAGATATATTTTTATATGATCTTTGGATATAAGATTAAAATTAATCTCTGATCAAAAGGAATTATCTAAAATCTATTAAAGAAATTTAATACTTTTTGTATCCTATTTAAATAACTTGTATAATATGTTATAATCTGATTTTGGTTTATTTTTATATTTATGCAAATACAGAAAAAAAATGGATTGTGTGATTTTTATTAGACCAATAATATTAAAATGTTTTAACAGATTTCTAATTCAGTTGAAAATTGGGACCATATTACCTTTAGGCACCCCTTTTTGATCTCGATTAAGAAAGGACATGTTTTTTTATTTACACCGTCAATGTCCGGTTGTGTGTTAGGGGTTAGTTTTATAATTTTAAAAAAAAATCTAAAAATCGTCTGTTAAAACAACCGGATATTGACAGTATAAATGAAAAACATGTCCTTTCTTAATCGAGATCAAAAAGGGGTGCCTAATGGTCATATGGTCCAAAGATTGAAATGTAGAGTCAAGATTTGTGCTATGGGGTTACAAGAGGTTTTGTGTTTTAGGTTAAAAAGAGTAGCTGTGGTTATTCTTGGTATGTGTTCTTAGGGTTTGCTTTTAACCCTATCTTATTTAGTGGTTGTGCTGAAAAGAAAGGAGGAAGAGACAAAAGGTGGTTTTATGATTTAGGCTTTATTCACCAGTCATAGCCACCATGTGGCAAGTAAATATCTCTCTGGCCAGTAGTAGTGTCTAGACACAGTCAAGGCCTGATTAGTTTTTTTTATTTGAATTTCATTTTAATCCCCACAGTGCTTACCCTGATTCACTATAATTTCCCATGGGAGATTACTATTAAATAACAATTCTCTGCCCAACATATGGGTAACACAGTGTGTCAGAGTTTGGGCTGTGATCCCACCAGCACAACCACCTATGGCGTACTTAAACATAACCTTATATTTGTTAGTTGGTTGGTTTTGAAGGCTATCACAATGCAAGTGTAAAGAAAAAAGAAGGTAACTGTGGTGTTGTTTGTTAACCTGTGATTTA
Source organism: Doryteuthis pealeii (assembly GCA_023376005.1). Taxonomy (NCBI): domain Eukaryota; kingdom Metazoa; phylum Mollusca; class Cephalopoda; order Myopsida; family Loliginidae; genus Doryteuthis; species Doryteuthis pealeii. The sequence continues at coordinate 63,826,557 of CM042161.1, read as the reverse complement.
TTCTTAATTCTTAATATTTCGGGAAAATATCCCTTCTACAGAAGATCGCCAGAACTGAAGTTGTTGCTAGTGGCTTTTCATTTGAACAGTCACATATTGTCCCCATCTTTATTGTTATTTGTACAACGTTTTGGCCTATATGCCCTCCGGCCTTCTTCAGTTATTTCTTGTTGGACTCGGGAACCTTGTTTTCGTAGTCCAATTGGATAAGGTAGTTAGGTTAAGACAGTTCTAAGTGACAGTTATCTCTGGATTCTGGGTTCAATCCTGAGTAGAGGCAGTAACAGAGAAAAATAATTAACACAACTCCTACCCCAGCTATGGTTAGCGGAATGAGAACAGGATACCCCCGAGGACTGAATAAAGGGTTAGGTTCGAAGTTCTGTGATGGCTCTCTACTACGACAAGAATGTTCCCGACTACGAAAAGAAGGTTCCCAAGTCCGAAAAGAAATACCTGAAGAAGGCCGGAGGGCATATCAGCCAAAACGTTGTACAAATAACAATAAAGACGGGGACAATAGTCCAAATAACGCAGATAATACTAATCGTCAATCAAGCCTCATCTCAAACATTCAGAGAAATAAAAAGTTGCATGTTAACGATTCCATTAACAATTGTACATTATAGATTTCAAATAAGATTGCCATACTTATGTGAATGATATAAATAATGATAATAATTGGTCCCAAAAAGCTTGGAAAAAACACTGGAGGAACATGGAAATCCGGAAGAATTGAGACTATCCAGACAACTGCATTGCTGAATCGGCTAGAATACTCAGAAGAGTCCTGGAGACCTGAGGAGACTTGTTCTCATTCATACTCCAGTGAAAGACCATCAGCTAATGCTGGTGTGAAAAACTCAAAAGTAGTAAGATAATAATACAATTTTACTATAGTTTATAATAGAATAATGTGAATAATGAATATTTTTTAAGCTCTTTAATGATTTTACCAACAGGCCACTTCACTGAGTTAACTTTTACAACATGTGGTAATTTTGTTAAAAATTTACGCAATAACCTTTAGGCATAAAATAACCCTAAGCTGGTTGACATGCTTTTATGTTTTCATAGAGCAAGTCAGAAAGTGCACATGTGTAGGAATTGTTTTTTTTTTTTTGTTGTCTCTAGAGATTCTTGGTTGTCAATTAAAAAGGTGCATGTTAACGATTCCAGACATGGCTTTTAACGAATGTATATGTAATAGATTTCAAGTAAGATTGCTATAATTATGCCTCTTGACTGGTTTGTAACAGTGTGTCATATGAAAATAATAGAATTCTTGTCACCTCAGTCTCTGTTGGTGGGCTGTGAAAGCATGCAATCTACAGATGGGGTTACTTGATAGGCTTAGGGGGGGGAAGCGAAGAAAAATAGCAGAGAAGGGAGCACCAAATGCTTCCTATTATCTGTTACTTCTGTCAACAAAAGTTAGAAGAAGGTTTTGTTTTTAAGCAATCCTTTAAAGATGTCTGTGGATTTGGTAGCATTTGCCTGTCAGGAAGGAATTCCTCTGAGATTCATCAATTAATATTCTGTCTAAGCATTGAATACTTTTATCTTTATCTTGTTTTCTGTCATTACCAAAATATTTAGTGTATTTTTCATTCTATGTAACTGATAGGTTGGTTCTATGATCTAGTATTCATTCTTTACCCCCTTAAAGGTTGCCAAAACTTAGAATAAAGTTACTTCCTATTAACAGAATTTATATTGTAATTATTTGAAAAAAAAAAAAAAAGAACCCAAAAAACAAAAACCCAGCTAAATTGTAATTGTGAGAAAATAGTATCAGCCCTTTTTTTTCTGGGTATGACTTTAAACTGCATATAATAGTGAAGTTTCAATTCTGGAGCTCTGGGAAGTGTGGAGTACCCCTTCATCGCTATTACTCAAAGGTCCACTCTGACCCACAGTGGAAGTTCCTGTTATTTAGTGTATTTTTCATTCTATGTAACTGATAGGTTCATTCTATAATCCAGTCTTGATTCTTTACCCCCTTAAAGGTTGCCAAAACTTAGAATAAAGTTAATTCCTATTAACAGAATTTATATTGTAATTATTTGACACCCCCCTATTATAATTCAGCTGTTTTTTTTGGGGTTTTTTTTTGGGGGGGCCAAAAAAAACCCCAGCTGAATTGTAATAGTGAGAAAATAGTATCAGCCCTTTTTTTTTCTGTGTATGACTTTAAACTGCATATAATGGTGAAGTTTCAATTCTGGAGCTCTGGGGAGTGTGGAGTACCCCTTCATCGCTATTACTCAAAGGTCCACTCTGACCCACAGTGGAAGTTCCTGTTATTTAGTGTATTTTTCATTCTATGTAACTGATAGGTTCGTTCTATAATCCAGTCTTGATTCTTTACCCCCTTAAAGGTTGCCAAAACTTAGAATAAAGTTACTTCCTATTAACAGAATTTATATTGTAATTATTTGACCCCCCCCCCAAAAAAAAAAAAAAAAAAAAAAAACCCAGCTGAATTGTAATAGTGAGAAAATAGTATCAGCCCTTTTTTTTGGGTATGACTTTAAACTGCATATAATAGTGAAGTTTCAATTCTGGAGCTCTCAGAATTTATATTGTAATTATTTAAAAGCAAAAAAATAGCTGAATTGTAAGAAAAGAGTGACAGTTTTTTTGTCTAAGTAACTAAAAACCCTGGAACAAAATTTTTAAAATAAATTAACTACAGAAGATTTGAGTTTGCTTTATAATTTTACCATTTTAAAATCTAACTTAACCGTTAGTGTATTTTAATATTATCTTTCATTCCACTTTCACATGGTAAACACCAAACCCTTTTTATCATATTTAGGCTAGAAGGTGGTGAGTGAGGGTCAGTGTCCTGGGTATGATGTTAAATTGCATCTAATGGGGAAGTTTCAATTCTGGAGCTCTGGGGGAGTGTGGAGTACCCCTTCATCATTATTACTCCAAGGTCCACTCTGACCCACAGTGGAAGTTCCTGTTATTTAGTGTATTTTCCATCCTATGTAACAGAGTTCTATAATCCAGAATTTATTTTTTACCCACTTAAAAGTTGCCAAAACTCAAAATAAAGTTACTTCCTATTATCAGAATTGTAATTATTTGAAAAATTTTTTTTTTAAGATAGCTGAATTGCAATTGTAAGAAAATAGTATCAACCTCTTCTTTTTTTTCTTTTTTTTCCGATGTAGACTGGCATTTTTGTCGTCTACTATGAATTTTAAAAGCGAATTAAAAATAATTAAATCTATTATTTATTGAAATAAAATAAATAATGCATTATAAAGATAATTCATTGATAAATAAACACTGAAAATTTAATTAAAATCCAATATTTCCCTGATTTTTGGTAAATTATTTTCTATAGGGGGGCTAAAGTCATTTTGTCAAAATGCATTTTAGGCTCAGTTTGGCAGTACCTAGTAAAAACCTTGGAACAAAAGTTTAACAAAAAATTATTCCAGAAGATTTTAGTTGTTTATAATCTTACCATTTTAAAATTTAACTTGACTATTGGTGTATGATACGTGTTCAGCTCAGTTGGTAGAGCGTCTGACTATGAACCACAAGGTTCCTGGTTTGATATCAGCCCTTGCCAACTCTGCGTATGAGTAGCATAGAGATCTGTGCAGTAAAGTGAGGAGCTTATAGTAGGAGTGGTGCTCCAACTCAGATACAAAAAAAATTCTCATGGTCTAGCACTAGTGAAAATGGGATAGACTCCCCTACTGTATGGCTGATACCAACTTTAGGCTGTCCCAACGACTTTCTTTATGTGTTCACCAGTGTGTTTTGTATTTTAACATAACCTCTCATTTCAATTTGAATCATGCCAAACACACAACCCTTTTTATCGCATGTGCTGGAAGGTGGTGGTTGAGGGTCTTAGTGTCCTGGGTATGGTGTTAAACTGCATCTAATGGTGAAGTTTTAATTCTGGAGCTCTGGACAGTGTGGAGTACCCCTTCATTGCTATTACTCAAAGGTCCACTCTGAGTCGGAGTGCTAGTACTTGTTATTTAGTGTATTTTTCTTCCTATGTAACAGGGTTTTTTTTTTTTTTCTATGTATCCAGTTTTCATTCTTTACCCACTTAAGTTGCCAAAACTCAGAATAAAGTTATTTCCTATTAACAAAATTTATATTGTAATTATTTTTTTAAAAAATAGCTGAATTGCAATTGTAAGAAAAGAGTATCAGCCTTTTTTTATTTTTATTTTTTTATTTTTTATTAAGTAGCTAAAAACAAAATTTTTTTAAAGAATTTACTCCAGAAGATTTTAGAGTTATCTTTATAATTCTACCATTTTAAAATCTAACTTGACGTTTAGTGTATGACATGTGTTCACCGGTATATTTTGCCAAAACTCAGAATAAAGTTACTTCCTATTAACAGAATTTTGGGGCCGGTTTAGCTCAGTCGGTAGAGTGTTTGGCTAGGAATCACAAGGTTCTTGGTTCGATACCGGCCCTTGCCAACTCAGCGAATGAGTAGCACAGGGATCTGTGTGGTAAAGTGAGGAGCTGATGGTAGGTGTGGCGCTCCACCTCAGATGCTAAAATAATCTCCTTGGTCTAGCGCTAGTGAAAAGGGGATAGACTCCCTCGTTGTCTGGCCAATACTGACTTTACTTACTTTATATTGTAATTATTTGGAAAAAAATAAATACCTGAAGTGCAATGGTGAGAAAATAGTGTCAGCATTTTTTTCTGTCTCAGTAGCTAAAAACCATGGAACAAAAATTTTTATTACAAATTTACTCCAGAAGATTTTAGGTCCCTTTATTATGGTAATTTATGAGGAAGTGCGTCCCGGTCTCCTGACTCAGAAATTGCTACCAGGTGACTATTAAAATAACGTCCCCAGCTATGTTGTCTCGGTAGTGTTACTTGAAAGAAAACAACCAACTTAGGGCATTAAATGTTATTTAGAGGGCTTCTCTTTTTTTGTTGTAATTCTTATTTATTTATCGTAATTTGTTTAGAAATTTAATTATAAAAATTTGTTCGGATTCTTGTTTATTTTATAGAAATTTGTTCGGATTCTTGTTTATTTATAGAAATTTGTCGTAATTCTTGTTTATTTATAGAAATTTGTCGTAATTCTTGATGAAGATGGATATCTATCTATCTATCTATCTATCTCAATTTGTTCATTTTTTACTTTGTTTATATATATCTATCCACTCATCTCCATTTGTTCATATAAAAAAAGAGAAGCCCCCCTCTAAAATACATTTAACGCCCTAAGTTGGTTGTTTTCTTTCAAGTAACACCGCCGAGACGACATAGCCGGGGACGTTATTTTAATAGTCACCGGGTAGCAATTTCTGAGGCAGGAGACCGGGACGCACTTCCTCATAAATTACCTTTATTATTTTACCATTCTAAAATTTAACTTTATTTTTAGTGTATAATACATGTTCACCAGTATATTTTGTATTTCAACATTACAACATATCATTTCTATTTAACTCCTAACAAACACACAAGCCTTTTTATCATATATGTGCTAGAAGGCTGTGGCTGGGGGTCTTAGTGTCCTGGGTAAGATGTTAAACTGCATCTAATTGTGAATTTTCAATTCTGGAGATCAGGGAATGTGGAGTACCCCTTCATCTTAATTAAAGAACAAAAGGATTATTATTAATTTTTAACTAGTATTTTCTACCTTTAATTTTTACTTTTCATTTTTTTTTTTTTTAAATTTCACATGACCATATATAAAATATTTGGTTTTATCTTGTCTGATGAAATAGTTCTGTCCTAGGTCATGGCTATCAAATTAGTAAACTAGTCAAGCGTGAATTCAACTGGAGTCAATGTAGTTTTACAGACAGACTCCAGTTCTGACTGATTCCACATTCCTGACAACAATCTAACTCATAATTGTTAGAGAGGATACTTTAATCTTTTAGTTTTAGATCAAATAATGCCAACCATTATTGATTTTTAACTAGTATTTTCTTCCTTCTTTATTTTTTACTTTTTTAAAAAACTTTTTATTTTTATTTTAAAATTTCAAGTGATGGGAACTGGTAAACCAAATATCAAATTCCTCTTATCTTAGGAAATGGTCAGCTATGACCTAGGTCATGGCTATCAAATGACACATTTTTTTCTTTTTTTTGTTAATGACATTATGCCAATGGATGACATCGTTGATAGAAAAGGACGACCATGAAGTGAAATTGACGATGTGGAATGTAGGTTCAAGTTAATGTGATATGCTGTGACCTCGTGGTTTCTTATCCCAGGAGGGTTTCTCTTTCAAGTATCTGGGTGCAAATATGTAGTCCTGAGAGGTCACAGAAAACTCTGGTAATGTCTTGAAAGAAATTAGTTTTATTGAATGTTGAGAGGGGGGGAGTAATTTGTGAAAGATTCTTCCTTAGTCTTTTTTTTTTTTTTTTTTTTTTTTTTTTTACAATTGAAAAATCTAAGTTAAAATGTCAAATACTGGAAGATGAATGTGACAATTTGAAAGAGAATGACAACAAAATAAAGTAAAAACAAGTAAGTCGTTGGGGTGGCCTAAAGTCTGCATCATCCAGATAGCTAGATAGATCCCTTTTCACTAGTACTAGACCAAGGAGATTGTTTTGGCATCTGAGGTGAAGCAGCACACCTACCATCAGCTCCTCACTTTACCACACAGATCCCTGTGCTACTCATATGCTGAGTTGGGAAGATTGACACGAGTTCAAATCCAGGTTGGAGCTATTGGACTTAGTTAAAAATTAATGAAAAACTTATATTTCTTTTTTTCTTTTCACTTTAATAGAGAGAATAGGTTTGCTGATTTCAGTGAATTGACCTTTGATTTAATTTACTGAACATACCTGATTTCATTATTATTAACCCTTACAAAGGCGTTTATTGTTTGTTGGTTATCATTGAAGGAAATGGACTCGGCAACATGAGTTCAAATCTTGGTTGAGGTTGTTGGCATTTCATATATTTTTAACCCTTTCAAAGGCAGATAAAAAAATTTTTGTAATCTTTGTAGATTGTACAGTTTATTTTTACAATGAGCTACACCAAAAAAATGACTGTCATTCTGCCTGCAAAAGGTTTAATCATTCTTTTACTTGGATTATCCTTCATTTTCCTAATCCTGGATAATTTTTTTTTAACTAAAAAAAAAAAAAAATCTAATTTCATAGTTCAATTTCTTTTTTATGACTTTAATTCTTTCATAAATATTTTTTCATTTAGAATTTAACTTGAAAAATGATAAAATATTTGGTAATTTATGAGGAAGTGCGTCCCGGTCTCCTGCTTCAAAAATTGCTACCCGGTGACTATCAAAATAACGACCCCAGCTTGTCGTAATTCTTGTTTATTTATCGTAATTTGTCGTAATTCTTGTTTAGATATGAAGATGGATATATAGTTTGGAATAGACTGAGATAGATAAACAAACAAAATAATATAGATAGATACAAACAAATGGAGATAGATATTTTCGACAAGTAAATGTATTGGGGGGGGTCGCTTCTTTTTTGTCATAATTCTTGTTTATTTAAACTAAAAACAAGACATTAAACACACATGAATAAAAGAAAATCTTAGTATTTAAAGTAATATAGATAAATATGAACAAATTGAGATAGATAGATATGAAGATGGATAGTTTTAAATAGACTGAGCTGAGCTGGGTCGTTATTTTAAGTCAACGGGTAGCAATTTTTGAGGCAGGAGACCGGGACACACTTCCTCATAAATTACCAAATATTTAATGGATAACTCAAAAACTGTGTCCTGGGTATGATACTGGTGGTGAGGCTCTAATATCTAAGTTGGGCCAGAAATTCGCCTGATGCTGGCTCACTAAAATATAGCCTAAATTAAGGCAGGAGGCCAGGGTGACATCAGATCAAAATTAATAAAATATATTCCGTAATTCACAATTTCAATATTACAAATAAAACCAACATGTAACTCCCCCCCCAATTCATTTTAAACGTTAGTTATTTAAGTGATGTAAGACCATTTGGAATGCTTCATTATTAAAATTGGTTGATTAAAATGGGACAAATAAGAAAATTAAGTGACACCAGATAATCTGGATTTACACTCTTGTATTGCATCTTGAACAATTTGGATGGTCTCATTTTTAACCAGAGGATGTTACAGGATGATAACAGACAGAAGAATTAGGAACAAGCGTATTAATATCTAGAAGTGTTTCCATTTGAATTTAACTTGAAAAATCATAAAATATTTCATGATTTAAGTTAGCTAGATAACTAAAAAAACATGTCCTGTGTATGATACAAGATTGCCTCTGGGGGTGAGGCTCCAGTTTTGGTGCTCCTGGTACTATGAATTACTCCTGCATTGCCATTACTTCCAGTTCCACTCTGTTGAAATCATATAATTGTGAATGCGGTTTAGCTCAGTCGGTAGAGCATTCAGCTAGGAACCACAAGGTTCCGTGTTCTATACAGGCCCTCACCAACTCAGCATTTGAATAGCACAGAGATCTGTGTGGTAAAGTGAGGAGCTGATTGTAGGTGTGGTGCTCCACCTCAGATACTAGAATAATCTCCTTGGTCTAGCGCTAGTGAAAAGGAGATTGACTCCCTCACTGTTTGGCTGATACTGATATTAGGCTGCTCCGATTATGACTTCACTTTAAACCATATAATTGTGTATAAATGTATTACATAGGAAGATATACAGCTCTGTGCAAGATATTTGTATTAGATAGTTTTTTGCACACTATTTTGATTTCAAGTATTCCTTTGAAGAAACAACTACACACAGATAAGTATATATATATATATATATATATTATATATATATATATATATTTACCAACCTCTCCACATGAGCAGGATATGACAGCTGAATTTAACAGGTTTGAATTCAGTTTTCCTTCTCCCAAACGGGTTACCTAGCTATTGTTAAAGAGCTCAGTCTGTCCTTTTTACCCATAGCTGGAGGAAGAGTAGTTGGATGCATAAATTTCCCAAGGGTATTAGTGTTATGTGAAATACAAACAGCCTTGTCCAGGATTTGAACTCAAGCCGACGTGTCCATTTCCTATGACTCTAACTATTACACCAAATACAATTTGGCCTGTAAAAATGTGTGCCACATAAAGAAACCATGCCAAATTTGTAGAGACCCAATTTTTGAAGGCTGACCAAAATGAGGCAGAAACCTGCCAATCAAAAGGATAGAAGCAATGAATGGTGAAAATTCTTAGGAATGGGTCAGAAATAGGGCAACTTAAAAAAATTCTTTATCATAAGCAAGAATTGTAGTTTTGCAGAATAGTTCATCAGATTATTCTGGTCTCTTGCCTGATAGAAATACTGGTTAAATCCTACTTAATGCACATAAATTCCACCATCGTATATCACCCCACCAAAAGAAAAAAAAGAAAATACTAAAAATCAAGGAATTAACCGAATTTAATAAAATTTTCAGTGTTGATATATTAATGAATAAACAATATAATGCACCAGTTATTTTATTTGAAAGCTCTTACATTTTTTTCAGGTCAGTTAACTTTGAATCACATATATTTGAAGTGTAACACAGATTCACAAACATATGTGGTTCAAAGTTAATTGACCTGAAAAAATGTAAAAGTTTTTTAATAAAATAACTAAACTGAAAATTTCATTAAATTTGGTTAATTCCTTGATTTCTAGTACTCTTTTTCTTTCAACGAGGTGACATATGATGGTGGAATTTATGTCCGTTAAGTAGGATTTAACCAGAATACTCTTAAGATATTTAATTTGATACATTCTTCTTAAAAAAAAATTCGCCACAAGCCATGTCAAATTTGTATAGATCTGATTTTGAAAGTTTTGAAGGTTGACTGAGCTGACAATGAATTACTATTGTTGTTGTTAAAATAGGAATACTTCCAAGCTGTAGCAGTGTCAGTACTACTGTATGGCTGCACCACTAGGACTTTAACAAAATGCTTGGAGAACAAGCTAGATTCCCATCTACACAAGGATATTGTATGTTGTCTTGAAATCTACTTCCAAAACAGCAGTTATATAACCACATACCTCCAATCACTCAAATGTCCAAGTAAGATGAACAAGACATGCTGGGCACTGCTGGAGAAGTAAGGAGGAACTCATAAGTGACATTCTCCCATGCACTCCTACACCTGGACAAACCAGTGCTGGCTGACCAGCAAAAACTTACATTCATCAGCAGCTCTGTGCCAACACTGGATGCTATGTTGAGGACCTAACAAGAGTGATGATGGGAGACAAAAGTCAAAAAAAGCCCTGTCATCTGGGGCTGTTGCATATGCCAACTGCACCTCTACAGAAGGGTAAGACCATCCCTTCTGTCAATAGGGCTACCTGTTGGCTGTGAGTGACAACCTCTGATGCATAAGGACAGAATCCTAGTGGCTGAATAGTCCATGACTTAACACTCCATTTTGACCATTACTTGGGCTAGAAGGGTGATCAGAGAGACCCCCTCTAATCAATTAGCTGGTCATGTCAAGCTGTAGCACCTATGTGATTCTTCTCACCGTGTCGCTCTTAGGGAAACCTCTAACCCTTTTTATCATATGTGCTAGAAGGCAGTGACTGAGGGTGTTAATGTCCTTGGTATGATGTTAAACATCTAGTAGTGAGGTTCCAGTTCTGGAGAGTGTGGGGCACCCCTTTGTTGGAATATTTTGTTATATAAGGTGTGCTACAATACACCACTTAAATTTATAGACTAAGCAAGGTCACATGGTTTAACCTCAGCCAATCAACAACCTGAATGCATGGCTAGTTGACTACGTAATCAATGATACTGGGAGACATCCATTTGCAATCATTGACGAAGGACTTGCAATACTAAGGAGCACCAAGGAACAACCAAAGGATTCTTTACCAAGGATTTCCGCTGGACAAGCGCTCTTGATATGATGGCCCATAAAATCGTAACACCCTTCATTGCTATTACTCCCAGGTCCACACTGTTAGGCTCCTATCTTATGGGTTAACTCTTAACATCCTATACCACATCATTCCACCCGTCCGGAAGTCACATTCATTTTTCTAATCTACCCCAAATGATATCCTTTGTTTAAATGTAATATTAAACATATTTAGAAGTCTTTGAAATAACAGGTAACTTTAAATGAAAAGGCAATTTTTGTCAATTTTTTGCCATTTCTTGATAAATCCTTAGAATTGGGCTCTGGACTTAGAAAATCCTCAACAGGATGTTAAGAGTTAAATAGATAAGAAATGAGTTTGAACAAAATATTTGAATACCAAACAAGAATGAATAATACAAAAACGTCCTTTTTCCGGACTTACATACAGTCAGTAAGATGCATGTATTTACCCAACACCTCCAGTTATTTAATACAACCAGGTATTTGTAAAACAAAATAAATGGTTTAGTCCCCAAGTAAAACAGGGCTTCTGGTTTTACATTAGTGATTTTTTTATTGAGTGCTATTGTATAAAGTATGTATTTACCCAACCCCTACACCACAGTTAGGATGTGACACAGTCAATTTTTAAGCAGAGTATAGCTAGTTTGAATTCAATTTTCCTCCTGTTAGACTGATTACTATTCGGCCCTACTATTTACCCATAGCTGAAGGGAGAACATGGAATTATGCCTTTCATAAGGGTATTAGTACAGTGAAATGCAAACAGCCTTGTCCAGGATTTGAACTTGGGTTACTAATTCCATTTTCTACAATAAAAAGGGCCAGTTTAGCTCAGTCGGTAGAGTGTTCAGCTGGGAACCTCAAGGTTCCTGGTTTCATACCGGCCCTCGCCAACTTAGCATATGAGTAGCATAGGGATCTGTGTGGTAATGTGAGGAGCTGATGGTAGGTGTGGTGGCTGCCTCAGATGCTGAAAAAGAATCTCCTTGGTCTAGTGCTAGTGAAAAGGGGTTAAATTCCCTTGCTGTCTGGCTGATACCGACTTTAAGCCACCCAGATGACTTTTACAATAAGAACCATTTTGCTAAGTGCACCCCCATTGTGTAAAGTTGTTCATGGATCTAACCCTAAAATAACCAACATACAGCTGGCCTTGGGAAAAACAGACATGGGTGATATGGGATAATAAATAAATAAATAAACATAAAACATTATAAAGATTAATCTTATTGCTATAAATCATTATGCCAGATAAGAATCGTATGAATGAAGAAAATTCTGATAAAGAAAAAAATTGTTTCCAATGATTAAAACTGGAAATTTTAGTTGTTTGACCTCTGGTGACCTTGAATAACCTCTGATCCCAACCTTGCATAGCCTATGTCACAAATAGAGTTTTGTAGGTTTTCATGCCAAATATGATGTCAATAGGTCTTGTCGTTTTATTGTGAAATGTGGTCTGGACAAACACACATACAGTAGGCTCATTTATTTGTATAGATTAACAACACAAAATGTAACCTGAAAATAACTTTGAAGAATGTCAATAAATTGTGAAGCAAACAAACAAATAATAAAAGAAAGCCTTAAAGCACGATTAATATAAAAAGATAAAAACACAGAAATACATAAAATATAGTGTTGCCACCTCGGGTGCAATATATTGCCTGTTTTTAATAATTAAATAAATCCTGTCTCAGCAAATAATTTCTTTTCTCTTCACAGTTATTAAGAACTAGAAGTGGCTACCCAGCATCACCTGGGTCAGAGGTCTATTGATTTGTTTACTTTTACAAATACTGGACACTTTTTAAGTAGAATTTCAATGTTATTTCTATGTATATTTTAATTTTTGAATATCTTCTTAGATTAATCAAATCTTCATTATTTTTCTACAAAAAACAAGAACCGGTGATATTAAATGTGTATATATATTTACTTTCTCGATAATTGTTTTTTCATAGTTTCCTCTGAACATACAATACATACATACACACAACTGCCCTTTATCATTGTGATAAAATGTTGACCATGAAAATAAAAGATGTCAAATGAGAAAGATATTTCATTCTGTTATATATCTTCTCTAAACAGAATTATTTCTTAATTAATCCTCTTGCAAGTATACCAAAATTGGTTCATTCCATACTAGAAGCGCTATCCCGGTACTACCCGGGTAGCTGCTGTTGGCTGGGACGTTAGAATACACCACCTGCACCTCTGTAAGACTTCCCCAATTGGGCCACCTGTTAGCCATGGGTGGCAACCAGTGATTCTTAAAGATGGAATCTAGGTTGCGGAGCAGTCCATGACATGCAACACTCCACTTTGGCCCTTACTTGGGTAGACGGGTGGCTGGAGAGGCCCTCTCCGATCAATCAGCTAGTCACATCAAGCTCTAGCACCAATAGGATTGTCATGACCCTATTGCCCTTATGGCAAGCTCCAATCCTTTTATCATATGGGTGCTAAAAGGTGGTGACTGGGAATGGTGTTAAACTCTAACTGATGGTGAGGTTCCAGTTTTGGAGGTTAGGGGAATATGGAGCACCTCTTCATCACCATTGCTTTCTGGTCCACTCTGACCCGGAGTGGTAGTACCTGTTAGGATTCCATAGTTGGGTCACATAGACCCATTTAAAAATTATTTGTAGGAGAAGAGAATACTTGATATCATGTGTTAAAAACTTAAACTACACAAAAAATGAAAATATACATGATTCTCTAGCCTCTAGGCATAAAATGATCCCAGATAGGTTGACATCCCATTAAGATCACTTTAACTACACAACTCTCAATCTGTACGTATTATACATATTCTAACATGTATATGTCACAGGCATGCATACAGTGTGGAGGCGTGTGGTGTAATATGAAATGGATTTGTCAACAAGAGTTTAAAGACAAGGCTGTTTGCATTTCACATAGTGCCAATATCCTTGGGAAAGGTATGAATCCTACTGTTCTCCTTCCAGCTATGAGTGAAATAGCAGGGTAGACTGTGATCTTTAACCATGGCTTGGTAACCTGTCTAGTAGAAGGAAAACTCTGAATTCAAACCTGTTAAACTCCGCTTAAGAAATTGATCTTGTGTTACATCCTGATCATGGGGAGGGCTTGGTAAATATATATATATATATATATATATATATATATATATATATAATTAATAGTGATGCGAAACTAATAGTAGTTCGTCTGACTCATTAGATTATCTTTATTATTTGGCTCTACTTAGGTATCGAGCACTTTTTACATATTAGCTTTCTCCTAGTGGTTAATGATAATATATATATCTTATATACATATATATACATATAATTGTTTTTTTCTTTTGGCCAAATACTGTACCAATAGATTATTTTTTGTTGGTACGAATATCTGGTCCTTTCTTTTTTCAAAATTTTTTTCTTCCTGGTTGATGTTTGGTAGTATATTTTTAAAATCAAACTTTCTGCTGGTTTTTTTCTCTCAGCAAGGATCTACCAACACACTTGGTATATTATATATATATATATATATATATATAGTCTGCAACTTGACAAGTTATTAGCTGAATTTTGATATGAAATTTTCACTGTAATGTTCATTCTATGTGACTGACATTCACCACTGGAATTAAGTGCATTAACAAGGAAGGAAAATTTATGTGAAATGTTATTTTTAAGCTTCTGACATTAATTTATGTATCCATCTGTTGTGTTCCAAATTTTTTGCAGAGAATTTCTTTGCTGACATGACCTCTAAATTTGGTCATATGTTTTCCAGAGGGTCACAAGGTATAATAGGTCATGCTCTGTTTAGACTGTTGTATAGTACAAGCAGTTGTCTTGCACATGGCTCACTTATTATTTATTATATGAAACACATTTCTTAGTTGTAGTTAATACTGTAGTGTGTATGTATGTTTGTGTTCACTGATAGCTACTTAATGGTAAATTGATTTGAAACTGAATGCCCTTAACAGAGAGCTGAGGGAATTGGACAATAGTTTAACAAATGTTTCTGTTTGTTACAACCCTGAGTTTTTTTTGTGTGTGTGTGGGGGGCTTCTTTTTTTTTTTTTTTTTTTTTCAGAGAGGCTGTCACTGAATAAAGATTCACTTGTTAAGTTCTTTGATCCTAGTCCCACTTTTACTTGTTTTTTTTTTTTTTTTTTTTCATTTTTTTTTTCATTTCATTCATTCTTTGGTTCTTCTTCATTCTATTTCTTTTTCTTTTTCTTTTATTTCTGTTTTATTTTTTTTTCTTCCCTTATAGTATTTTTATGAAGTTAAAGAAAGATTTTGTATTGTCAGTACAGTTTTTGCATACATTTTTTTTTAAAATTTTATTTTCCTATTAAGTTATATTCAGTAGTCAGAAAATAACTTGACAAAGGGTGGAGACCACCCGAAATATTGGAAAAATAAAGTGAACTAAGGGCAAAAAAACGGTTATATATTAGAACTCTGTTTCTTGTTCACTTTTTAGATATTTCCTATGCTTCCAATATCACCGAAAACTTTCACAAAAAAAAAAAAAAATTACACAACTAAATTCATATATAAAGGAATATGTATTCTAGACTCCAGTGTTGCTGTTTGGACTGGGTTAACTTCTTTTATTACCTATAATTAACTCTGCACAGAAATAAGACTCCCCCTCCAAAAAAAAAAAAAAAATTAGAGGTTCTGGGTGCTATACAGCATCTGATCTGGTGGTGAGGCTCCAGTTCTGGAGCTCTGGGTTCATGGAGTATCCCATCATTGCCATTACTCTGAAGTCCCACTTTGACCTAGAGTGATAATACCTTTTATGGTAAAATGCCATCAAGAAATATATATATATATATATATATTACACACACACACACACCCCCCTGCACGAGCAGGATGCGACACAAGGTCAATTTCTTAGGCGGAGTTTAACAGGTTTGAATTCAGAGTTTTCCTTCTCCTAGACCGGTTGCCTAACCAAGGTTAAAGAGCCCAGTCTGCCCTACTATTTACCCATAGCTGGAGGGAGAGTAGGATTCATACCTTTTCCCAATGGTATTAGCACTAAGTGAAATGCAATTACCACGTCCAGGATTTGAACTCGGTTCGACGAGTCCATTTCCCATGACTTTAACCATTACACCACGCGCTTGCCATCAAGAAATATAAGAACCAATCTTATCTTACCTGTCTGTAATACTTAAGATGCCCGTAGCGTAATGGTTATCATCATAGGAGGTGGACTTCGCTACCTGAATTCAAATCCAGAGCAAGGCTGTTTGCATTTCATTATTTCATATAATATTGCAAAAGGTATGAATCCAACTGTTCTACCTCCAGTTATGGGTAAATAGTAGGGCAGATTGGGCTCTTAAACTTTGGCATGGCAGCCAGTCTAGAAGAAAAACTTTGGATTACCAGGCTATTCCTGCCCAAGAGATGCTACATTAGTAGTGTTACCATGATAAAACTTGGTTACAGAATGTCTCATACTTATTTCACTTACTGTATTTTGAAGGTAATTGATATATCTTGCCCCATTATTGTCCGTCTATTCATAGTCACTTATTTGATGGTATGTATGATCAACGTCTCCCCTCCAAATATTAGTATTTCATAAATTTGTAATAAATTCAGGAAAAGTTTGTTTTTAACTGGGCTGAATAAAGAACATGAATGAAGTTCCAGTAACATTCAATATATCATTCAACATTTTTTTTTCTTTATTATCCATAAGACAATAAAAAAAAACATTTGCTTTACTTTTCCCTATATTGAACACCACTCTCTCTCTCACTCTCTCTCACTCTCTCTCTCTCTCTCACTCTCTCACTCTCTCTCTCTCTCTCACTCTCTCACTCTCTCTCTCTCTCACTCTCACTCTCTCACTCTCACTCTCTCTCTCTCTCACTCTCTCACTCTCTCTCTCACTCTCTCTCTCTCTCTCTCTCTCACTCTCTCTCTCACTCTCTCTCTCTCTCTCTCTCTCTCTCTCTCTCTATCTCACTCTCTCTCTCTCACTCTCACTCACACTCTCACACTCTCTCTCTCTCACACTCTCTCTCACTCTCTCTCTCTCTCTCTCTCTCTCTCTCACTCTCTCACTCTCTCTCTCTCTCTCTCTCTCTCTCTCTCTCTCTCTCTCACTCTCTCACACTCACTCTCTCTCTCTATCTCACTATCTATCCGTCTCTCTCAACTGAATTCAAATAGAGGGTCAGTCTGAGTTTTGGAAACTATTCAGAATAGTATTTATCTACATAATAGATGTACTAAGAAAAAAGTGGAGGTTTGTACAGTACAGGAAAATGAGTTAAAATATTGTTTACATGTGTTAGTCTTTGTGAAATTTCTTGTTCTATCTATCTTGGTCTATTTCTTTTATTTAGTGCATCCTGGGACACACATATTTGCTTAGACTAGGTCCCCAGGAAAATTTATGGGTCCCAACTAAAGCCTTCTAACCTATCCTGTGTAACTAATTTCTAAGAAACTATTTACAGTTAGCTTAAAATAATGAGGGAAGAAAAAAGAAAAACACTGAAATGCATGGATGTGATTTTACTGCATCCTTTTAGATTTTTGTGTGTCAGGGACGCATGACACATACCTATCAGCATCTCTGGTCTGACATGCTCTTGTATGAGCCTGATCACCCAACCTGTACTGCCACTAATCCCAGGTCCACTCTGACCCAGAGTGGTAGTACCTGTTAGGGCCCCATCTATAGGTTAAGTAGAAAACAAGTTTAAAAAAATGTGTTTTTAAAAAAAATTAAGTTTAGAAAAAAGTGTTGAATACTGATTAAAAATGAATAAAACAATATCTTTGGAATAAAATAACCCAACAAGGGTTGACATGCTGTAAAATCCAGGTTCACTTTGATCTGGAATAACGGTACTTTGGGGGTATCAACTATTGGTCAAATAGATACCTTTGAAATTAATAGTATTAGAGAGGAATGCTTAGTGCCATATAACTAAGCCCAAATTTGGATGAAGCTGTTAGTATATCACTTCTGAAGAATAATCAAAGTTCCAATTACCATTGAATTGGGAAGACATGGCAACAAACGGTTGTAACCCAATACAAACCGAATAGTCTCAAGTCTACTGCAGAATGACAGGGTATTTATAAAACTACACAATATCATTCAAATCAAGCAGCCAATCAGAATTCAAGCAATGGAATCACCCAAATCACTCAAATTCATGAATGGATCATTCTTGATTTCTATAAATACCAACTGTCTTGGACACTACTTAGTTAGCTGCTGTTATTCAAACCAACAGTAGACTGACTTCAATAATTTCATGCTTATGCCCTTGGGAAAGGCATGAATCCATGTGTTCTCTCCCCAGCTATGGGTAAATAGTAATGCAGACTAGGTACTTGTTTAGGCAACCAAACTAGGTAGGAGAATGAAAACTCTGAATTCAAACCAGCTTTACTCCTCTTAGAAATTGACCATGTATTACATCTGCCTGTAGAGGAGGGGTTGGGTATGTAATAATCCTGTTTACTCTATAAGAAATTTTAAAAAAAATGTTTCACACATTTTCAAGTTACTCCAGAGTATATTCTTAACTGATTGAAATGCTGAAGCAAAAAATATTTCTGTTGAAATGAGTGAGTCAGTATGTTGTTGAAGTGGACAACCAGCTAAGTCCAAATGAATTTGACATGAAGTACCTGATATATATGGCACTCGGGAATATTCCATATTTGCATATGGGTGATACCATTCCCTGAGTCCTGATTGGCTGATGATTTTAGTGGGGCTATGGTGCTTAGATAAATGAACCACCACCCTGTACTGGGATTGTGGCAATGCAGGATCCATATGTGAGTTACGGCTTGGTTGCTATCTTTGTCTGCCAATTTGACGGTAATTGGGCATCTATAGTGACAAATACTTCACATCATAAATGTGGTTGAGAGCCTTGTCAGTTGGGGCTGTAGAATACATCGACTGCACCTCTGCAGAGAGGTAAGACCCCCCCCCTCTTCAGTGAGGCCACCTGATGGCCTTGTGGGGGAAGCGGGAACGTGTGATGCTTAAAGACAGAACCCTGGTAGCTGAGTAGTCCATGACATGTAAAAATCCATTTTGGCCCTTACTTGGGCTAGACAGATGGTTGGAAAGGCCAACACCAATCAGTTGGCTAATCACATCAAGCCCTATCACCTATATGATATTCTCGACCATATTGCTCTTATGGCAAACCCCAAACACTTTTTATCATATATGTACATCTTGCTATGTGATTCTTGAAGTGAGGGAATAACCCATTGGATTTCAAATCTAAGCCTTAACCACTTGGCCAACGCAATACCATGTTGAAGTGAGTAAAATCAGTCATGCTGTTGAAGTGGACAACCAGCTAAGTCCAAATGAATTTGACATGAAGCATCTGGTGTATATATATATATATATATATATATATATATATATGGCATATTCCCAAATGGGTGATACCATTCCCTGAGTCCTGATTGGCTGCTGACTTTAGTGGGGCTATGGTGCTTCAATAAATAAACTATCACTCTGTACTGTGCTTGTGGTAATATAGGATCTATTTTTGAGTTACAGCTTGCTTGCTACCTTTGTCTTCCAAATTGACAGTAATTGGGCTTCAAAACTTAGAAATAGACCATGTGTCACATCCTGCCTGTAGAGAAGGAGTTGGGTGCATACATACTCCTGGTGGAAGCACATGGTGTAATGGCTAGAGTCGTAGGAAATGGACTTCTTGACCCAAGTTCAAATCATGGACAAGGCTGTCTACATAGCGCTAATACACTTAGAAAACATATGCATCCACCTGCTCTCCCCCCAGCTATGGGTAAATAGCAGGGCATACTGGGCTTTTTAACCTTGGTTAGGCAACCAGTCTAGGAGAAAAAAAAACATTGAATTTAAACCTGCCAAACTCAGCATAAAAAATTGCCCTTGTGTCACACCCTACTCGTGTGCAGGGGTTGGTGAATATGTACATGCTCCTGTGATCCTGTCTACTGTATATGAAGTTTAAAAAAAACATTTCACACATTTTCAAGTTAACTCTAGAGTATGTTTTTAACTGACTGAAATGCTGAAGCAAAAAATATTTCTTAAAATATTATTTGACCTTTAGAATGATGACATTCCTTTTATTAACTGCAGATTTTGAAGAGGTCACAGAAAAATCAATCTTTTCTTTTTAAATATTACTAGAACAAAATGTCGTTCTTATCCAGCCACTTCAACTGGAAAGATGACATGGAAAAAATGAAGTCAGTGATCCTTGTGTTTGCTTGAGCAATTGATATCCACTGCATGTTAAAATTTTTGTGCAGCTAATTTTGAATTAAGTTGTCCATCTCCTAGACTGGTTGCCCAACCAGGTGTTACATAATTGATAGGTTGCTCATTAATTATGGATGGTAAGTGTAGCTTAAATCCCCAAATAAAAGTTTAGTGGAAAAACACAGGAAAGATGATTGACACTTTCTAACCCTGTGTTGACTTCTCTTCCAGTTCACCAGAGCAAGCTGTGTGAAAGTAGCTAGGAAAGTCAGTTTTTGATTGGATGACTGGACGAGATGGACAGCCATGGTGTGTCTCATCCAAATAGCCAAATCTCTGTGCGTTTGACTTGATCTGAGATATTTATAAAATAAAATATGGGTTCGAAAAAAGAAAATCTTGTCATTAATTAAAAACAAAGTAACAACATGGAACATCTCCATATCAAGCCAGGAAGAATCACAGATCCATGAAAAAAAATGCTTAGAACCAGCCAAGGTAGATGATGACAGATAATCAACAGATAGCAGTGACTCTGAGACAATAGAAGATGAGTATACAACCATGGGTATACTCACCACAATCAACAATATACAAAGATATGGCTATACAACACAATAGTCAAGATACTAATATATATATATATATATATATATATATATATATATATATATTAGTACCTTGACTTAGGAGTTTAATTCATTCCACTTGTAACTTAATTTCCTTGTATATCAAATCAATTTTCCTGATTGAAAAAAATTGAAATGTTATTAATTTGTTCCAGACTCTCCAACCCCACCCAATCTGTTCTATTTTGCTCTTAATGGGAGAGAAGAGATGCCTACTTGCTAAACCTTCTTTTACAAGTGGTTTTGAATTTGGAGTTGTCCTTCTCCTAGACTGCCCACCAAGGCGGAGGGGGGGGTCGAAGATAGATTTTGCACTTTTCAAAAGTATTACTGTAAAATGGATGCTAACATCCTTGACAGTATTTGAACTTTGCTCCCCATTTTTATTTCGCCCTGCTGGCTGGGGCGTTAGAATGCACCGACTGCACTTCTGCAGAGGGGTAAGACTCCCCCAAATGGGGCCACCTGTTGGCCATGGGTGGCGACTCGTGTTGCTTAAAGACGGAATCTTGGTGGCTACTATCTATAGGATTTCCCCAACCCTATTGCCCTTATGGCAAGCCCCAAACTTCTTTATCATATGGGTGCTAGAAGGCAGTGGCTGAGGGTCTACATGTCCTGGGAATGACGTTAAACTCTATCTGATGGTGAGGTTCCAGTTTTGGAGGTTTGGGGAATGTGGAACACCCCTTCATCACCATTGCTTCCTAGTCTACTCTGTCCTGGAGTGGTATTACCTATTAGGGTCCCATCTATGGGTTAAATAGAAAAATGTATTTATAAAAAAAATTAAGTATCCATTAAAAATTATTTTTTATTTCAAAACTTTATCGGCATTAGATGACCCACTGAGGTTGATATGCCGTAAAACAAACCAAACCATTTTTATTTTCCATGACTAAACTTTCAACGCCAATAAACAAATTTATTAATAATGAAATTAATAGTAAGTCAGTCTATAGAGTGGCCTATTGTCAGTATCAGCCAAACACTGAGGGAGTCTATCTCCTTTTTTGCTCCCACTAGATCAGGAAGATTTTCTTTTCTGACATAGAGCACCAAACCTACCATCAGCTACCAGATGCTTTACCGTACAGATCAGATTACTCAAGCTGTGCTGATACGGTTGGGACAGGTATCAAACCCAGAATCTTGCTATTCTGAAGCAAATACTCTACTAACTGAGCTAAATCAACCACTCAAATTAATAGATAATATGAATTATGGTAAAACTTATTTTATATAAATATTTGGATCTTTCTTTGAGATATATATGATCCAAAGATTGAGTAAAGAAATCTTCCTTACGACGTAGTAGTTTTTCAATTGTTAGAACAAAATTATATTAGATAAAATAACAAAGAAGATTTAGGTTGAAGGCATTATAGACTATTTCAGGGAGCCTAGAGAAATTATTATAAAGATAATTTCCCTAGTTTCCCTGAAATAGTCTATAAGTCTTCCAACATAAATCTTTATTTTTTAAAATTATTTTATATTAGTGACACTTTTTTCAGATCTGATATATTCTTAAGGCGTTAATTAACCACATTCTGTCATTCATATATATATATATATATATATATGAATGTGGTTAATTAACGCCTTAAGAATATATCAGATCTGAAAAAAGTGTCACATATAAAATAATAAAAAAATTTTTTTTTAAAAAAGACAATCCATTTTGCGGACCTTCTTTTTTATAAAATATTTAATTTTCTCCTGTTGGACCCATAACAACACTTATATATATATATATATATATATATATATATATATATAGTCAAAAAGGAAAACTTAATTATTTCCCTTGGTTTTCATCATCATCAGTAGTAGCACATTTTATTGAATCAGAGGACCAAATCTGCTCTTTGCTTGGATAGAAAATTTGTTTTATTCGCTAAGTGACGTTCTTTTTTTTTTTTTTTTTTTTTATTATATTGACTTTTTTTTTTTTTTTTTTTTTTAGTTTTTTTATTTCAAAGCTCAATTGCAGTTGCTATGAAATGACGACACTCCCACCAACTCCCCCCTTCCCAGCACTTACTGGACAAAACTGACCTTTCAGATCAAATTGTGACCCAGTGTCAGTGCAACCAAAATATACGCACAAAAAAAAAACAACAGAACAGAACAGAAGAACAGAGAAGGTAACTGAGAAAGATTGGCACACCACTGATATATACACCATTGAAAGCATGATGCCAAAAGAGATCTTCCATGTTCTTAGATTGACTTGTAATAATTTGTTTTGGCATTTTTCTTTTTTCTTTTATTTCTTCTTCTCTCCCCAAAAGCTTGTTTTCTGTTATGTGAGAAAGGTCACAGTTGGGCTTGGAAGGCCATTGTTTAGAGAAAACCAACGAAGACAAGTAAAGGAGCAGTTTCTCAATGTGGACAAGCAACAGGGCATCATGATGACCTCATGAATAGGACCTCACCTTATTCTTTACTGATCCTTGGTCTTTAGCAGTAGCTATTTCCACACAGGACTCTTGTATCGATATGGTCGTTGACTCTGTCTTACTTGTTTTGTGCCATTGAAAAACTTAAAGCAGCTTTTATTTTCTGCTTTCCCTTTCTTTATTTTTGTATTTAACTTTTTTTATACAGGGTAGCACGCAGAACAGTATCATCTAGAACATTGATTAGGGTGTTTTTCTAGTGCATATAATGTCTTTCATAAAGAGTAATGAATTACTAATAAGGGGAAACAAATCCCATATATTTATTTACTAAGCATAGCTTAGTTACGGCACAAGGCCAGAAGTAAAGTGTATCTAGTGAAAATCGAACTTACTAACAATTGTTTTCTAATTTAGCTTGGTAACCATTACACCACATGAGGTGTTTTCCATTCATATATATATTTACCAACCCCTCCACACGAGCAGGATGCGACACAAGGTCAATTTCTTATGCGGAGTTTAACAGGTTTGAATTCAGAGTTTTCCTTCTCCTAGACTGGTTACCTAGCCATGGTTAAAAAGTCCAGTCTGCCCTGCTATTTATCCATAGCTGGAGGGAGAATTGGATTCATACCTTTCCCAAGGGTATTAGCGCCATGTGAAATGCCAATGGCTTCATCCAAGAATTGAACTCGCGTTGACGAGTCCATTTCCTACGACTCTAACCATTACACCACTTTTTCAATCCATATAGGGTTGCTGTACTAATACCCAGTCTGCACACCTATTTTACCCATACACAGAAGCGATGAGTTCTAGCCTTTTCATTAATAATCAAATTAATAGTAAGTCCATCTATAGAGTGGCCTATTGTGTTAGCTCAGTCAGTAGAGCGTTCGGCTAGAAACCACAAGATTCCTAGTTCGATACCCGTCCTCGCCAACTCAGCGTATGATCTGTGCGGTAAGGTAAGGAGCTGATGGTAGGTGTGGTGCTCCACCTCAGATGCTAAAACAATCTCCTTAGTCTAGCGCTATTGAAAAGGGGATAGACTCCCTTGCTGACTGGCTGATACCGGCTTTTATTTCTGCTGTCCCTTTATACAGGGTAGCATGCAGGACAGTATCATCTAAAACATAGGGTGTTTTTCTAGTGCATATAATGTCTTTCATAAAGACTATTAAATTAGTAATAAGGGGAAACAAATAGTAGTTATTGTTATTTATATAATAATAGTCATCGGTCATGGAGCAATTATCATAAAGCTGTTCATTAGTATAGCAATCATATCAAAATTGTTTATTTTACACATTACATTTTTTACAAAAAACACAACAATTAATTAATGTATTAATGTGTGGAGGATGATCACTATTTAGGACTGAGCTTATTCTAATAGTGACCAACTCAGCTATTTCATAGATTTTCAGATTTAAATTTGAAGAGATTGGAAGCAGTTTTAAAGAATCAAATGTCTTAAAAAAAAAAAAATTAATGCATTGTTTTTTTTTGTGGGGGGGTTCAATATAGATCCATTTTAATATTTTTCTGTTTTATTCTTTTTGTTTCTTTTTGCACAAAAAATAAGATGATGAGTAGTCCTTTTTGGAATGGGACAGTTTTTCTTTTACAAAAACAAAACATTTTAACTAAATACTCACTATTAGTGTTCTGGTGGACTAAGCCAAATTTAGACATGTGCATATTTATACCATAGTTATTTGTGTATAACACTCACTCCTGTATAACATGCACCCATAACTTAAGACTATGAAATACTGAAAAAAAAATTGTGTATAATACGCACTGACTTTTTAGTATTAGTAGCAGCTAAATTTAACCTAAATTTAGTATTTGTTAAACTTTTTATTGAAATCTGCTTGACAGAGAGTAATGAACCTTACTCTGTAGAGATGACCATGACGTTCTGACAGAGGTTTTGAATTCTGACTTTTCCTCCATATATTTATTAACTAACCATAGCTTAGATGCGGCACTAAGCCAGAAGTATAGGGCACTCAGTGAGAATCAAACTCACTAACAATGGTTTGCTAATCTAGCTTGCTAACCATTACACCCACATGAGGTGTTTTATATATATATATATATAAATCACCCCAACCTGCACAAGCAGAATGTAACACAAGGTCAATTTCTTAAAGCGGAGTTTAATAGGTTTGAATTCAGATTTTTCCTTCTCCTAGACTGGTTACCTAGCCTTGGTTAAAGAGCCTAGACTGCCCTGCTATTTACCCATAGCTGGAGGGATAATTGGATTCATACCTTTCCCAAGGGTATTAGCGCCATGTGAAAATGCAAACAGCTTCGTTTAAGAACTGAACTCAGGTCAACGAGTCCATTTCCTACAACTCTAACCATTAAACCACATACCTCCATGTTTTTCTCCCATATAGGGTTACTGTACTAATACCCAGTCTGCCCACTTATTTTACCTGTACACAGAAGAGTTCATGCCTTTTTTCAAGGTAAAGTGTATGCAAACAGCCGTAAACAGAATTTGAACTTGGCTTGCCAATTCCATTTTCTACAGCAGTTTGCTTGATACCCTATAACTGTACATGATTCGAGGTGTGGGGCATAATGGTTATGGTCATAGGAAATGGACACTGCGAGATGAGTTAAAATCCTGGACATGGCTGTTTGCATTTAACATAGTGCTAATACCTTTGGGAAAGGTATGCATCCAACTATTCTCCCTCCAGTTATGGCTAAAAAATTGGACAGACAGGATTCTTTAATCCTGGTAAGGGAACTGCTCTAGGAGAAGTAAAACTCTGAATTCAAATCTGTTGAACTCCATTTAAAAAATTGACCTTGTGTTGCATCCTGCTTATGCGGAGGGGTTAGTATATATATATATATATATATATATATATATATATATATATAACAGTAAATTATATTTTATTAAGAATAGTTACTGGAAACTATAATTTTTTTTTTTTTTTACTAAGGATCATTAGTTACTTGAATCCATATAATTATTAGTACTAGCAGGACCTGTGGATATACCACAGTATGATAATTTGATTATTATAACGTTTGATATGTCTATTTAAGACATATTGCAAAATAGGGCAATATGTAAAAAGTACAATAATATTGATTTAACTCTCTCTCACTCTTCTTTCTTTCTTTCTTTTCATCATTTCATTATGTTCAATGGAAACAAATTAGTGTTATTGCTTCCACGCACTCACCCCCTCTCTCTCTTTACCCTACACTCTTTTTTCTTTCTTTCTTTTCATCTGAAACAGATTTGCACTATCTCTTCTCTCTGTTTTCCCCTTCTCTCTTTTTCTTTCTATATCTTTTCTGTGTAGCATTTCCTTTTTCTTCCCTTTCTTTCTTTATAATAAAAACGGAATGGTCCATTATTTAGCTGAGGTGATGAATCATAAGAAATAAACATCAGATAATCCAGATTTACATTTTTGCATTTCATCTTGGACGGTCTCATTTTTAACCAGAGGGTATTGCAAGATAACAATGGTCATACAATTAAGGAACACAAGTATTGATGTACAGATTAGATAGGAATACTTCAGTCCATACAATTGTGTACAAATCATTTGTATTGGATAGCAATATTTGACATCATATAACTATGGGCAGAAAGAAATATGAATGTACAATGAATGTCATTCTCTAACTTCTAGGCAGGAAATAACCCATAATGAGTTGACATGCCATTAAAATCAATTTACAATTTCAATTTGAGTCCTTTTAAAAAACCAATGTCATCATCAATAGTCAGTATTTTTTATATATATATTTACCAACCCCTCCGCATGAGCAGGATGCGATACAAGGTCAATTTTTTAAGTGGAGTTTAACAGGTTTGAATTCAAAGTTTTCCTTCTCACTAGACTGGTTACTTAGCCAGAGCCCAGTCTACTCTGCTATTTACCCATAGCTAGAGGGAGAATTGGATTCATACCTTTCCAAAGGGTATTAGCGCCATGTGATATGTAAACAGCTTTGTCCAGGAATTGAGCTCGAGTCGACGAGACCATTTCCCATGACTCTAACCATTAGACCATGCGTCTTGAGTCAGTATTTTTATAAGTGTATAAAACATTACTGAAATGATAAAAACAAAAAGTTTTTTTTTAGTTTACAGATAAATAGGCATTATTTTCACATAGTTAATAGATCACTATGTAAATTGTCGTGTTTCCATATGGTATTATTTTTTAATTAAAAAAAAAATTATTTTGATACTGACAATATACGGTATTATTTTTTTATTATTTTTTAATTTCTTTTGATACTGACAAAAGAAATATCTCTATGTACAATGAATGCTATTCCCTAACCTCTAGGAATAAAATAAACCTAAATGAGTTGACATGCCATTGAAATCAATTTAAAATTTTAGTTTGGGACCTATTAAAACTACAATCTCATCATCAATAGTCAGTATTTTTATACGTTTATAAAACCTTTCTGAAATTATAAATACAAAAAGATATTTTAAGTTCACAGATGAATAGACATTATTTCCACATAGTTAATAGAGATTCACTATGTAAATTGTCATGTTCCCATACTGTGTTATGTTTTTTTTGTGTTTTTTTTTTCTTTCTTTTAATACTGACAAAAGAAATTTTGGAATATCTCAATGTTTTGTATGTGTCTAATGTACAAGAATATAAAAATCAAATTAACAAATAACCCAAACATTCCATCAGTTTCCTAACAAGCTGCTGTCCCGTTCAACGCCTTTGCCATTTTGCATTTTACTCAGGGTATTATCAAAACTGCCTTGTCTGTCTTTGGTAATCAGCTATGCCAAGCAGGTCTTTAAGGAACCATGACATGGGTCATTGGTATTCCATTATTATCCTTGTCATTTCTAAAACTTTTTCTCGCCCTTTTGTTATTATTGTATTTCTATCTTTCTGAAAAGTAGAGGTTTGTTGGTTGGGCAGCATGTCCATCGACTGCCTTCAGGGTATTGTCAGGAAAAGCAACATTCTCTCTCTCTCTTCTCTTCTCTTGCTCACTCGCTCTCTCTCTCTCTCTCTGACACCACCTAGCCGTTTCTCCACACTTCTCTCCTCTCCTTACTCCAACCTTCTCTCTTATTCCTCCTCCCCCTCTTTCTCTTTAGCCTCGGCACACTTGTTGCTCTTTTCCTGATGCTTTTCTATAACACAATAAATATACTATCTGGTGATTCATTAGTTCTGTATAAATCCTTCAAGAAATACACAAGTTGACATGATGCACAAGTTTGATTTACATGCTTTTATTCTTGAAGCATTTTATCCATTATCTGAACTTTCAAACTCTGTCTATATCTTACTTCATCCCCCCCCCCTCTTCACAAATACATACTGAATGACCATATATATATATATATATATATATATATATATAGATTTTGATGTATCTGTATAATAGGTATTGTGTATTTTAGACAAGAAAAGTGCTAGTGTATCTGATATATTAGGAAAAAATCTGTCTTTGGATTTATATATATATATAATATATATATATATATAATTTTTTGTGTGTGTATATATATATATATATGAAGTGGTCAAACAATGCGTTTGAAATGGCGATAGCCGACAATTTTTTTTGAGATTATGTGCTTAATTAAAGTCAGTTTAAAATAAACGAGAAATTCTGGGGAAGCCAGCTAGTGTAATGGTTAGAATGTCCGCCTGTCCGGTAGGGTTCGAATCATGCACAAAGCACTGCACTGTCTATAACTTTGCTGATGAGGCCTAATAGGCTGAAATGTACATACAGAGATCGACTTTTCTCGATTTGGTTACGCTTTACATTTAAACCGATATGCATGCCTAATTCATTTAATTATAATTAATTAACAAATTAGGTATGACTTTAATTAAGCACATAATCTCCCCCCCCCAATATATATATATATATATATATATATATATATTATATATATATAACATTGTTTGTGTGTATATAACATTTTTTTTTGTGTGTGTGTGTGTAATTATGTTTTTGGTTGAACGCAACTGACATTTCATGTCTGACAAGTTTCTTTTCAATATTTTCCGTCCAACTTTTTTATGTCTGGGTGGTTTTGGTTAGTGAATCCACAGAAGGTTCTATCATGAGTACTTTCGGCACTACTTTGTGCCATCGTCAAGTGTAGAGTAGTGAGAATTTAAAGGAAAAACTGCTGCCAAACTATATATATATATTTCGCAACCCCTGTATATAAGCAGGATTTGACATAGGGGCCATTTTTCAGCAGTTAGTTTTGGATTAAGTTTTCCTTCTCCTAGACTGGTTGTCTTTACAAAGTTAAAGAGTCCAGTCTGCCCTACTATTTACCTATAGCTGACAGGAGAATAGTTGGATACATACCTTTCCCAAGGGTATTAGCACTGTGAAATGCAGACAGCATTGTCCAGAATTGAAACACAGGTCAGCGTGTCCATTTCTTATGAGAATAACCATTACATCACACATCTTCACTATATATATATATATATATATATATATATATATAAATAAAAAAATTTTTTTTCTTAAATCAAAGAAGTGCTTAAATACTGGCCTATCGTGGTGTAATGGTTAGCAAGGTAGTCTCACAAATACCTTACTAATGGAAAAGTGAGTTCGATCCTTGTGTCATCCTATCTGTAGGGTAAATAATTTAGGGCAAGAGAAAAACCTGAAATAAGTTTTACCATGTTTCATGACTAAAGAAACTTGCAGCCATGAGACTGAAATGAGATTGTATGAAAGATTTGTGTGTGTCTGTTGCGTCATTTCGAAACGCTTCGTTTCGAAATGATGCAACAGCGTTCATTAACTGCGAAACTGTTTTCAACGGTTATAATTACAACATGAACTCCTGCAATTAACTGTAATTAATCAATATCTTGATAAATTCAGTGGATTTAACCCTGAAGATCCTTATGGGGAAACTTGAGTAGGTTATTTCTGTACACACTATAATGCTAAATCGGCTCTAGTTACGTATTGAGCACTTTATATTTGTTATAACGCTGATTTATCTGAGTAACACTTATGCCAACCAAATATTGAGACCAACCCAATATTTTTACTGGTAATTCATTCCCTTATATATATATATATATATATATATATATATATATATATAGGTCCCATCTATGGGTCAAATAGATTTTTTAAAAATGATTTGTATTCGATAAAATCGTGCGTAAAAAAATCCTCTTTAACAACTACGCAAAATATGTAAATAGTAATGTACATTGAACACAATTCTCTATCCTCTTGGCATAAAATAACCCTAGATAGGTTGACCTGGCGTTAAAATAAATCGGTCTATTAATGAATACATTAAGTCATCAAATAGAAACGTTTTATGTTTGTTTGTTTTTTAAATAATTTCTTTATTGATTTATTTTTGTTGATTTTTTCATAATTTTGAAAAACTTAACAATATGACTAGAAGCGGCTACCCGGAGTGGATGCAAAAAAGGTTAGTCCCACAGATCCATTATTGTTGGATCCTGGTAGTATGCCCCATTAAATAAAATCCCTATTTAAAAAAAAAGACCTTGCGTTGATCCAGCCACTCTGAAAAGAAAAATCAATGTGTGTTTAAAATATTAAATGCAAAAAATCTAGGCTTTAATTTTTTAAAATTATCTTCACGGATATAAATCAAACCGTCGCAAAAGCAAGATCTGGTGATAGTGAATGTGTAGATATATTTACTTTGACGTTAATTCTTAATTGTCATAGTTTCCTCCGGACATACATACACACAAACTGCCCTTTATATATGTATAGATGACTTCTTTTTTTTTTTTTTTTTTAAATAGCCAATCAGTAAAGGGAAAGTATACTGCACCTAAGTAACATTTAAGATGTTTTGAATT
>CM042161.1:63780485-63790485 GCA_023376005.1 Doryteuthis pealeii | reverse complement strand
TTCCTTCAGCAAATTTTAGGCCAAAAATTACAAAAAATCAGTGTTTAATCATAAACTGTTTCTCTGTTACTAGAAAAAAATAATGAATGTCGGAAAATTGCTAAAGCTTCGTGGGAGGTGATGGGGGTTGTGTTCAAGTTAATGGGGCAGTTATAAGAAAAACTGAAACTTTGCCTACATACACCACAGTAAGAAAATATAAGTTATTATTGATTAATTTTTTTTTTTCTTCCGACACGGCTGCCAAATTTTGTTCTGTGCGTGTGTGTGAAATTATTAGTGTAAATGTGAAAGTTTTGACATATTTGTATAATAAATCCTACTTGTGATGTCACAGGTTAGGTAAACAATAAGTTTAGTAAAGAAAACATATTGATTGAATTTTCTTTTTTGTTATCATTGCTAACAAACTCTGTCAAGTGAGATTTAAGTATGTTGTGTAATATAAACAAACTTAATGATATATATATATATATATATATATATATATATATATATATATATATATAGTGATGCTGATAGTTTTTTTTTTTTAATTTAGTGCGTCCAAGGACGCACGGATATGATTTGAATTAGTCCCCGGGGAATTTAATGGGTCCCATCTAAAATTTCTTAATGAATTATAGTTTCTATCCATGAACAACTAAAGCCGTCTAACCCCTACCTTGTACCCCATGCAGTGTAATTCGCTTCCAAGAAAATATTGAAATGTATTTACAGTTAGCTGGAAATGGTGAGAAGAAAAATCATTGGGACGCATGGATACGATTTTTCTGTGTCCTTTTAGATTTTTATGTGTCAGTGACGCAGGACGCGTACCTATCAACATCTGTGTGTGTGTATATATATATATATATATATATATATATATGTGTGTGTGTGTGGTTATCATCGTATGAAATGGATACGGCGATCAGAGTTCAGATCTGAAACGAGACTGCATTTCATATAGCGCTAATACCCTTGGAAAAGTAAAAATCCAACTGTGGGTGAAATAGTTTGGAATACTGAGATCTTGGTATGGCAACCGGTCTAGGAGAACGAAAACTCTTAATTCAAACCTATTAGACTCAGCTTAAAAATGGACCTCGTGTCACATCTTGCTCGTGTTGGGTGGGGGTAGATATATTGGGATGTCCATTTCCCGAGTTAGAGGGAGATAAATTGTTTTTAAAGCTGAAAAAAAAACAACAACATTGTACATAAATTATCTTTTGAGTTTTAAGAAAATAACTTTTAAATTTTCAAATCACTTTTTTCGGGTATTGAATTAATACTTTTTTTCCTAAATATATTCTTCAGGATATGATCTTTATAGAAAAAATTAGAGAAATTTTTTTTTTTTTCAAATGGTCAAATTTTTCTGAATTTTGTGAAAATTTCATTAAAATCAGAACAATTCCCTGATTTTTGGTAATTGTTTTAAAATTAAGAAATTTAAAAAAAAATCTCCCTAGCCAATTTTTGCAGATGGCTATATATTTATTGTTTATGAATATTTCAATTATTAATGAATAGATAAGATGAGTGGAAAAGTTTTGAATATTGCTGTATAGCACCCACCACACCCGCTCAAGTAGTGTCCTGAGTATAAACATAAACTATATTTGGTGGTGAGACTCCCGTTCTGGAGATCTAAAAAGTATGGAGTATGAGTCAAATGGATCTATTTGAAAATTATTCGTTAAGAGACAACACAAAAAAGGTAAATATGAACGTACATTCCTTAACCTCTAGTAAATGAAAATTATTAGTCTGAGGAACGAATACTTGAAACCATATAACCGTATACAAATTGTTAGTATTAGATACTTGATGTACGAGAGTGAGTCAAAAAGTAATGTCATTTTGTTTAGGACAGGTATAATTACCAACATGTATAATACATCAAAATGAAGCTGGTCCTCTGTAGATTACATCCCTATTTCTCCACATAGTCACCGTTTCTCTCAATAGCAATGATTACTCACCAGATTTAGCATCTTCAGACTATCATCTTCCCGTAAAATTCTGTTGACTGTTCTTTGAGCCACTTCTTCACTACAGATTTCACTTCTTCGTCAGTGGAATAATATTTTCCTCAGACTATCATCCCTTCGGCCGCATGAAAGAAGGGTTTGAGAGACAAACATTATTCCAGTGACGAGAAAGTGAAATCTGTAGTGAAGTGGCTCAAAGAACAGTCAACAAAATTTTACAGGACAGGAATACATGCTCTCATTCGAAGGTGGAACATTGCTATTGAGAGAAACGGTGACCGTGGAGCAGTATGGATGGATCCACAGAGGATCAGCTTCATTTTGATGTATGATACATGCTTGTGTGTTGTAATTATACCTGTCTTAAACAAAATGGCATTTAATTTTTGACTCACCCTTGTGTATAAAAAAAACTGTAAGATTGTAAGAAAAACTGTTAAACAACTACACAAAAAATTTAAATATGCTCTGGGCATAAAATAACCCAATACGAGTTGATATGCCGTTAGAATCAATCAATCAATGGTAATAAACTTATTCCATGTTACAATTTTGTATATTTTTTAATTGGTAAATATTTGTACCAAATGAACATTACATATTTTTTATTAAGTCTTTTACGAATAGTTTCTTGTCTTTGGAACTTGACGTAATTTACTTGAAGTTTGGCACAAGGCCAGAAATATGGAGTATCTCAGGAGAATTAAACTCGTAAAAAATGATTTTCCAGCTTGCTAGCCATTTATACCAACCTCTGATATTTCAGAGTAAGGAGCATCACCAAACTGGCACTTATAACTAAAAGTTTAAGTTTCATTGCTGATTCTGTAGTTTTCTTAATTGTTATTTATAAAATGAATATAATAAAATTCAGATTAAAATTTTTTTTTTTCAGAATTTTCTTTCAAAGAAATGTTTATCTAACGAGCAATTTCATGCACTTATTTGACTTAAGAATAGAGAGTATTGTTTTTTTTTTCTTTTTTCTTTTCAAGTCCCAAGTTGTCAGTACCTGAAACCTGAAGAAAATGTCTTGTAATGGTAAAAAAAAACAACAAAAAAAAAAAAACGAATGTAGAATTCTTCGCCAACAGTGTTTATCTAATGAGCAACTTCATGCACCCATTTGACAAAAGAATAGAGAGTATTGTTTTTGACATAGTCTCTTTTTTTTTTTTAAAGCCCCAAGTTTTCAGTACCTGAAGAACATGACTTGTAATGGTGAAAAACGAATGTAGAACTCTTTGCCAATATTTCCCTTAACAATCTGCAAACTATTGTGAATTTCTTTTTCTTTTTTCTTCTTCTTTTTTTTATTTTTATTATTTCTTCCTTAGGGCAGAGTTTGTACAATTCTAATCCTGGAAATTAGTTTAGAGGCAAATTTGGCACTTATTGTCTTTTGCAGTTCTAGTGTTATTGGATGTCTTTGCAATTCTTGTCTTCCAGGAATGAAACGGCTTCTTCAGGATTGTTAAACAGACCGCAATCACTGATCAGCCAATTGTGACTTGAGACTAAGTGGTCAGAGGCGGGAAATAATAAATGTCCACTTAACTTTCCTTTCTTTTCCTTTTTTTTTACCCTACAGTAAATTTGATAATATTTATTCAACTGTTCAAGTTTAATTTATTCTACACCCACCCCATCCCGCTACACATTTCGTCCCTCAATCTGAAGATATAAAATCAAAAAGGGAAAATATGAACAAATAGCAAAATACATGAATGGTTTCTTTTAAAAAAAAATTATGATGCACAGAGTAAATGATCAGTGGGAAGGATTTGCAGATGTTTTAAGGTATATGATTACCTTTCAATTAGAGCGTTCGGCTAGAAACCACAAGGTTCCTAGTTCGATACCGGTCCTCGCCAACTCAGCGTATGAGTAGCACAGGGATCTGTGCGGTAAAGCAAGGAGCTGACGGTAGGTGTGGCACTCCATCTCAGAGGCAAAAACAATCTCCTGTGTCTAGTGCTAGTGAAAAGGGGATAGACTCCTCGATGTTTGGCTGATACCGATGACTTTACTACTACTTTTATTAAACAGTTAATGCTTGGTAGCCGCTTCTAGTTGATAATATTTCTAAAGATAAAAAACAATGAAATAACACTATTAAAATTCATCTCATACTGATAAAATAAGATTTTTAAACATTTACCTCAAACGCTAAAATAATCTCCTTGGTCTAGCGCAAGTGAAAAGGGGATTGACTCCCTCGCTGATTGGCTGATACCGACTTTAGGCCGCCCCGACGAATTTACTTTTACTTTATTTAGCTTGCAAGGTCGTCCCATTGTGATGTTGTTAGGGTCTCATCTATGGATTAAACAGAAGAAAAAAAATGAGTTAAAATGCATTAAAAAATTTTTTAAAGTACCATCAAAAGTCGTCGTAGTTGACTAAAGTCAGTATCGCTAGACCAAGGAGATTGTTTTCTAAGGTGGAGCGCCGCACCTACCATCAGCTCCTTACTTTACCGCACAGATCCCTGAGCTACTCATAGGCAGAGTTGGCGAGGGCCGGTATCGAACTAGGAACCTTGTGGCTCCTAGCCAGACGCTCTACCGACTGAGCTAAACCGGCCCTATCAGTACCATCAATAATGAATAAAACTAAGCATCTTCGACGTAAAATACCCCTACAAGGGTTGACTTTTCGTAAAATCCATCCAAACATCCAACCCATTGTGGTGTAAAGGTTAGCAAGCTAGTCTCGCAGATCCATTGCTAGTAAACTGCGAGTTCGAGCCTCGGTATATGTGTCGCACGGATTGGGTAAATACCTACAATCTTTAGCTTCCATTTTAGGTAGAATTTGTAAATGGGTGTATGAAGCTATAATTAGATTAAAAAATAATTACGTGGAAAGCAATCTTGGAATAAAATAATTTCATATATCCCAACAGCTGGTAGAGCGTCCGACTAGGAACCACAAGGTTCCGGGTTCGATACCGTCACTCGCCATCTCAGCGTATGAGTAGCACAAGTATCTGTGCGGTAAAGTGAGGGCTGATGGTAGGTGTGGTGCTCCACCTCAGACGCAAAAACAGTCTTCTTGGTCTAGCGCTTGTGAAAAGAGGATAGACTCCCTCGCTGTCTGGCTGATGCCGACTTTAGGCCACCCCAACGACTTTACTTACTTATATAAACGGTTGTGTTGGGATATATATATCAACACGCATTTTTTAATGAGGCAGACCAAATGTATACACTGAGTTGAGGACAAAAATTATCCATTTACTTGGGCATTTTATTAGGGGGGGGCTTCTTTGGACATCTCAACTATCAACCACCAATTCAAATGGTGAGATTTTCTATTTTTTCCCCAGTTTTTTTTTATTATTTTGGTGGAGGGAGGCTTCTCCATGAAATAAAAGAATCCAACTTTTTAAAAAAAATCTGAAATTGGATACTACAATCACTTTCATGTATCGTAGTAAATGTCTCTTGTTTTAAGTGAAACCTATTAAATTTGAAGTGACACTTTGTTTTATAAGTACATTATTGTACCAATAACTAAAGGCTGAGATTTTTGTATTTCTAGTGTGAGGAGTCTGCTTTTAAATAATACGTAGCATTTCTTCCCCCCCCCCTTTTTATTTTATTCTCCAGGATATAAAAAAAATCCCACATTTTTTATTTGAAACTGGAGACTGCAATCTTTTTCATGTTATTATAGTGCTGAAGCCCATTTGATAGGAGTAATACATTTTCTCCTCACTATATGTTTGACTTATGATTTTTTAATTAATTGCAATAATGGCCACCTGGTAGTGTAAGGGTTAGCAAGCTAACGTGCACCGTTTTTAAGGTCCCGAAACGGTGCACATTCTCTCCTGATGACCCCATGACAAAACAACCATGGAGTTGAACTTCTCGCTGGCTTGGCTAATGGATCGAGGAGCATTCTACAGCCCGCCCGCTTTCTGATGAGTTTCGTTACTTATCAAGTAACTAAGTATAGAAATAGTGCTCAGTACTATAATAGCAGAGTAGGTTTAAAACCTACAATGTGAGATTATAGGTACTATAGTATCGTTACTAGACTTTCAGTCCTCCGACGAGAGAATAGTAAATTGTGATTGGTCATGGCTTTGTATATCATGATGATTATATATCACAATATACAAACGCTTGACCAACCAATTCTAACTATTTTCTCGTCTGAGGATTGTGTTAGACACATGAAACTTGAATTACGGTAATATATTACTTATAATTACACAACACACACACACACACACACACACACATATATATATATAATATATATATATTGTTTGACTTAGATTTTTAATTAATTGCAATAATGGTCACCTCTCGTAGTGTAATGGTTAGCAAGCTAGACTAGTAACCAATTACGAGTGAGTTCGCATCTCACTGGATGCTCCGGCCTTGTGCCACAAATAAATAAAGCTTAGTTAAATGATAATTAGCTGTAATAAGTAAGTAAAGTCGTCGTCGGGGTGGCTTACAGTCGGTATCAGCCAATCAGTGAGGGAGTCTATCCCCCTTTTCAGTAGCGCTAGACCAAGGAGATTATTTTTGCATCTGAGGTGGGCGCCACACCTACCATCAGCTCCTTACTTTACCGCACAGATCCCAGTGCTACTCATACGCTAAGTTGGCGAGGGCCGGTATCGAACTAGGAACCTTGTGGTTTCTAGCCGAACGAATAATGAAATGAATTAAACAGGAAACTTTTTAGTTCATTAATTAGAGCTTTTCCTTTCAGGATCTAATGACTCTGACTTTGAGAACATTTAAATTGATTAATATTTATTTTCAAAATATCATTATTTATTTATTCATTTGATACGATGAGAGTTTTTCATACCCGCCTTATCTGGTGGTTCACTGGAGGCTGAGTGACAGCAAGTTTTCTCAGGTTTCCAGAACCCTTCTGTGTATTGTATCCGATCTTAACAATGCTGTTGTTTGTATGGTGTCGATTCTCCTGATATCCAATTTATATTTTCCAAACCCTTGAAGACGGTTCCAAGGGCGCCTATTACAATTTGTACGACCTTCATGTTCCACAGGTTTTTTTTTTCTTTTTTTTTTTCAGTTCACTGGCAAGGTTCAAGTATTTGTGTATCTTTTCATTTTCACTCTGTGATCCGCTGGGCGGCAAAATCCACGAGACAGGTTTTTTTTCTTGTTAATTAATACTAGATGTATATTAGGTAATCCGATTATTATTATTATTATTATTATTAAAGAGTTATATCTATTTTTGTTGTAATTTATATTTTATTCCGTGGAAAATATATTTTGTAAATGAGTTTTGAATATTTTCAATATAATTTTTCCGGGGCTCTTGGGAGTGTGGAATACCCCTTCATCTCCATTACTCACAGGTCTACTCTGATCTAGAATAGTAGTACCTGTTAGGGTCCCTTCTATGAGCTGAAGTGACCCAAAAGGAGAATGCCCACGGATCTAGAATAGTATGGGGCATATACCTGTTAGGGTCCCTTCTGTGAGCTGAGGTGACCCAAAAGGAGAATGCCCACGGAAACTGTGCGTTTTTTTTACACTGGCCATCGCATGAGCTTCGGTTTGTGTGTGGCTCCCCACATAAAAATGTTTTTCTACTGGTGGGAAACCCGAAAAATATAATGTTCCACTAGAAATAACGAAATATTTGGCTTAGAAAAAAAATTTTATTAAAAAAAATTGTTCGGGGAGTACATATTTATAGACAATGCTGTATCTATCTCAGTCTGTTCCTATCAATTTTTGGTTCGTGTATAGTACTATTAAACTATATTTCAGCGTGTACAAACTCTCATACCATAATTTTTAAATAAGTAACAACAATAAACAAAAATATGTACCAATAAAATATTCTTTATTTCACTTTCATTTACATTCTATCTCCCACGAAAACTGTTATTCTGGAAAATCAATAATTCAAATGTGAGTGACCTCTTGTTCGCCTATTGCTCTTAAAAAAAACCCACTCAGTGTTTCGGAGGCCATGGTCTTGTGCCAGACTTAGTTCAAAGCCAAGAAACTGAAATCTCTATTTCCAAGGTGGTCTAATTTTTATAACTGTAAATTGTAAGTCAACAGTTTTTCGGTGGCCATGGTCTTGTACCAGACTTAGTTCAAAGCAAAGAAACTGAAATCTTATATTTCTAAGGTGGTCTAATTTTTATAGCTAATCTATCACGCATCAATAAGTGTTGACACCTGCAAGGCACGCTATCTTATATCATTTGTACTTTTCAACAGAACAGTTATAATTTGACACTGGAAGAACCGGATGAGGGTTTATAATGAAATAGGTATTCAAATTTTACTACCATCTGGGACCTTATGGCAAGCCCCAACCTTTTTTATCATATGGGTGCTAGAAGGCGGTGGCTGAGGGTCTTCATGTCCTGGGAATGACGTTAAACTCTATCTGATGGTGAGGTTCCAGTGCTGGAGCTCTGGGTAATGTGAAGCACCCCTTCATCACAATTGCTCCCTACTCTAACCTGGAGTGGTAGTACCTGTAAGGGTTTCATTTATGGGTTAAATAGAAAAATGTATTAATAAAAACAATTGAGTATCCATTAAGAATTAATTAATTTCAAAACTTCGTCGGCATTAAATGACTCACTGAGGTTGATATGCCGTAAAACAAACCAAACCCTCTAAGAAAAGTATAGTATGAAATAGCCGTGTGTGCTAAGGTTTTAAAAAATTGTAAAAGGCTTATTTGAAGCATCTCTGTGCCAAATTAAATAGATTACTACATGCTGGACTGTTGGATAAGTAACAACGAACATATAAGTGACGTTCTCCTGTGGGCACTGACACATGGACACATCAGTGTTGGACGACCATCAAACGTCTAAATTAATCATGTT
This sequence comes from Doryteuthis pealeii, assembly GCA_023376005.1. NCBI lineage: Eukaryota > Metazoa > Mollusca > Cephalopoda > Myopsida > Loliginidae > Doryteuthis > Doryteuthis pealeii. The sequence goes on along the minus strand of CM042161.1, from coordinate 63,781,641 downwards.
ATTTTATGTCTCGAGGTGAGGAAATTGTTCATTGTATATACAAATTAATATTTTTGTGTAGTTGCTTATTAAGTTTTTTTTTTTGGGGGGGGGGGTGCATACATTTTTATCGAATACGAATAATGTTCAAACTGATCTATCCTAAAACGTACTACCAATTCGGGTCAGTGGACCTGGGAGTAATTAACATGGACTCCGCACTCCCCAGAGCTTTAGAACTGTAGCCTCACCATCAAATGTAATTCAGTCATACAAAGGATACATCTTTTTTTTTATTTTTTAGGGGGGGGGGGTTCTTACTAGTCTGCAGGGGAAGTACAGTAATAAGTGGTTATTATAAATATCAATAACCTTAATAGTCTGTTGAAAAGATATTAAAAGTAAAATAATTAGTGTTAATAAAAGAAATTGAGAATCAATTTTAAATAAATCACTAACTAGGACTGAGCCTATTCTAGTAATGACCACCCCAAGTGGAGTTTAACAGGTTTGAATTCAGAGTTTTCCTTTTCCGAGACTGGTTGCCTAACCAAGGTTAAAGAGCTCAGTTTGTCCTATTATTTACCCATAGCTGGAGGGAGAGTAGTTGGATTCATACCTTTCCCAAGAGTATTAGCGCTATGTGAACTATAGATTCGTCCAGGATTTGAACTCAGGTCGACGAGTCCATTTCCTACGATTCTAACCATTACATCACGGCCTCCAACTAAATTACTGTTGTGCACAACGTCTATTCTTAGGCTATCACACTGTTGACTTGAAGGAGTCTGTGCCAATTTGTGCGGGTCGGGGAATGAAGTCAGTTTCAGTACTTTTTTAAACAACAGTTTTTAGTCATGAAGGTTGAATGCAATATTCATCATAGTTGCAAATACAGGGTGACAAAAAAGGGCCCGGTACAATCTTTTATATCAAAAGTCTGGTCCCGTTTTTATTTGGTGGTGGTGGGGGGGGCACCCTGTATAAATTTTATATTCAAATTTAAAACAAAATCATTTTAAAATTTAAATAAAACGCAAAAAAGAAATGTGCACAACTGCAATATATATATATATATATATATATATATATTATATATATATATATATATAAAAGCATGTCTACACTGATAACGAGATTTATTAGTGCCGGTAGGGTAAAGCCGGACTTGATACAT
>CM042161.1:63740485-63775485 GCA_023376005.1 Doryteuthis pealeii | reverse complement strand
ATATATATATAATATATATATATTTACATTTTTTATGTTTATCAATAAAGCTCACAAATACATTGATAAATGACAAACATCCTGAAACATTAAAATTTAACCTGCAGAAGCAAAAAATAAAAGAAAAAAAGGATTCAGTGATAGCTTAAAGGTTAACCATAGTAAGGAAGGTGACAGTCTGAGTTCCATATTCAGTCTTTCTTTTATGGAGTTCTTTCATAACGTATATCAATATATTATGTATATTTAGCATTTATACATTTTTTTTTTCTGATAGATCTAAAGAAAAATGTTTGAGTTTGTTTTTGTGGCCATGCACAAACAAATATTTTAGTATCAATCTTTCTTGTAAACAAGTTTTATTAAAAGACACACAAAAGTTTTGTTGTAATAATTCTTTTACTGATTTGTTTAGGGTTGTAGTTACACAAAATTCAAGTATTAAGTTAGTCTGTTTATCTTCTTTCAACCATCATTGTCCATTTTCATGGTTTGAGATGTTATTGTTTCTGAATTCAGGGAAAGTTTGATATATTAGGTGCTTGTGTAGCATTTCTAAAATAAAAATTTATACACACACACACACACACACACACACACACACATATATATATATATATATATATAATATATGAATAATAGCGTTTTGTTTGTACCCTTTCTTCTAATGGTTATTCATCCCGTCTTTCTCTCATATATTGCTCTTGATGATAACCGATCTATTAAAATGGTCGAAACAGATTTCTGTCAGCAATTATAAACATCATTTGTTTTTTCACAAATGTTAAATTCATACTGTCGGATTAATTTCCATCTATTTTCACATATATATATATATATATATATATATATATATATATATGAGCGATGAATATCATTGATAGAGAATGTATATCACTTGGTATTAATATTGCATAGGCGAGAAACTGACAGTTACCAAGCGTCATTAATTTTACTCGCCTAACTTATATATAGACAGAAGATATAATAAAAGTGCTCTTTGCTATGATGGCAGAGCCAGGTATAAAACTGAACAAATATAATTTTGACTTGCAAAACACCACTTTGGCCCTTTCTTGGGCTATATGGGTGGTCGGAGAGGACCCTCCGATCAATCGGCTGGTCATGTCAAGCCCTAGCACCTATATGGCAAGCCCCAGCCCTTTTTATCATATGGGTGCTAAAAGGTGGTGGCTGAGGGTCTACATCTCCTGGGAATGATGTTAAACTCTATCTGATGGTGAGGTTTCCAGGTTTGGGGAATGTGGAGCACCTCTTCATCATCTTTGCTCCCTGGTCCACTCTGACCCAGAGTGATAGTACCTGTTAGGGTCCCATCTATGAGTTAAATAGAAAAACATGTTTATAAACAAAATTTGATTATCCATTAAGTATTAATTTATTTCAAAATGTTTTTTGGATTAAATGACCCACTGAGATTGATATGCCGTAAAACAAACCAAACCAAATATAATTTTGAACACTAGAAATCCAGTAAATTTATTAATTTTTCATGTGAATGTCATGTGTACTAACATCTTATGTTCATCAAATGACTATACTTCATGTTATATAGGCACTTGTTAAGCCTCTTTTCACACTTTTCCATCTGATGATTGTGTGCACCATATGAAACTTAAAATAAGACTTCTAGTCTCCATGAATATAATATTTTTAGATTATATATATATATATATATATATATATAATGTCGTTGGGGCAGCCTAATGTTGGTATCAGCCATACAGTGAGGGAGTCTATCCCTTTTTCACTAGCACTAGACCAAGGAGATCTTAGTGTCTGAGGTGGAGTGCCACACCTACCATCAGCTTCTCACTTTACCGCACAGGTCTCTGTGGTACTAATATGCTGAGTTGGTGAGGGCTGGTATCGAACCAGGAACCTTGTGATTCCTCGCCAAGCAGTCTACCGACTGTGCAAACCTCACTATCAAATAAGATTGAAAATAATTATTTGAAGGTATAATTGATGAATGGTTATCATTAATTTCTTGAAAAAGATTTAAGCATTAAATAACCCTACAAGTGTTGACATGCTGTAAAACCTACACCAACCAACCAACCAATATCTGTATTTTCAATTGTCTTTGTTTGGTCCTTGCTTCTATATATATGAAGTTAATGTTAATCTCAAAAATTAGATGATAAATAGAAAATTTTAAATTTCAAGTAAAGACAATATTAAAAAAAATTAAAAAAATGAAGATCTATTTGCTTTTATTTTAACTCTTTATCATACACTTAGCCAAGTGATGGATATATGAATACAAAACATTGAACCTGAGAAGAAGAAAAAAAATCTTAAATGACAAAGTCATGAAATAACACAAACTGCGGGTTGCTTTTGTTTGAAAAGAAAAACCTTGACAATTCATTGTTAATGTGGCATGAAATATAAAAATGATTTTTTAATTCACTTAGAAAAAAAAAGAAAAGACTTTTTAATTGCCAAAATGATAGCTGCCTGGTTAGAACTTTGGACACCAAAATGGTTCCAATCAAATAATCGATGGTTAATGAAAAAAAGAAAATTGTGAAAATAGTGAGAAAAAAGTGAGAGAGAGAGAGAGTTAAATCGAGATTATTATACTTTTTACATATTGAACTATCATAGCAATAGTTCTTAAGTAAGCATATCAAATGTTGTAATAATTAAATTATCATACGAGTGAGAGAGTTAAATCAAGATTATTATACTTTTTACATATTGAGCTATCAAGCAATAGCTCTTATGTAAACATAACAAATGTTGTAATTAAATTATCATACTATGATATAAGTTTTCTATAATGATCATGGTTTCTTTTTTTATTTTTATTTTTTTATTACTCATTTTGTTTGTTTATTCATAAAGAGGTTAGTTTCTGTTCTGTCAAAGGGAAAATAGAGAGAGGGGTGAAAAGAAGGAAAGAAAAAAAAGGATGAGTTGAATTAAGATTATACTTTTTTTTACATATTGAACTATTTAGTAATAGCTCCAAAGTAGACATATAAAATGTTGTAATAATTGAATTATCATACTGTGGTATATCCACGGGCTTTGCTAGTATTAAATTGATTCTAGTTTATATATAAGTTTTCTGTGGTCTCTTTCTTTTATAAAATATCCATTTCTGTTCTGTTTTATTTTATTTTTTATTATTTTATTTGAAAATAAAAAAGAGTGAGAGAGAGAGTTAAATAAAGATGATTATAATTTTTATATATTGAGCTATTAGTCAATAGCTCTTAAGTAAACATAGCACATGTTGTAATGATTAAATTATCATAATGTGATGTTTTCTACAATTATCATTGTTTCTTTCTTTAATAAAATACCCATTTATGTTTTATTTTATTTTATTTTATTCATTTTGTTTTATTTTATTTTATTTTATTCATTTTGTTTGTCTTGAGTAAACATATCAAATGTTGAAATAATTAAATTATCATACTGTGGTATATCCACAAGCCCTGCTAGTATTAAATTGATTCTGGTTTATATAAGTTTTCTACAATGATCTGTGGTCTCTCTCTTTTATATAATACCCATCTGTTTTACTTAATTTTTTTAATACTCATTTTTGTTGTGAAAAGAAGGAAAGAAATAAAAAGGGTGAAAGTTAAATCAAGATATACTTTTTTTTTTACATATTGAACTATTTAGGAATAGCTCTTAAATAAACATATCAGATGTTGTAATAATTAAATCATTATACTGTGGTGTACCACAGGCCCTGCTAGTATTTAATTTTATTCTGGTTTATATAAGTTTTCTACAATTATCGTTTTTCTACAATGATCTGTGGTCTGTCTTTTATAAAATATCCATTTCTGTTTTATTTTATATTTTCTTACTCATTTTTGTTTGTTTATTCTTAAAGAGTTTAGTTTCTGTCAAGTGACAAATCTCTCCTTCCCTTTTTGTCTATTTTAATATGGCTTAGGTCAGCTAACAAAGAAGAACAACAACAGCTTGCAGGAAATTGTGCTAGCCATGTCTGTGAACGACCATTGTTGTTCCGTTGAGGTGTTTCTCTGGATAAGTCATGTGCAGTGAACAATTCTGTCATCTTTTTCATCAACGTGATAATCACTCTCCCTGCAACACCCCCCTCCCTCGTCCTCTCTTCTCTTCTTCTCAGCAATGAATGTTCTCATGATACCTGCCGTGAGGTGTGTTGTGCTCTGGGGACAGGGGGGGGGGTAGAAGAGTGTTTTTCCTTCCTAATCAATATCATCCTGAGTTGGCATCTCCCCTGCAAAAGCAGAACAGGGGGTCGGGGCAAGAAGGAGATAAAGAAATAAAATAAGTCTTTTGATTTAGGTGCAGATTTTAGGGTCATTTTGTGCTATATATATATATATTATATATATATATATATATATATATATATATGCAATGTTTTTTTTCCTTTTAACTATCTTTAACATCTTTATTATTAGAGTGTATTATATTGCAGTGTGTAAATATCAATATTATTTGGATTAAATATACACTTTTTGTAAAGTGTACATGTGTATATAATTGTGTATATGTATTTATGTATATATATATTTGTGTGTGTTGTGTGTATTTGTGTATTTGTATGTGTGTATTTGTGTAAATGAATGTATTAGTGTGTATGCGTATGTATATGTTTCTCTCGCTATCTCATATATATATATACACACACACACACACACACACACAGTTTGCATGATGGCTTCATTTATTTAACAAGCATATTAACTCCTTATAGTTTATTTAATGCTTAAATTTGATTAATTTGTAAATGTTTGATTATAATCATGTCTATTCATATTTTCGACATTCCATTGTAATCGTTTTTTAATTGCTCTTTTTTGTCTATAACAAATTAATAAATGTTTGAACAAAATAAGTAAGCAAATGTTTTGAATGAATATATTAATGTTCATTTGCTTTTTTTTGTCTATAGTAATCACTCATTTGCATACAGTTGTATGGTATCAAGTATTCCCATGTAATATAAGTAATATGCAAACCTTTATATAATACTGATTCATGCATAATTGATTTCAAGTAATATCCTATTCAATATTTTGTTTTCACACAATTATATGGTTTCAAGCATTCCTATCCAATACTAATAATTTTCAAGCATTTATTTTACCCATAGATGGTACCCTAACAGGTACTACCACTCAGGGTAGTAGACCAGGGAATAATGACAAAAAAGGCATAATACACACTCCTAGAGCTCCAGAATTGGACTCACCACTGGATACAGTTTAGTGTCATACCCAAGGTATCCCTTTTGATTGGATCTTACCCCTATGCTTAGGATCCAAGAGTGAGTGTTATGTTCAATCCAATCTATATGTTTTATCTTAATTGCTCTTGTGTAATATTTCAAGGTTGCGTAATAATAATTGTGTGTTGTGTTGTAGAAGTATTGGGAATAACTGGGTAATATCGCATGTCTCATTTCTTGGGTAAGGCATATAAAATGCAAATTCTGTCAATACTCATCTGTAATCTTAATTTAGATGTCCTTAGATGTGTGTTTACGTTTTATGGAGTGGGTTTAGCTCAGTCGGTAGAGCATCCGCCTAGGAACCACAAGGTTCATGGTTAGATACCGGCTCTCACTAACTCAATGCATGAGTAGCACAGGGATCTGTGCAGTAAAATGAGGAACTAGTGTAGGTGTGGTGCTCCACACCAGACACAAAGCAATCACCTTGGTCTAGCACTAGTGAAAAGATAGACTCCCTTACTATCTGGCTGATACCAACATTAGACCACCCTGTTTACATGATATTATGTATGTATTTACCCAACACCCCTGCCTCAAGCAGGATGTGATGCAAAGACAATTTTTAAGTGGAATACAGCTAGTTTAAAATCAGTTTTCCTTCTTGGAGACTGGTTGCGTAACCAAGGCTAAAGAACTTAATCTGCCTTACTATTTACCCATATTGACCTTTCCCTAAGGGCATTGGTGCAAAATGAAATGCAGTCTTGTCCAGGATTTGAACCAGAGTTGCTAATTCCAATTCTTATAATGATAACCATTACACTAAAAATACCTTGGTTCTATGGTTTCTGTTGGGCAGCTTAGAAACTGTAATTTCCTTTTGCCCTTTAGTTGACACCAGTAAATATAAATAGTTTATCAGGATTTCCATACTATTTACCCATAGTTAGGGGGAGCATAGATGGATTCATGCTTTTCTTAAGGGCATTTGCGAAAAGGGAAATGAAAACAGCCTGGTCCAGAATTTGAATTCAGTTCATTGATTCTATTTCTGATGATAACAGTTACGCTAAGTGTGTCTTCATAATTATTATTGTGTAATGCATTCAGTAGTATTCATATAAAATATATCAACCCCACTCTACTATATGTCAGTTTTCATAAAGTAGTATTGATAGAAAATATATGAAACCCGCCCTTCTGGGACCCCAAGCAGGCTCCCACCACCCTCCTGTTAGGGCATTCACAGGTAGTATGTGCCAGTCCTGATAACAAGAACAAAAAAAAAAATGGAATGAAAAAATTGAAGATTCAGGTTTTTATAAGTAAGTTGCTCACTTTTGTGTGTGTGTGTATATATATATATATATATATCATCAGGGCAACATTAATGTGTGATGTTTTGAAGCTCCTTCAAAAATGTTAGGTGTTCTTCCAATATGTGATCTACCATTGATCTACTATTCATCATGGCATGTGATCTACTAGGAAAAAAAGAAGTTAGGGTTAGTTTAATGGGAAAATAATGGGTAGATCACATATTGGAATGTAAACAACTCTGTAGATCACATATTGGAATGTAAACAACTCTGTAGATCACATCACATATTGGAATGTAAACAACTCTGTAGATCACATATTGGATGTAAACAACTCTGTAGATCACATATTGGAATGGTAGATCACATATTGGAATGTAAACAACTCTGTAGATCACATATTGGAATGTAAACAACTCTGTAGATCACATATTGGATGTAAACAACTCTGTAGATCACATATTGGAATGTAAACAACTCTGTAGATCACATATCAACTCTGTAGATCACATATTGGAATGTAAACACTCTGTAGATCACATATTGGAATGTAAACATCACCTCTGTAGATCACATATCTGTTATGTAAACAACTCTGTAGATCACATATTGGAATGTAAACAACTCGGTAGATCACATATTGAATTAGAAACCATTCGGTAGATCCCATATTGGAAGAGCACCAAATGTTATTTCAAACTGAAACTTAACGGCTGATTCTAGTTTGAAGTAACCAGCATCTCCACCACATTATTTGTTGTTCAATTGACTACACCTGAGTGACAAATACTGATGATTGTATAAAGAAATAGGGAATATTGGGTTCATGCTTTTCTCCATGAGGATAAAATTTTCATGTTCTTTTGTAATTGTGACACAGGGCTACTGTCAAACACTAGTCTTTTTTTTTTTTTTACAAGACCATTTTATCATCGAACTCAGTCAGAAAAGTTGCACCTCTGTGTATGAGGTTAAGTAAACAAACAAATGTGTTTATTTTTATATGGCTTTGAGCTGACAATTTTTGGAGGATATGTGCTTAATTGAAGTCATACCTAATTTTGAAAATTAATTAGTTAATAATTAATGAATTTTAGGCGGGCATATATGTTCAAATGTAAGGCTAAACAAATCAAGAAACCTCGACTGTCAGCTTGATTATTAATTATTAATTAATTAGTTTTCAAAATTAGGTATGACTTCGATTAAGCACATATCCTCTAAAAAAACCCTCTGTATGTACATATTTACTAACCCCTCTACATGAGTAGGATGTGACACAAAGTCAATTTCTTAAGCAGAGTTTAACAGATTCAAATTCAGAATGTTCCTTCTACTATTGAAGTCAGTAAGTCTACTGTTGGTTTGAATAACAGTAGCTAACTATGTACCACTTAAGCAGTGTCCAAGACAGTTGGTATATATAGAAATCAAGAATGATCCATTCATGAATTTGGGTGATTTGGGTCATTCCATTCCTTGAGTTCTGATTGGCTGCTTGACTGCTTGATTTGAATGACATTGTGGAGTCTTATAAATATCCTGTCATTCTGCAGTAGACTTTGTGACTATTTGGGTTTGTATTTAAGTTACAACCGTTTGTTGCCTTGTCTTCCCAGTTCGACGGTAATTGGAACTTTAATTATTCTTCATCTACTAGATCAGTTGCCTAACCAAGATTAAAGAACCTAGACTGTCCTACCATTTACACATAACTTGAGGGAGAATAGTTGGATGCATACCTTTCCCAAGGGTATTAGCTTTTTGTGTGTTTCTGTTTATTCAAGTATAGGTGATAATATGTAAGAAGTTAATAAGCAGTGTCTACTTTTTAATAAAACAATAAAAAATACATCCTATCTATTTTGAATTTTATAAATACCTTAAGATGATTATGAATGTTATTTTATGGTACATTGAATGTAATATAAAATGCCATTTAGTGCCTAACTAGTTCCTCACAACCCAAATTCAAAATTATTGTTTCTTCATGGGTGGACTAGTTGTAAGTTGATATGTGCTTTAGTTTGCCCACTGGTGACCTGGAACTGTTATGCATAGCTATAGCATCCAAGTGTAAAATGAAAGCAAAACTTTTGCTATTTCTAATCAAGAAATATTTACCCCATTTTCTTTTGAGATGCTCCTTAAAACATTTGGAAGAGAATAATTCATTTTTTCTTCTTCTAGTAATTTATATTTGAATGATCCCTTCTCCTTATAATTTACTACTTTCGGATATCACTAAATAAATTAACATCTGGTTCTAAAAGAGGGGATGTGTATAGTGTGTGTGTATATATATATATATATATACACACACACACAATAATAACATCTACATGCACAAACAATATTTGCATATCTATATCCATACACATACATACACACATATGTACATTTAAAATGTATATATGATATATATTTATATATTGTACACATGAATAAAAACCTACATGCTCAAACCACATTTGCATGCTTATATGCGTCTAAGCATACACTTAAACTTAGTATGTATGTGTATATATATCTTATACATCTATATATACACAAAAATAAAAGCATGCACAAAACCATATTTGCATATTTATATACCAGAGTATATATATATATATATATATATGCACTTTATGTGTGTGTGTGTGTATATATATATATATATATACACGTACATACATACACTGTTTGATGTCTCTTACACATTATAAGTTTCTCTTGTTTTTGAATTTTGTGTTTAATTATAGGATCAAAATTGTGTAAGAACTGTCTTAACTTCATAACATTTATAAATGCATAAATTCCGAATACAATCCACTGGTATTATTCATCATCAAAAAAGTTAATGTCCAATATTCTAATTGTTTATCCGAGCATAGAAATTTTTAATTGTTTATTGTCATGTGTTGATGATGTGATTTATGTTACAAATATGTAAATGTTTAATAGATTTGTTTAGCTTTTAATAAAAAAAAAATAAAGAAAAAAAGTTTGACAAGAAAAATCCTGCCCAAACACACACACACACTATTATATATATATATATATATATATATATATATATATATATATATTAGACTTGAACTTTGGTGGACTTATCCATGAATTCCACCCAAACATTAAAAAGTTGGCCAGAAAACTCGAAAAGATCAAAAATAAAATTGTTAAACAGGAGATGTCTTTTGTTTAATTCTACATGTATAAATGAAAGAATGCTGCCCAAATACACACACACACACACATATATATATATATATTCTCCCAAATACACTGTCGGCTGAAAATAGCTAAAGTTGTTTACATTTGCATATATATATATATATATATATAATATATATATATAGTTTCTTAGGAGTACACAATTTAATGAGGCCACGTAAAAGTGTATACATCATGAGAGAGGAAAATTTCTTAAAAGAAAATTAGGGTACCCTTATAAATGGATATTAATTCTAAGTGATATAATATCCTGTAACTACAGTTTCATGCATACTTGCATTTATCAGACAGTTAAAATATTAAAATAAAAAAAAACAAAAAAAAAAACAGTGGCTTGTTTAGCATTTATATCCATAATATTTAACCTTTGATTTTAAACCTGCTCTGCAATTTTAGCATTGAGTACCTTCATATCCTAATACTTTTCACATTCATTTTACATTTTATATATATATATATATATATATATATATATATATATATATATATATATATATATATACACACACACAAAGTTATTCAGAGCATGATTTTATATTAGTTTGAAGTATTACCCAATTTAAACATTTCTGTCTTTTATATTAAACCATCATCAGGGCACTGTTAATGTGCGATATAACTTCTGAATAATATTCAATTTATGCCAGCCCTTGCCTACTCAGTACATGAGTTGTATAGTTTGGATATGTGCAGTAAAGTGGGGAGCTGATGGTAAGTGTGTCTCTCGACCTCAGATTCAAGAACAATTTCTTTGTTCTAGAGCTAGTGAAAAAGGGATAGACTCCCTCACTGTTACTGACAACAGGCCATCCTGTCAACTTTACATTTTTACTATATATATATTATATTATATACAATTTTCTTTTCCATGTATATAAATTTAACATAGGGGGCTGGTTTAGCTCGGTTGGTAGAGCAACTGCCAAGAAATTGCAAGTTTCCTGGTTCAATACCGGTCCCCACCAACTCAGTGCATGAATAGCACAGATTGGGTAATCTGATCTGTGCAGTAAAGTGGGGAGCTGACAGTAAGTGTGGTGCTCAACTTCAGACACAAAAACAATCTCCCTTGTCTAGTGCTAGCGAAAAGGGGATAGACTCCAGCCGATACCAACAATAGGCCATACTGCCAACTTTACTTACTTTTTTTTCTTACTTTATATAAATTTTGTTTATAGGATTGTGCATTTCCTGATTTGAGCCAAGCTCAGTGTTTTCTTTTGAATTATATTTTCTTTACACAAAGTCATCCTTTCCCATCTTCATGGAATGGGGAAAAAATTAAGAAAAAAATACTCCTGTTGATGTATGCAACAAAAAAATAAAATAAAATAAAAAACACTTGAAGAATTTTGGATTTTTCCAGTGATCCACATCTCTGTTGCTTTTAGATTTGTCAGTGTCTTTTTGGAAAATAAATCAATCTTTGAGTTCAGTCTAAACCACCCCCATGCCCTACCCCCCCAGCACCGTCCCCGTTCCCACGCCTGACCATTGTTTTGCCATGGTTGTCTTCACTGAAGATTTTGGTCACAGGGTCCTAATCAGCTTAAAGGACCATTTAATGAAATGATACACTAGAGTAAATATCTTCTGACTTGATTTCGACTCTTTGTTGAGTCATGCTTATCTGTTCAGTTTTTTTTTTACCCCCCCCCCAAAAAAAAAAGTAATGGGGGACCCCTAGAACTTGATCCCAGTTCAGTTCATTACCTGATGTCCTTGCAAGACTTAAGCCAGTCATTCAATTGCTTGTCTTTTCCAATTAAGCTCACAAACCTGCAGCCAAAAAAAAAAAAAAAAGCCTATCTATGTTGACTTGCCTAACGTACCATAAGATCAAGCGAATGAGTTAGACTTACTTCTTGCTTGTCCTTTATGGAGAAAAAAAAAGTAAAAATAAAAAAAATAAAAAATTAGTGGATAAATAAAAAATAAAAATAAAACCAATCTTGGCGAGACACTTTATTATACAAATATCTTTTGATATTCCGAAAGATTTGTGATGGGGGTGAATTTTGCTGACGTTAATATCCCAAAGAAAAATATCCACTCATTCTAATATCTTTCTACCATGGAAGGCACATTCTTTGAAATAAGACATTTTTCTCAGGAATTGTTGGTGAATAATGTTATTAAGTCAACGTTTTGTTTTTTGTCTGTTGTTATTTTTTGGTTTTTTTTTGCTTTAGTTTTATTTATTTGATTTATTTTTTATTTTTTCGATACCAACAAACGGTTAAATGCATAGAAGTATTTAATCCTTGTATTGTTTGAGGAAACTTTTTTTCTGAATACAGTATCCACTCAAAACACTTAAACTGAAATATTGATGTAGTCTATAATACAACACTGTTGGCAAGGCTTACATTATTCCAACTGATACCTTGTAGAGGGGTAGATCCCCACCTGATAAAAAGCATCCAGTGGTGAGGCTCCAGCTCGTAGTTTTGGGTGGGTGGGGGTAGCATAAAATCACCTCTTTATTGCCATTACTCCAAGGATCACTCTGACCCTGGAATGGTAGTACTTGTTAGGGTCCTATTTATGTGTAAAATAGATCCATTTGAAAATTGATTTCTTTTTTTTTTCAATACCAACAATGCATAGAAGTATTTAATCCTTGTATTGTTTGAGGAAACTTTATTTTTAATACAGTATCCACTCAAAATATTTAAACTGAAATATTGATGTAGTCTATAATACAACACTGTTGGCAGAACTTAGAATATGCCAACTGATACCTTGCAGAGGGTAGACCCTCCCTCCCCCAAAAAAGGGTGTTCTAGGTATGACACTAAACTGCACCCTGTGCTGAGGTTCCAGCTCTTTGGTTTTGGGGGAGTGTGAAATCACCCCTTTATTGCCATTACTCCAAGGATCACTCTGAGCCGGAGTGGCAGTACTTGTTAGGGTCCTATTTATGGATGAAATAGATCCATTTGAATATTATATAGGAATGATGCAATGTAACAGTGTAAACAAATTATTATTATAGTTGATATTGAAGTCAGTTAGCTGCTGTTATTAAAACCAACAGTAGACTAAGTACAACTCAAGCAGTGTCCAAGACAGCTGGTATTAATAGGAATCAAGAATGATCCATCCATGAATCTGGGTGATTTGGGTGATTCCATTCCTTGAGTTCTGGTTGGCTGCTTGACTGCTTGATTTGAATGACATTGTGGAGTCTTATATATACTTTGTCATTTTGCAGTGGACTTTGTAGCATTCGGGTTTGTATTTGAGTTACAATCGTTTGTTGCCTTGTCTTCCCAGTTTGACAGTAATTGGAACTTTAATTACCCTTCAGTTGAAACCATATGTAAAAATTATTAGTGTTTGATAGGAATACTTGAAACTAATTGAGTATTAGATATAAAATGTGTATATTCTGAAATATTTTTAGATACCACAAAGATAAAGAAAGCAATTGGAAAAATGAAAATATAAATCAAATATTTAGAAAAATAATTTACACACTTATATTGGATCAATCGGCTGGTCATTCTCTTGTGCACTCCTACCCTGGACAAACCAGTGCTGGCTGACCAGCAAAAACTTACATTCATCAGCAGCTCTGTACCAACACTGGATGCTATGTTGAGGACCTAACAAGAGTGATGATGGGAGACAGATGTCAAAAAAGCATATGCCAACTGCACCTCTGCAGAAGGGTAAGACCACCCCTTCTGTCAATGGGGCTACCTGTTGGCTGTGAGTGACAACCTCTGATGCATAAGGACAGAATCAAGTGGCTGAATAGTCCATGACACTCCATTTTGACCATTACTTGGGCTAGAAGGGTGGTCCAATCAATAAGCTGGTCATGTCAAGCCCTAGCACCTATATGATTGCTCCAACCCTATTGCTTTTATGGCAAGCCCAAAACCTTTTTATCATATGTGCTATAAGGCAGTGGCTGAGATTCTTCATGTTCTGGGAATGACATCAAACTATCTGATGGTGATGTTCCAGTTCTGGAGAATGTAGAGCACCCATTCATCACCATTGCTCCTAGCTCCACTCTGACCCGGAGTGGTAGTACCTGTTAGTGTCCCATCTATGGTTAAATAGAAAAATATTGTTTATAAAAATTGTTTTAAAAAAAAAAACTTTCTACCAAACTATCGCTTATAACAGACTTGAACTTTACCCTATAAACTTATTCCTTAAAGTTGATTTCCAATTCACTAGCAACAAACAACTGCAAACAACCTACTGTCAAAATCAAGAAAAATCCTTGAAAAAAAAAGACATAACAATAAATTTGACTATCCCTCACAAACTATCACTTGGCATAAAATAATCCTGGTTGGGTTGACATGCCATTAAAATCAATCAATTAATCAATAGACCAACATTTCAGCCA
The DNA here is from genome assembly GCA_023376005.1 of Doryteuthis pealeii. Lineage (NCBI taxonomy): Eukaryota > Metazoa > Mollusca > Cephalopoda > Myopsida > Loliginidae > Doryteuthis > Doryteuthis pealeii. Next base: position 63,761,357 of record CM042161.1, on the reverse strand, counting down.
GTAAAACAAAAAGTTGTCACTTTCTGTCTAGGGATCTGTGTCTTGAAGCAGCATCTTTCGATTTTTTGAAGAATGGTAAGGCAAAGAGTGTTGAATCAAGCCCTAGCACTTATATGATTGTACCAACCTTATTTCTTTTATGGCAAGCCCCAACATTTTTATCATATGTGCTAGAAGTCTGTGGCTGAGGGTCATGTCCTGGGAATGACGTTAAACTCTATCCGATGAGGTTCCAGGTCTGGGGAATGTGGAGCACCCCTTCATCACCATTGCTCCCTGGTCCACTCTGACCCGGAGTGTTAGTACCTGTTAGGGTCCCATCTATAGGTTAGAAAAAAAAATGTTTAAAAAAACTTTTGCCAAACTATCACTTATAACAAACTTAAACTTTACCCAATAAACTTATCCCTTAAAATGATTCCCAATCCACTTAGCAACAAACAACTGCAAACAACCTACTGTCAAAATCAAGAAAAATCTTTGAAAAAGACAATAAATTTGACCATCCTTCACAACTTACTGCGTGGCATTGAATAACCCTGTATGGTTGACATGCCATTAAAAATCAATCAATCACTTATATTTGATAAAGAAGGAGCTATACATAGTATAACAGTTACTGTCATATGAAATGGACTAGACAAGCAGAGTAAAAATTCTGGACAACTTACAGTCGTCATACTGAAAGAGGAAATTTGATGGGTCCCAACTAAAGTTTAATAGATTGTAGGGTTTTTATTTATGGTCTAGTGAAATAACTAAAGCCGTTTTACTCCTACCTTGTAACATTACCTGTGTAATTCGTTTCTAAGAAACTATTGAAATGTATTTATGGTTAGTTTGAAATGGTGAGAGAAAAATATTGGTATGCTTAGATATGATTTTACTGCATCAGGGATGCTGGACGCGTACCAATCAGCATCTCTGTATATGAAGTGTTAAAAAAGTATCAAGACTGAAGCTGTAATTACTGAGACAGAAATCAATAATGAATGAAGCCTTAATTGGCTTCAAAATTGTCCTCTTGGTACTCAATGTACTTATTCCAGTGAGTATTCCGTTGGTTGAAGCACCTCTGAAACTTACTTTAAAGTTTTGCACATCCTCAGATCTTAACCTTGAGATAAATTTTCGGTTTCGGAAATGAGGAAAAAAATTGTATGGGGCTAGTAATGATGCTGATAGCTTCTTGATTTATTACATCCTTGGACACACTTATTTGCTTTGAAGGAGTTCCGGGGGGGGGGGATTTATGGGTCCCAACTAAAGCCATCTAACTCCTAGCTTGTAAGCTATCCTGTGTAATTAATTTCTAAGAAACTATTGAAATGTATTTACAGTTAGCTTGAAATGGTGGGGGAAGAAAAAAAGAAAACACTGGGATGCATGTATATGATTTTACTGCATACTTTTAAATTTTTGTGTATCAGGGATGCAGGATGCATACTATCAGCATCTGTGTAATTACCAAGACAGAAATTAACAATGAATGAAGCCTTAATTTGGTATTCAATATACTTATTCCAGTGAGTTTTCCATTGGTTGAAGCACCTCTGAAACTTACTTTAAATGTCTTACACATCCTCAGATCTTAACCTTGAGATAAATTTTCAGTTTAGGAAATGAGGAAAAAATTGTATGGGTCTAGCTTTAGTGAATATTGAGTGGTGCATTTATTTCCAATTCCTTTTCCAAAACCTTGAGGATCGTTCCAAGGGCACAATTATTATTATTATTATTATTATTGTTGGAGCTACCTGGCATTGCCCGGTATGTAAAAAGTTAAATAAATATCTTATGTATATTTATATATAGATTGATCAAAATTATTTTTCTATATATTGGTTAAAACCAATTATATATAGTTATATTTTGTTCTTAAGTTGTTTAGTTTTATCCTTATTCTTGTTTGCAGTTTTTTTCTTTATTTTGAACAATTCAGTTTAACATGGGTGAAATAAGAATTCGGCGGATAAGTGACACCAGATAATCAGGTTTTATATTTTTACATTTCATCTTGGATGGTCTCATTTTTAACCAGAGGGTGTTGCAAGATGAAAACAGTTGTGTTTTCATCAAAAACATTTCATTCAAAAAGTATCAAGACTAGTTTCATAATTATTTTTCAAATTGGCACTCTCATCTCTATCATCACTTTATCATTGAAGATGCTCAGCTGTACATACATCTTCATTTACATTTTAAATCTAAAAAAAATAAGGCATACTGTTTGATCACGCCTTGTATATTGTTTATGGAGCTGGGGATTTGGAACTCTGTGGGTGGAGATATATTATGGATGTGGGTGTGCATGCAGGCAGAGGAATATAGATAATATTTAGCAATTTTACCACATATAAAATATTTTGTCAGTTTTATCTCTCTCTCTTTCTCTCTCATATATATGTATAATAAATGACTAATATATTTATAAATCCATACAGTAATATATATTTATTTTCCTCTTTTTCACCAATTTAGTAGTAGAGATATCATTTTTTGGGGACCTATGTTGGTACACATGTGCGTGCATATATATATATATATATATATATATATATATATATATAAAATGACTAATATATTTATGAATCCATACAGTAATATGTATTTATTTCCCTCTTTTTTTTTACCAATTTAGTTGTAGAGATATCATTTTTTTAGGTGCACACACACACATATATATATATATATATATATATATATATATATATATATATATATATATATAAATAAACTTTTTCATAAGATGATTATAAAAGTGTACATATAGACACATGTATAATTTTAGTCATTTCATGAAGATATGTATAATTACCTATTAGAAATAGACAAATGAAAATATGTCATGAATACACATATATCTAAAAATCAAAGGTTCTGAGCTATACACCAGTATAATTTGTTTGTGAAATTCCCAGAATGCAAAAAATAAACCATTTTATTGAGAAATTAGTATTCTGAAGTTGGTCCCTGTCTCCTCTTTATTCCACTCCTTGCCCCAAAGTGATAACGGTGATAAACAGAGCAGTAGGGTATATTACATTAGTTCACTAATGACAGTCAACCTACTTTCATTTGACCTGCAGTCTTATATATGGGTGAAAACTTTTTATCTTCAAACTTAATGTGTTGCTATAATGTACACACATTTCTGTATGTGTGTTAGGTATGTGTGTATATGAGAATCCTTATCATAATGCAAAAGTGTTTGTTTTTGTTGGTTCTTGTTCAGCATCAATACATTTATCTTTATTTGTGTTTTGAAAATATTTACATCTGTGTTGGTTTGGCCATATACTTTCCCTTTCTTGCTCTGTTCTCTCTCTTGTTCTCTCTCTGTGTTGTTCTCTCTCTCTTTCTGTTATTTTCTCTCTCTCTCTCTCTCTCGCTTTCTCTCTCTCGCGTTCTCTCTCACTCTCTCTCTGTGTTCTCTCTTCTCTCTCTCTCTCTCTCTTTCTCTCTCTCGCTCTCTCTCTCTCTGTTGCTCTCTCTCTCTCTCTGTTGTCTCTCTCTCTCTCTCTCTCTCTCTCTCTCTCTCTCTCTCTCTGTTGTTTCTCTCTCTCTCCTGTTGTTCTCTCTCTCTCTCTCTCTCTGTTGTTCTCTCTCTCTCTCTCTCTCCTGTTGTTCTCTCTCTCTCTCTCTCCCCTGTTGTTCTCTCTGTCTCTCTCCCTGTTGTTCTCTCTGTCATTCTCTCTCTCTCTGTTGTTCTCTCTCTCTGTCATTCTCTCCCTGTTGTTCTCTCTCTTCTCTCCCTGTTGTTTCTCTCTCTCTCTCTCTTCTCTCTCTCTCTCTGTCATTCTCTCCCTCTCTCTGTCATTTCTCTCCTCTCTCTTCTATTCTCTCTCTCTCTCTTTCTCTCTCTTCCTCTCTCTCTCTTCTCTCAGTCATTCTCTCTCTCTCTCTTCTCTCAGTCATTCTCTCTCTCTCTCTTCTCTCTTCTCTCTCTCTCTCTCTCTCAGTCATTCTCTCTCTCTCTCATTCTCTCTCTCTCTCTCTCTCTCTTCTCTTCTTCTCTCCTCTCTCTCTTCTCTCTCATTCTCTCTCTGTCATTCTCCCCCCCCCTCTCTGTCATAAAAAATAAGTTATTTCTACCTATTACTGCCATTTTATTTAACTGAACAACCAATTTCTCTCTTGTTGAACATTTCTTTCTAACATCTCTTTAATAAATGGACTGATTAAAATGAATAATTCAAAATTAATTTTCTTGACAATTTTTCTTTGTGTTGGATATTTAAATCTGTATAATTCTTTATATAGTCCCTAATATTTTTCCCAATAGATTTGCTAATTCCTCAAGCTGATGAACACCTGTCAGCAGGGCTTAGAATACACTGACTGTATCACCTGCAGAAGGGTAAGCCCCCTTCCCCTAAAACGTGTTCTGGATATGACACCAGACTATATTGGATGGTGAGGCTCCAATCCTGAGCTTCTGCTGAATGGGGAGTACCTCTTTATTGCCATTACTCCCAGGTGCACTCCGACATGGAGCAGTAGTACCTGTTAGGATTTGTTAGGATCCATTCTAACGAAATTCTAGGGTTACTCCTCTTGATCAGCATCTCCCATGACAGATGCATTGTGGTAGCTAGGACTGGAAATAGGTCTTCCAGCATGGTACTCATGGATTGGTATACCAGTTATCTGGTCACGCAAAAGTTGAACTCTTAAGTCATTTTTAGAGTAAAAACATTTCTCTACCCTATGTTAAATAAAACCTTGTTAATTTCCCACAACCTGGTCTTACATTTTCATTCAGTGCTCTGTATTTATTAGTATGTAAAACATAACAGAATCACATCTATGTGTTGCATAGGGCCAAACTTGAGTTATACTATAAGTCGTTAGTAGTAGTCGTCATTAGTTCAGAAACAGCATACGCAAGTTGTATAGTCACAAGGGGGCTGTTTATTTCTTTCTAGGTTCATGGGTTCTTTTTCAAAGAGAGAGAGAGAGGGTAAGGTCAAAATTATTCTATCGTAAATCATGTTCAGTACTACTATGCGAAACCCATACCTTGGAAGCCCCATCTGCCTCCCACGAAAGCCCAGCCAAAAAAGACTGATTTTCCTCATCTTCCATTTGTTGCCCCGGAGGTGGGAGGGTCCCTTCTGCTCCTCTGCATAAACTAGAACTTTCGGTTTTATTTTCAACTATAGTTTCAGGGTCATTGGTCAGTCAATTGAGTTCCAAACTTTAACCTCTCTCTGTTCTTATTTCTTTTTCCTCCCTTTCTCCAGAAATCCGAACACTGTTTCATTTTCAATCTCCAAACTCCCCATAGACATAATAATTAGACTACATATGGGATCTGTTTAGACCTTGGAGTAATGGTAATGAAAGGGTACTCCACAGCTCTAGAATAGATGCAGTTTAATATCTTACTCATGACACTCCTTTTTTTTTTTTTTTATTTTAAGGGGATCTTAAACGATCAACATATTCTATGCCTCAGCAACAGGGCATTATCTCTGTAAGATATTTCAATTTCAGTGAAGGACCCTAGGCACTATGACTTTTATTCTCATAATTGATTGGAATGTTATAAATATTCTTATCTGATGATGATAATGTTTTCATACAGTTAGATTGTCTCAAGTATTCCTATATAGTACTAATAATTTTCAAATAGGTCCGTTTGACTCATAGGACCTCAACAAATACACCCAGATTAGAGTGTAATGGCAATGAAGGGATGACTACACACTCCCCAGTGCTTCAGAACTGGAGCCTTACCATGCAGTTTAGTCTCATATCACACATTTATATTGTCTCAAGTATTCCTATATAATACTAATAATTTTCAAATAGGTCCGTTTGACTCATAGGAGCTCAACAAATACACCCAGATCAGAGTGTAATGGCAATGAAGGGATGACTACACACTTCCCAGTGCTTCAGAACTGGAGCCTTACCATGCAGTTTAGTCTCATATCACACATTTATATTGTCTCAAGTATTCCTATATAATACTAATAATTTTCAGATAGGTCTGTTTGACTCATAGGACCTCAACAAATACACCCAGATTAGAGTGTAATGGCAATGAAGGGATGACTACACACTTCCCAGTGCTTCAGAACTGGAGCCTTACCATGCAGTTTAGTCTCATATCACACATTTATATTGTCTCAAGTATTCCTATATAATACTAATAATTTTCAAATAGGTCCGTTTGACTCATAGCACCTCAACAAATACACCCAGATCAGAGTGTAATGGCAATGAAGGGATGACTACACACTTCCCAGTGCTTCAAAACTGGAGCCTTGCCATGCAGTTTAGTCTCATATCACACATTTATATTGTCTCAAGTATTCCTATATAATACTAATAATTTTCAAATAGGTCCGTTTGACTCATAGGACCTCAACAAATACACCCAGATCAGAGTGTAATGGCAATGAAGGGATGACTACACACTCCCCAGTGCTTCAGAACTGGAGCCTTACCATGCAGTTTAGTCTCATATCACACATTTATATTGTCTCAAGTATTCCTATATAATACTAATAATTTTCAAATAGGTCCGTTTGACTCATAGGACCTCAACAAATACACCCAGATCAGAGTGTAATGGCAATGAAGGGATGACTACACACTCCCAGTGCTTCAGAACTGGAGCCTTACCATGCAGTTTAGTCTCATATCACACATTTATATTGTCTCAAGTATTCCTATATAATACTAATAATTTTCAAATAGGTCTATTTGACATAGATTGGACCTCAACAGGTACACCCATTCCAGGTCAGAATACAATGGCAATGAAGGAGTGACTACATGCTTCCCTGAGCTCCAGAAGTGGAGCCTCACCATGCAGTTTAGTCTCATATGCAGGACACCCCCTTTAGTGGTGGGAAAGAGGAGTTGTCTTACCTCCCTACAGAAGATGCTGTTTGGTATATTCTAGGCCCTACTGACAAGGCATAAAAAAATTAAAAAAATTGGTTGTGTGTGTAGGGGGGGTATGCTTATTTTTGGGGTGATACTGTAACTTACACTACCCTCTCACTCATCACAAGGAATGAAAAACCGATTTCTTAATTTAGGTAGGTATGGCTGCATATTTTCTACAAAGGACTGAAAATGAAGGAAGCCAGAAAAATCAATCCAAAATACAGGGTTGAGCTGAATGATTTTCATAGATTGTTTCAGAGAGAAGAGAAGCACTTAGAAGTACATGAAACTGGAACAAATGATTTTTCTGCTTTCAGATCAATATCCACATAAGCTGTTAAAATCAAAATAAAGTTAATTGATTGATTTAAAGCCAAGAAAGCAATGTACAAGTGAAATTGACTTAATTAAGGAGTAGGATGTTAAAAGTGAAATTGAATTTTGAAAATAGAATGAAAGACCGAATCATTTGAAAAAGATGTTAAAATTAATTTACTAAATTAGGGTGTAAGCTGTTAAGACAAAAATAAAATTAGGGAAGAGGAAACCTTCGACAAAGGAAAAATTGAAAATGAGTTATTACTACACAGTTAAATGCATTTACTTAGTTAATAAGTCATCAACTTCATCAAAAGTGCTAATAAAATAGTTTTAAAAAAGCTCCGAAAACATTTTTTTTCCCTCCTTTCTAGATAAAAACATTTTTTTACCTAATTGTGGTCTTCATATTAAAAAATAGATTTTTTTTTTTTTTTTTTTTAATTCATAATTTCAAATTGTGATTTCTTAAATTTACAGTTTTTGTGTTCTGTTAGCACTGGGTGAACTTTGTTGTATCTATTTGTGTGTTTCTCAATCTCATTGTTCTCTGAATAAGCCCATCAATTTTTTTTTTTTAATCTCTCCTCCTCCCCCTCCCCTCTTTCTCTCCCTCCCTCCCTCTTTCCTGCTAGCCATTTATTTTGTCATGAGGAATTTAGATGCCCCGTCATTTTCGTCCTGCGTCAATTTTCTTTGAAAAGCTCACTTTTTTTTTTCTTCTGTTTTCAAAGAAATTTTCTTTTTTAAATCTCTAAATGTGAACTTGTCTAGTAAAAAAAACAATGCTTGGGTATTGTTAGGACAGAAGTATGCAATATTGAATGAATATTGCGTGTTTAAAGAAAGAAAGGCCAAAATAAAATAAAAAGATCTGATGATAAATATCACTATAAATCCCATTTATTGAAAGCACACTGCTTGGAAGCATTTGACTAGCTGACATAAAGTACAGAGTTCAAGTTCTAATGTCGGAGGTTAGTAAGGATCTTTATTTATTTATATATATATATATATATATATATATATATATATATATATAAAAATGTTGTTCTGGTTCCAATGGGAGAAAATTGTTCTCAGATAAAATTTTAAAAAATCTTTTTATTTTAAAGAATTAAAAATTTTTTTTCTGAGAACAAAATACATTTTGCGGACCTTCTTTTATATATATATATATATATATATATATATATATATATATAAAAGTAAAGTTGTCGGGGTGGCCTAATGTCGGTATGAGCCATACAGCGAGAGAGTCTATCCCCTTTTCACTAGCGCTAGACCAAGGGGATTATTTTAGCGTCTGAGGTGGAGCGCCACACCTACCATCAACTACTTACTTTACCGCATATATCCCTGTGCTACTCATATGCTGAGTTGGCGAGGGCCGGTATTGAACTAGGAACTTTGTGGTTTCTAGCCGAACGCTCTACCGACTGAGCTAACCCGGCCCTGAATATATATATATATATATATATATATATATATGGTATTTGTGGAAAAAGTGACTTACCGGTGAAAATGGTCACAGTGGTTAGTTGATTCAAGTTTCACAATGATAAGACAGCGATATAACAAATATAAAGTGCTCAATAAGTTAGTAGAGCAAATTTATTATCATAACGGTACACGGTAATAACCAACTCGAGTTTCACCATAAGGATCTTCAGGGTTAAATCCACTGGATTAATCAAGATATTGATTAATTGCAGTAGATTTCATGTGTGTATTTTTTCGCAAAACTCAGTGAAGGTTATTACCGTGTACCTTTATGATATATATATATATATTAAGGGCCAGGTTAGCTCAGTTGGTAGAGAGTTCGTCTAGAAACCACAAGGTTCCTAGTTCGATACCGGCCCTTGCCAACTCAGTGTATGGGTAGATTCTGTGGATTCTGTGTAGAGGACCTCTCGAGAACGATGAGTGATAGGGATGACTGGAGAGAGATTATCATAGATATCCGTGCTAATAGTGCGACATGATGATGTGTGATGAGAATCCAAACTGAAACATGACCAATTTCAAGCTCCTGGTATGTATTTACTCAACCCATTCACTGGGTGGATTTCATGAGATTCAAAAAGAAAGGAGACACTCAACAGTAAGCCTCTTAAGCCAGTAGAACAATTCACATACCTAGGTAGTAATATCTCATCCACAGAAAGCGATGTTGATGCATGCATAGGGAAGGCATGGTCGGCTATAAACAGATTATCAGTCATATGGAAATCCAATCTCACTGACAAGTTAAAGCGACAATTCTTTCAAACTGTGGTTGTATCAGTGCTACTGTATAGCTGCACCATCTGGACCCTAACGAGGCGCCTTGAGAATAAGCTAGATGGGAGCTGCACAAGTGCAGTCTTGAACAAGTCGTGGAAACAGCATCACACAGGGAATCAGCTGTACAGCCACCTGCCCGCTAAGATGTGACACAAGGTATGTGATGGTTTGAATATACAAAGGTTGACTAAAAAGTTCATTGGCTGACCAAGATACTCTGATGGAATAAGGCTTATTTTTGAGGCTGGTGAAGAATGTGGTAGGTATTCATCCAACCTGTTCGCCACAAGTTAGATATATACGGTTGCAAGTATGGGGCATCCTGTGAAGATCTCTGAACAATTGGTTGGTCACATCAAGCCCTAGAACCTATATGATTGCCCCAACACTACTATCCTTATGGCAAGCCCCAACCCTTTTTATCATATATGTGTTAGAAGGCAGTGGCTGAGGGTATTCATGTCCTGGGAAAGCCGTTAAACTCTATCTGATGGTGAGGTTTCAGTTCTGGAGATTTGGGGAATGTGGAGCACCCCTTCATCACCATTGCTCCCAGGTCCATTCTGACCTGGAGTGGTAGTACCTATTAGGGTTCTATCTATATATATCTATGGGTTTAATAGAACATTTGTTTATAAACAAAATTGAGTTTTAAAAAAATTGAGTTTAAAAAATATTTCTTCCAAACTATTGCCACAAATCTTTCATAATTTTGCTGGCATTAAATAACCCACCGAGGTTGATTTACCTTTTTTTTTCTGTTTTTTACTTTTCTTTTTTTCTTTTTCTTTTTTTTTGTCGCAGTGTGGTGAGGTTAATTTAAGTCATTGTTTCTTCTCAACTTCTATTTGTTATTGTTTCAATGGAAAGCTTCATTTCCCTTGCAAGAATTGTTTATATCTTTTATGTTTTTATATCCCTTTGAATCTTCCATACTTCTATTAAATCTATTTATAATTTAAAATTTCCTAATTCAGAACAAGCTACTTCCATTCATCTATTCTGTTAGAAAAGGATTTAAAAAGAGATAACAATAAGATACCCAAATATTTCACAGTTAATTTTCTTTTTCCATTTTCTTTTTCTCCAAGTGTGCCTTTCATAATCATCATTGTTGTTTTAAAAAACTTCCATTATTTGACCTGTAATGACTTTTAAAATACCCCTAAATAAATATGATATAATATATGATGATATATATAATATATAAAATACCCCTAAATAGATAATATAAATAATACCCTTAAATATGAAAAAATAAATTTTGCTTAAGTTTTAGGTTAAATTTTGTGTCATGGTAAAGGCGGCCAATTACTCGCACACAAAGAAAAGTAGGAGGTATGTAATAATAACAAATAAGAGGCAAAGTCAAATACTTAGTAATAGTATATTTATTCGATCAGGAATTCATATGCATACCAACTCCCCCTCTTGTAGGTCTGCCATTTAATTTATAAGATAAACACAACCATTCTTTTATGGTCTATAGGGGAGGTAGGTAATCTTATACAACAAAAACTCAGACAAGTGTATGTAGGAGATATATTTCGCTAAGCATTAAGCTCAGCTTCATCAGTCGTTTATAAAGTTTATATACTATACACACACACACACACACACACACACACACATATATATATATATATATATATATATATATATATATATATATAGTTTTTTTTTTTTGTAGTTAGGGTCTTTCCATGTATGGTTTAACCAAGCTGATGCAGGTAGACCATAAGGAGAGCTCAATGTGCCTAATACCAGTGAGTAACAGGACAGAGCAAGAAATTTAGTAAATAAAGAAAAACTCTAAACTTGCTTCATTACAATAATTTATTTCAACCGTATTAATACGGCATCTTCAAGTAATCACAAGAACATGACTCTTACAATGGCGTAAGAGTCATGTTCTTGTGATTACCTGAAGATGCCGTATTAATACGGTTGAAATAAATTATTGTAATGAAGCAAGTTAAGAGTTTTTCTTCATTTACTATATATATATATATATATATAATTTTGATTTTTTTCCATAAGTGATACATCCTATATCTCCTACATACACTTGTCTGAGTTTTGTTCCTTTGTTCTACATATCTATACTACATTCTGTCGGATTTACTCCAATCCTCCATCCTCATATATATATATGTATATATATATATATATATATATATATATATGTACACATATCTTGTTAAAGATTATTATTAGCTGAAAAACTGCCCTATTATCAAGATTTTGCTGTAAACTGATCAAAAATTTATCCATTTCACTTTTTATTGTTGCAATTAAGGTATATCTACAAACTATATTTTTTGAGAACTTAGGAGTTAATAAATGTTGTCAAGAGGTTAATGTTATCCCCATCAACCAGTGTTTCACATTGCTTATCATCAGTTATTTATTTTTTATATCACTAACCATAAAATTATCCATTTCATTCTTATTGCAGTGATAAACGCACATTTAACATCTAACTTTTTTTCAATGAAGACTTACCGTATTTGACGGCATATAGTACGCACTTTCTTTCCAAAATTTTGGCTAAAAAAATTGCCCTGCATCATATACATAGTTGGTGAAGTTTGAGACCTCCCATAGGTCTAGGTTAATTTTCTCTATGATGCTCACTAACCCAGCTTACTCAGTACTTTTACCTACCCTGAACTCCATGCATCCTTATTTTATTGCTGGTATTGTTATAATCAAGGTTAACAGTAGACTGTTTTCAACAATATATGCTTAAATACACTAAAAACTTCTTTTCCTGAATCTGACCTGCAGAAATGGGGGTGCGTCTTAAATGCCCCTGCGTCTTATGTGCAGTCAAATACAGTAGTTTATTGTATGCACTGAGGTTATCGAATCTTGTACCTATAATAGAAATTCATTTGGGGTCTTGAAAGTGGACAGATAACCATAACAGAAATGGTACAAAAGTGGACAGATATACCCTTAAGATAAATGACACAAAAGAAAACAACTACCCTTAATACAAATACAAGTGAGACAAATAGATAATACAATGACCAAAAATGAACAGAATCACAGCATTGTCTCAGACAAAAACGTCAAAGACAAAAATAATTCTAACAAGGGCATTAACAACATTAATCGGTGCTTAATTCCTCATCTATAAATCCTGTATTGAAAGAATGATCTCATTTCTATGGAATCAAAGAGTTAGCTCATTCGATGTTAATCTAGTTTGTTTCTTAGTCTCGTTTTACACAGGATTTTTTTTTTTTTTCTTTTCTCTTTTATTGTCTTTTGGAATGTTGACCTTTGTTTGATTTTATTTAAACAATCTTTGCTAATTATTCATAAGCTGCCTTAAGAACCCTCGATTTTTCACCAGATCTTTATTATATCTGCTTATTACATAATATGATTAACAAATAAAAATAATGACGTTGCTTTAAACTATAGGATTGTAAATAACAATAAAAACAATCAAAACTTGAAAGAAATACAGTGTGTGTGTGTCTGTAAGTTGAGAAGAAACAATGACTGTATGTGTATATATATATATATATATATATATATATATATGTATGCAAACACAAACTCATATGTATATATTTCCACACACACACACATATATATATATTTACACACAGACACAAGCATATGTATATATTTACTCACAGACACACACACACACACACACACACACACACACACACACACACACAGCATATGTATATATTTACACACACACACACACACACACACACACACACACACACACACACACACACATATGTATATATTTACACACACACACACACACACACACACACACACACAAGCATATGTATGTATTTACACACACACACACACACACAAGCATATGTATGTATTTACACGCGGACACGCACACATAAGCATATGTATATATTTACACACACACACACACACAAGCATATGTATATATTTACACGCACACACACAAGCATATGTATATATTTACTCGCATGCACACACAAACACATGCACAAACAAACATATGTATATATTTACTCGCATGCACACACAAGCATATGTATATATTTACACACACACACACACACACACACACATGTATATATTTACACACACACAAGCATATGTATACATTTACACACACACAAGCATATGTATACATTTACACACACACACACACACACACACACAAGCATATGTGTATATTTACACACACACACAAGCATATGTATATATTTACACACACACAAGCATATGTATATATTGCACACACACACAAGCATATGTATATATTTGCACACACACATACACAAACATATATATAAGAAAAAACTGTGATAACATTGAGGAAGCAGCAAAAGAATTTAAATGATGATTAAGAACACATAAGAATTAAAGATAATCATGATATTATAATAATAGAATCTACAATGGGATTTATAAACTTTATGAACTAGAATACAATTTTTAAGATTTGTTAACTAAATGTAGTAGAAGACTAAATGAAATTGCTGAAAAAAAAAAAAATCATTAGAATTGTCATCAATAAATCTGTTAAAGAAATTCACCTCACAATCACAAGTTCCAAGTATGGATTTACAAACTCATGTGTATGAGTGCAAAGATTAAGTATGTTCAGATGTAATGGTTGACAGCCTTCTATCTATGAGAGATGATGGAGTAGTGTCAAAGTTTTTTTTCTTCTTTTTTTCTCTTCTTTTTTTCTCTTTGTTTTTCTTTTTTTTCTTTTTTCCTCTCTTTGAACTACATAACCTGGGTGGGTTCATATGGAGAATAAGCTGTTGCCCATGCAGCAAATCCCCCTCTCCACACTGCCGCTGTGCTCCAAAGAAAAGGTAAGGTACCAATGTGGTTTGGCAGCGGTAGTGTCGCAGGAGTTGATGGGTAGCACTGGATTTCAGCATTACACCACCTTAGGGACTCTGGCTCCTGATTTGTTTTTGGGGTTTACTCCCCTAGCCTTTCCTTGAAAGGCAGCAGTTCAGATGTAATACTTCAATTAAAATTGGATGGTCATCTTTCATTGGAGTCTGAGTGATAATAAGTTTCCTAAGGTCTCTTCTGAGTATTCGAGCTGATCTTAACAATGCTGTGGTCTGGATGGTCTTGATTTTTCCAGTTCAATTCCAATTTCTCCAGCCTTTTTTTTTCTTTAGGTACCTTTCCAAGTACACTTCCTACAATTGGTCTCACCTTCATATTTCAAAGCTTTTTTTAGCTTTTCGGACAGATTCAAGTATTTGTATTTTTGCTTTTTTTCATTTTCAATCTATGGTCTATGGCAGGAGTCACCAAACTAAAGACATTTTATCAGGCCCACTGATAATACTTTAATTTGTTTGTTAAAATGTATGGAACATGAGATACCATTCAAATTTAAATATGTTAAGCTTACTAAATCTTGGACTTGACTACTGTAGGTAGGTTACAAAATTTTCTCCGCTTTCATTCTGGCTATCAAGTAATGAACACAATAGTAATGTGGCCCACGCTCATTATTTTTTCAATTATCCGGCCCACTGTGAAAAAAGTTTGGGGATTCCTGATCTAAGGGAATGGCAAAACTCACTAGATGACAAGTTCTTTTTCTTGTCACTAGGTTTGGCCAGGATTGGGAATCCATTTGTATCTCATGCTCAAAGTTCTAGAGAATTTTGTTTCATTTTCTCGGATGGAATCTGGTTTTTGCATATGCATAGTGATGCTGATAGCTTTTTGATTTAATGCATCCTGGGATGCACATATTTGCTTTGAATGAGTCCATAAGAAATATGATAGGTCCCAACTAAAGTTTCTGAATAAATAGTAGGGTTTTTATTCATGATCTGGGGAAACAACTAAAGCTGTCTAACTCCTACCTTGTAACCTATCTTGTGTAATTGATTTCTAAGAAACTATTGAAATGTATTTACAGTTAGCTTGAAATGGTAAGGGAAGAAAAAAGAAAAACACTGGGATGCAGGACGCATACCTATCAGCAACTTTGTGTATGTGTATATATGTTTGTGTGTGTGGTATATACTGGACATGGTAATTGCATTTCACTTAGCTCTAATACCCTTGGGAATGGTATGAATCTTACTCTTCCTCCAGCTATGGATAAATAGTAGGGTAGACTGGGCTCTTTAACCTTGGTTATGCAACAGGTCTAGGAGAAGGAAAACTCTGAATTCCAACCTGTTAAACTCCGTTTAAGAAATTGACCTTGTGCCACACCCTGCTCGTGCAGAGGGCTTGGTAAAAAAATAAATATATATCAGATTGTCAGAAAGATTAGGCCAGTGTTCTAGCAAATCATAATCATCATACGTTGACAGCATGGATTACCTTGACTCTCTTTTTCCATCAGTCCTTACCAACCATTGTTATTCCCATCCTCTAGAAGGCATCTAGTGTCTGCACAGAGCTGATGAGGTTAAGTTTTTGCTGGTCTGCCAACATTGCTGTGTAGGAGTCTATTGGAGAATGTTGCTTATAAGTTCATCCTTGCTTCTCCACTAGTGCCCAGCATGTCTTGTTCATCTTACTTGGATGGTAACTATCAAAAGATTAAAACACATAATAGGCTATAATAAGGAAGAAAATTAGGTTCATTATTAGCAGAAGAAGGAAGAAGCATTAAAAGAGATAACAATAGTAATATTCACATTGTTTGAAGAGACAAACTGATACTAATAATAGAAGTAAAAATTCAAACCACTAATAGATATATAAAATAAATTAATTAATAAAAAAAATGAAAGAAATATCTTAAAGAATTATTAATATTCATAACACTAGCAGTAAACTCACAATTCAAATAATAATGAGTTTAATGAAATTTTATAAAAAGAAAATCTAATATTATTATTCATGTTAGGAAGACATTTTTACAAGAGAAAACAAAAATTGGAAAAGACAAAAAAAAAAAAAATAATGAAACTTTTAATGTAACAATCATATCATTATCAGAAGGATTTGTTATTATTACTTGAGTGTTTGGCTTTATATTAATGTTTTAATTAACTTATTATCCTTGTTGACATGGAAGAGATTAGCAAAAAAAAGAAAAACCGATCCAAACAAAGGGAAAATATCCCCAAACTAGATGTGAAAAGAAGCAGCAAATTTTGCAAGCATTTCTGTGTAGAGACCAAAACAGAAAAGCACATGCCTACAGAGAGAAAGACTGAACGCTTAGAAAGAAAAAAAAAGATTAAGAAATAAAAATAACCGATTGGCAAAATCTAACGGGACTCTTTTAAATTATCCTTATAAGTGTTTATCAGCTCTGATGAAATACCCTCTGTATCAATTGTTCATTTATTCTATCAAAGTAAAGAATAAAAAAAAAAAAATGAGGTAATCTGAAAAATAATGGAGATTTTGTTGTTTGTCATTTAAAGAATCTAAACGTTTTTTTTTTTTTTTTCAATCTTTATTAAAAGGAGAATTATTATTACATTTCAGACATGTCTCTGAAGGGAAGAAGTTTAAAAAAAAAAAAATAACCAAAAACAAAAGTTTACTTGTGTTTTCATATGCAAAAATCACAAATTGTATGAAGATTGTTATTTATTAGGAATTTTGTTTTTCAAATATTGATGCTGACAACTAAATTCTTTGAATAGAAAATCTTAAAAAAAAAAAAAAAAAAAACTCAAATCAAAGGAAAATATACAACCTAAAGCAAATATGAACAAGGGTTAAAAAAAAAATTATTTAATACAATTTCTTTTTGATGTGGTCTTGATGTTGTTGCGTGGTAATTTCAAATGTGTTTATATGCTATTGTTGTTGTGGCCAATCATAAAAGTACAGTGCTCTTTCAACATTCACTACATCTTTGCTTGGAACTTGACTGGTTGCTGTACCAAGGTTAAAGGGCCCAGTCTGTCCTACTATTTACCCATAACAGCAAGGAGAATAGTTGTATTCATACCTTTACCTAAGACATTAGCATTATGTGAAATACAACAGCCCCATCCTAGAACTAGAGTCACCCTGTCCATTTCCTTTGATGATAACCATTACACAACACACGCCTCAATCAAAGGATATTAGTGGAAAATAAATGCAAACTGCATTGGCCAGGATTTGAACCAGACTTTCTGATGTTAAATGTATCACCGGCATGTAACAATAAAACATAGCATAGTTTATTTTACTTGCAAAATATATAACTACAGGATCATATAATAATAATAATAATAATAGTCTAGTGTTGATAAACAAAAAAGAAAGAACTTGTCAACTGGTGGATTTTGCAGTGCCAGCAGATCACAGGGTGAAGCTAAAGGAAAATGAAAAAATGGACAAATATCTGGACCTTGCCAGAGAACTGAAAAGTTATGGAACATGAAAGTGATGATACCAATTGTGCTTGGTACACTTGGAACAGTCCCAAAAGGATTAGAAAAGGGTTTGGAAAGTTTGGATATCAAAGGAAGGATTGAAACCATTCCGAACACTGCACTGCTGCAATCTGCCAGAATACTCAGAAGAGTCCTGGAGACTTGAGGAGACTTGCTGTCACTCAGACTCCAGTGAAATACCATCAGCTAACACTGGTGTGAAAACTCAAAAGGAGTCAATAGTAATAATAATAAAGATCAGCTAGAATATTCAGCAGAATCCTAGAGACATGAGGAGACTTGTCATTCAGATAAAAAATATATTTAATACAATTTCTTTTTGATGTGGTCTTGATGTTGTTGTTGCATGGTAATTTTAAATCTGTTTATATGCTATTGTTGTTGTGGCCAATCAGGAAAGTACAGTGCTCTTTCAACGTTCACTACATCTTTGCTTGTGACTTGACTGTTTCACATTAAATAAATAAAAATTGCAATACCTGTTGACAACCAATAAAGTCAATCTGATAGGGGTATTATTATTACTAGGGTGAGTCAAAAGTTTTGCAATATTTGGTAACATGAAGCACAATTCATATATATATGTATATATATGTGTGTTAGCATAGCATAGACACGGCCAATGGTGCTTGGTAAGTATTCGTTTCTTTGATCGCATGCCCAAGAAATTGTCACCAAGTACCATTGACTCAGTGTCTACACTATTCTAACTTAGATCTACATATGCTCTATTACTGATATTAAGCACTCTTTATTTATAGATATAGCAAGCTACATATATATATATATATATATATTTTTGACCATCTGAAGATTGAATAATATGCATGAAACTGCAGTCATGGAAAATTAGCACCATAACATTTCATCTCTTCATATATATATATATATATATATATATATATATTTTTTTTGTCATTATATGTGTAATAAATACGTACGATACCCTGCCCTCGTCAGCTGCTAACTAGGTGTGATATCACAGTTTCGCTCACTTTTAGCTGCCAAACTGTGATATCACACTTAGTTAGCACCTGACAAGGGCAGGGTATCACAGTATTTATTACATGTATGATAAAATATATATATATATATATAAATATATTATAATTATATATATATATATATCTCATACGTCAAAAATTAAAATATGGCTTTTATATGTGATGCGTACTCACAGAATGGAATGTTATAACGTAAGACTTATATTTAAAAACATAAAAATGCTTAGCGTCTAGATGAAGAATAAATAAATTAGAATTTAAAAAAAATTTTTTAATTTTTAATTTTAATTTATTTATCTAGTCTCTTCAGATAGATTTTACAATCTGAAGAGACTAGACTTATTTTGAGTTTCTGGTCGAAATAAATTCATCATAGTCAAAGGACAGTTAAAGTTTTTCTTTCTTTGAAAGTTTTATATATATATATATATTATATATATATATATATATTTATATTTACTAACCCCTCTGTGAAAAGTGAAATACAATTACTACATCCAGGATTTGAACTCGATGTGACGGGACCATTTCCCATGACTTTAACCATTACACCAAGCACTTCCACAAAAATCTGTGTGTGTGTGTGTGTGTGTGTATATATATATATATATATAGTTTGTATGCATATATTATGTTAAATATTACATTAAAATAGTTGCAGTTCATCCAAGAGAGGTATCACTTTTCAGACGACTTATCATTTATGTATAGCAAGAGGTCCCTTATATCCTAACCAACTTATTGGTTCTTAATTATAACTAATTTGCATATTCAGCTTCAACAATTGAATTGTGACAAATAACTGTTTTGTTATTCAATTCCAATCTGGTCTTTTATGATCTTTATAAATAAATGGTTTTATTGATAACTTTTCATAATTAAATTGCTTAATTATTCAAATAAAGACTTTTTTTTTTTTTTTTTGTTTTTTTTTTTTTTGGCCTGAAACTGATTTAACAGCTTGACCTTTCTGAATCACACTTAGGGTCAATAAGGAGACGTAAACAACATTTTGTAAATTTAACAAATCTAAAATTTAATTTATGTTCACTGACTATGAAGAATAATCAAGTTGGTTTGCATATTTATGATCACAATGCCTCAGTTAATGTTATCTCTTTTGGTTGTTTTCTCCTTGGCAATGTTGTTAGTTACATTATATTATGACATAGTAAATTTGGGGAATAGGGGAAAAAATGGAAACAATAACAGTTGATGTATTTTAATGCACAGGCAGATTGCAACACAAGATCAATTTGAATTGAATTCAGAATTTTCCTTCTTCTAGATTGGTTGTCCTACAAAACTAAAAAAAAAAAAAAAAAAAAAAAAATAGTCTGTCCTACTATTAACCCATAACTGGAGATAGAAAGTACAAATTCATAAAGGTATTATTGCAAGATCAATTTTTCAATTTGGTTCAGGTATTATTTCAATTTGTTTGAATTCAGAATTTTTCTTCTCCTAGACTGGTTGTCCCTACAAAGCAAAAAAAAAAAAAAAAAAAGTCTGTCCTACTATTAACCCACAACTGGAGATAGAAAATACAAATCCATGCCTTTGTCAAAGGTAAGATAAATTTTTCAATTGGGTTTGAATTCAGAATTTTCCTTCTCCTAGACTGGTTGTCCCTACAAAGCTTTAAAAAAAAAAACCCAGTCTGTCCTACTATTAACCCATAACTGGAGATAGAAAATACAAATTCATGCCTTTACCAAAGGTAAGATCAATTTTTCAATTTGGTTTGAATTCAGAATTTTCCTTCTCCTAGACTGGTTGTCCCTACAAAGCTAAAAAAAAAAAAAAAAAAAAAGTCTGTCCTACTATTAACCTATAACTAGAGATAGAAAATACAAATTCATGCCTTTACCAAAGGTATTATTGCAAGATCAATTTTTCAATTTGGTTTAAATTCAGAATTTTCCTTCACTAAACCAAAAAAATGTTGTGTAATGATCAGCAAGTTAGTCTCGCAAATTAATTATTATG
>CM042161.1:63697985-63735485 GCA_023376005.1 Doryteuthis pealeii | reverse complement strand
CCGGTACTGAACGGATACATACAAACACAGAACAAATAAGTACAACAAACAAACTAACACTAAAAGAGGAGGGCCAGTTCGGTATAACCAACGCAGTCTGAATATTATTCAGCTAGTTAATCTACTTTAATATAAAGCTGGATAGTTACACAACCTATTCTAGCATAAAACTTATCAAATTTTGATGTTTCAGACTATTGTCCTCATCTTTATTGTGGTATGTATAAACACAATGTTTCAGACAGTGTATTTTCTGTTTATCCAAGTATAGTAATGACCCAACCTGAGAAATCATTTTTAATTGTTTGAGTGTTGATCAAACAGCTGTCAAAGAACTTTTTAAGATCTTATTCATATAATGACATTGTTTTTGCACACCTATCATTCTGACATGTGTCACGAGAAGAACCATGATCCTTTAGAAAAATACAATGGCTGAAATCTTGTTTATACATACCACAATAAAGATGAGGACAACAGTCTGAAACATCAAAATTATTCACAGCAAGGCTTATCTAAAAAAAAAATACAAACAAATAGGATAAAATCTGTATTTTAAAACTTTGACACTGCAAAAGGAAGTTATACTATGACCCATAGAGATGTCTATTTATCAAAGCATTAATGGTGAGACTTAGAATACACAATGTATCCTCTGCAAAGAGGTAAGAACCCCCCACCATTATTTGCATTAGACATACTCTACATCATATAACTGTGTGCTGAGAAACTCTTAAGAAACAAGTACACAAAAAATATAAATCTATAATTAACCTAACATCTAGGCATAAAATAACCCTAGATGTGTTGACATGCCATTAAAATCAATCCAGTCATCCAGTTATATACTAAATATGATTGACAGAAAAAAAAATTTTTATTTGTTTTATTTTAGTTATTTCCCCTTTGTTTTCCGTCAGATTCTTTAAAAGATACAAAGCTTAATTTTACATGCTAATGTAATTATTGATAGATAAAAATATATTCAAATTCATTTGTCTATAGAAATAGAAAAAATATATTCTAGTTTGAATATCTGTTGATTTTTATAAAGATAAAATATTTGTACTGTATTCATCCATCATATCAACCTTTTTCATAGTCCCCCACAGGATCTCATTACTACCCATGTCTTGCAAACCAATGAGCTTTACTCTGCCATTCTGAACCATGACATGTTGGGGAGTTGGATTGAGATTTTTTCCCTCTCTAGACTGGTTTTCCTGCCAAATTCAGAAAGCCCACTCTGCCCTATTTTATCTATAGCTAGTGGGAGGAGAAATAAAGGATATTATTAAAAAATGAATGCAAATGACCTCATCTGGAACTTGAACACAGCTTGCTGATTCCATTTTCTGTGCTAATATATATTTATTTACCAACCCCTCCGCACAAGCAGGATGCGACACAGGGTCAATTTCTTAAGCAGACTTTAACAGGTTTTGAATTCAGAGTTTTCCTTCTCCTAGACTGGTTGCCTAGCCATGGTTAATGAATCCAATCTGCTATTTACCCAGAGCTGGAGGGAGAATTGGATTCATACCTTTCCCAAGGGTATTAGCGCCTTGTGAAATGCCAACAGCTTCGTCTAGAAATTGAACTCGGGTTGACGAGTCCATTTCCTGTGACTCTAACCATTAGTCCACGCACCTCCATGTGCTAATATCCATTAGATCATATGTACATCCAGTCAATATTACTCTCTGCAAAACAAAGCAATATTTCCTGTTATATATATATATATATATATGTATTTACCAACCCCTCTGCATGAGCAGGATGTGACACAAGGTCAATTTCTTAAGTGGAGTTCAACAGGTTCAAATTCAGTTTTCTTTCTCCTAGACTGGTTGCCTAACCAAGGTTAAAGAGACCTGTCTGTCCTACTATTTACCCATAGCTGGAGTGAGAATAATTGGATTCATACCTTTCCCAAGGTTATTAATGCTATATGAAATGCAAACAGCTTTGTCCAGGATTTGAACATCCTGCCATGTCCATGTCGTACAATAGTAACCCATACACTGCATGCCTCCATATTTACTATTATATATAATTTACTGAACTTTTCTTAGCCAGAAACAAAGGTCTCAGATTTTTTTATGGTATCTGTCCTTCCTAAGTGGTCACCCATCTAATTAGTAAGCAGGCTCATTAATGCTTAACTTTAGTGATTACGTGAGAATTGGTGTGTTAAGCATAATTTGACTAAGTCTAATTCTTAGTATTACATGACCTATTCAAATGTGAGAAAATTTTACCAGATATTATATAGGCAACCAATAATAGGAGTTTTATTTAAATAGAATATATTGATGTAAATATATTTTTCATAATTGTGCTTTTTCTTCACTGTATTCTCTCAGGTTCTCACTAAATATTTTCAGAATTACATATAATTTCGTTTTGTAATTTCAGTCTAATTTAGTCATTAAAAAATTTGGATGGCAAAAGATTGAAACAATTACTATCAGTTATAAAATTTAATTACCATACATTCATTACAATAAAGGTTTTTGTTTATTTAATTCTTTTTTTTCTTTCTTTTTTTTTTTAACTATAACATTTCACGTAGCTACTCAGCTTCAAAAGTAATAATGATGAATGAACGGGCAGAGTGAAAAATCTTCCTGAATAATACTAATAATTTCAAACCTTAAAAGAAAAAAGAAAAAAGATTAATTTTAGAATTTTAGATTCTCTTTTTTGTAAATCGGTCTTGAAAGAACTTTATTGTCCCAACCCTATTTCCCTTATGGCAAACCCCCAACCCTTTTATCACGTGTACTAGAAGGCGTCGGCTGAAGGTCTTCATGTCCTGGCAATGATATTTAACTATCTGATGGTGAAGTTACAGTTCTGGAGGTCTGGGGAGTGTGTAGCACCCCTTCATCACCATTGCTCCCATGTCCACTTAGACTGGAGTGGTAGTACCTGTTAGGGTCCCGTCTATAGGTTAGATAAGAATTTGTTTAAAAATTTTCTTCCAAACTATCACTACAAATGTTTAAAAATTTTGCCGGCATTAAATGACCCACTAAGGTTGTTATGCTGTAAAACAAACAAATGAAAGAACTTTAATTCCAGTTCCAAGGATTCTTCCTCCTGGTCTTACTACCCCATTGTACTTAGTGGAGTAGATCCAGGGTCAATCCCAGGTACCTCAGAAAGAGAACCGCCCTGTTGGCTGTGGCCTGAGAATGCACCTCTGCAGAGGGGTAAGATTCCCCCAAATGGGGCCACCTGTTGCCTGTGGGTGGCGACCCGTGATGCTTAAGGACGGAGTCTTGGTGGATGAACAGTCCATGACCTGCAACACTCCATTTAGAACCTTACTTAGGCTAGACGGGCGATCAATCGGCTGGTCACGTCAAGCTCTAGATCTAAGCTATACTTGGAGTAGATGTGATCGTTATAAAAGCAGGAATATTCTTTATTTGCTCTTGATTACATATATCATTAGATCTGTGGAAAAAAGGGCTTCATACTAAAAAAGGCAAGAAGCAGGCAATATCCTGATGCATACTATACAGATGATCTAGCGCTTCTCACAAATATACTTGCCGAATCACTGCTGTCTAGCTTAGAGAAGGCAGAAAGAGGCATTGGCCTCTGTGAAATAAAATGGAGTTGATGTGTTTTAAACAAGATCAATCATCTCCACACTGGATGGTAATGTTACATAATTATTAGATTCCTAATATTTATGTACAGTAGTGTAGAAACCAAAATGGCTGTTATAAGTTCAGCCGGTGGCCTTGAAGGATTGAATGACAAGGTTTGACCTCATCCTGATCCTTCTGGTGGATACCGTGAGAATCAGTGGAGAAGTCCCTCTTCCGGTTTAAATTAGAGAGAGTTTTAGTCAGATCGGCCAAGACTACGATGGTGGTAAGTCGTGTTATGCACGGTGCCGACTCAATCTGCGCAGGTAGTCTGGTGGGGATTCCAGAATAAAATATGATCTAAGTTAAATTGAAGTCTTGTGTTATTATCTAAAAACTACCAATGACACAGGGCTTCTGATAAAGAAAAATCCCAATGGAAGACCAGACACGAAGTCCCCAAGACGAAGTCCAGACGCTAGAAGAAGAACCTAAGATAGAAAAGATGAACAGAAGAAGAATAGAAGTAAGAAAGTAAGGAAAGAGAGTATACAACAGTAAGACTCTGAAATTAGTAGACCAAGATGAAATGCAATCCAATATATTAATACACGTATTCCTTAATTGTATGGCCATTATCATCTTGCAACACCCTCTGGTAAAAAATGAGACCATCCAAATCATCCAAGATGAAATGCAATCCAATGTATTCCTTATTTGTATGGCCATTATCATCTTGCAATATAATTACAATCTAATATATTAATACTCGCGTTCCTTAATTGTACAACCATTATCATCTTGCAACACCCTCTGGTTAAAAATGAGACCATCCAAATCATCCAAGATAAAATACAATCTATATATTAATACTCTTGTTCCTCAATTGTATGACCATTATCATCTTGCAATACCCTCAGGTTAAAAATGAGACCATCCAAATCATCCAAGATAAAATACAATCTATATATTAATACTCTTGTTCCTCAATTGTATGACCATTATCATCTTGCAATACCCTCAGGTTAAAAATGAGACCGTCCTAATTGTCCAAGATAAAATGCAATCACTGTAGACTACAGAAAGCGATGTCAATACACATGAGAAAGGCTATATATATATATATATATATATATATATATATATATAAGGCTAAAAATTTGAAAAAACACTGGTTCAAATAAAATGAGTGGTAATTATTCAGCCAATGCTGCAGTGTTTCAATCTGTTTAGTAGATCTTCTTCAGGGTCTGCTATAGATCAATTACACTGGTCTGCAATGTTTTCAAGGTCGAATGTATAATAGCTGATTTGAAGGCACTTTTTTTATGCTGAATCCAAACATCATATTCATTTTTTTCTAATCAGATAAAATCTTTAAGATCCAAGCTATACTTGTAATGTATAGAACAGTATGTGACAAGTAAAGTCCACAGTTCACAGCTGTGACAAGTAAAGTCCACAGGTTTTTGAATAAATCTTATGTACAACTTATTCAAGCACATCTTAAAAACTAGACCTGACTAAACACAATAAATGTTATTCTTGAATTAACCATAAAATGGTGATTATATATATTATTTGATAAACCTTTGACAGAATTATTTCTAATGCAGGCCAGTGTTATCGATTATGTGGAAATCTGATTTCTCTGATAAGATAAAGCGAAAATTCTTACAAGCTGTAGCCATGTCAGTGCTACTGTATGGCTATACCATTTGGACTTTAATGAAATGATGGTAAAAAAAGATCTAGGTTCATTTTATTTTTGTTTTATCCTTAGTATATAAGGCCTTCATTTGAAAATGCAGAAATGTTTTACATTTGTTTTGTAGCCTGTCCATACTTCAATTAGTGTTATTCCTTGTTCTGTATTTGTTGATTGATTGAATTTTATTGTATATGAACCCTTTTATGCCTAAGACATTTTTGGTTTATTCATTCTTGTTGGGTAATCAAATTTATTCTTAAACTCCTTTTTTTTTTTTTTAAAACCCATCTTTTAGAATACTCATTTTTATTAAATACTCATTTTTTACATACTTGTTTTTAAAAAAATAGATACTCTTTTAAAAAAAAAAAATACTTTTTAAAAAAAAACTCTTTAAAAAAAAAAAATACTCTTCTTTTTTAAAATAAATACTTGTGTGTTTTTTTAAATACCGTGTGTGTTTTTAAATACTTGTGTGTTTTTTTTTAAATACTCGTGTGTTTTTTTAAATACTCGTGTGTTTTTTTTAAATACTCGTGTGTTTTTTTTAAATACTCATTTTTTTTAAATACTCATTTTTTAAAACTTTTTTTTAAAAACTTAGTTTTTTTTTTTTAACTCATTTTTAAAAACTCATTTTTTGATCAATTTAACCCATTAATGGGACCCTAACAGATACTCGCACTACTGGGAGTAATGGCAATGTTGATAAAACCATGTACCCAAAATATCTTGCATATACCTGGCTCTATAAAAATGAATAAGGAGGCTATGTCCACAAATAAGACACTGAGTAAAAAGCCTAAAAAGGTGATACATCAAAAGTATTTAAAATCACTTTAGTTAATAGCCTCTTTTCTGATAGTCATTAATTTTTGACATCTTATACTTCATAAATGATTAAAGTATTAGAGTTGATGCGCCTTAAAAATGGCCCTTTTGGTTATTAAAGCCTTAAGTCTTCTGACTTTATATTTTATTTTCTCTCTCTCTCTCTCTTTTTTAAATGTGTTTTTGTTATGAAGAAAGGTAATTCGCAAATAGATTTTGCTTACCCAGAAAAATAAATAGGTATGAAGTATTGAAGAGGCCTTTTTTTTTTTTTTTTTAAAATTTTTTTTTTTTTTTTTACTATTCCTTAGTGGGCTTTATATGAATTTAAAGCTATCATCATTAGAGGCACATGTGTATAAAGAATATTTGATGAGTCTATATCAATCTGGCAACACTAATCTATTTATAAGTAGGTAAGTATCGCTTTTGTGCACCTGGGTGTGTGTGTATATATCTGTCTACATAAACCCATACATTTGTTTATGGTGTAACAATTATCAATGTAGGAAACGGACTGGGCATGCAGGGTTCAAATCCTAGATAAGGCTGTTTGCATTTCAATTCAGACTAATATCCTTGGGAAATGTATTAACCTTCTTTTTTTATTCATCACCTTTGGAAAACTGGACTGTAAAGCCTTTTTAGGGTAACTAGTCTAGAAGAAGGAAAATTCTCAATTTGAACCAGCTGTATTTCATTTAAAAATTACCTTGTGTAGCATCCTGTCTGTGTGTGGGGAGTAAATATCTACACTTGTTTATTATAGTGAATGTTTTTAGGATAGATATGTTATCTTTGTAAGTGAACCTATATAGAATTTTCTTTAAATGCATATTATTATATATATATATATATATATATAAATACGTATGTGTGTCTATATGTCTAGGGAAATGCTTATTAGTACAAAATGCACACATAAATTTATTGAAACTCAGTGAGATAAAAATGTGGTCGGCTTACGGAAATAGATTTCATATGTGTACATTTGCAATTAAAAACTAATTTTGTGTGTGTGTATATATATATGTGTATATATATATATATATATATATATATATATATATGTAAATATGTGTGTGCATATGAAGAATTTTATGCTTGTGAGTTTTATACAGACATAAATATCTTCATAAATGGCGAATGATGTTAGAAAGTGTATAAAATTTTCTTCCTGTCTACTTTCAATTTAAACTTGAAGCAAACATTCATGGTCTTATGTGAAGACTCAGGAAAAAACAGTAAAAAAAAAATATTAAAACAAACCTTTACTATGGTCATTAATAAAACATTTTACAAGTAATATTTCTACAGTAATAACGATTTAAAAACATGTGTGTGTAATATATAATCACCAATATTGAGTACTCTATATTTAAAAATATAGGACACTATATATATATATATATAATATATATATATATATATAATCACAAATATTGAGTACTCTATATTTAAAATATAGGACACTATATATATATATATATATATATATATATATATATATAATCACAATATTGAGTACTCTGTTTAAAAATATAGGGAGACATATATATATATATAAACCAATATTCAGCATTATCTTTATAAATATAGCAAACTATATTAATCTGGGTGCTATATTTATAAGTAAACAGTTCTTAGTATCATGGATAGAGCATTTATATCTAAGTTAAGGTAGCGTGAACATGGATCAGTGGCATATGTGATCTTCAGACCAAGTGGCTTAAAGATCAAATAGCCAAGAAACTGTCAGTAACCAGGTGTTTTTGACTCCATGTCCATCTTACAGATACATATATGTTCTATCATTGATATCAAGCAATTTTTCTTTATAAATATAGCAAACTATAAAACACACTTTAGATACTTAGGCAGTAACATCTCCTCCACAGAAAACGACGTTAATGCACGCATAGGAAAAAGCATGGGCCGCTATAAATAAACTATCGATCATATGGAGGTCCAATCTCACAGACAAGTTAAAGAGACAGTTCTTCCAGGCCGTTGTTGTGTCAGTACTGCTGTATGGCTGCACCACCTGCACCCTAACTAAGCGACTAGAGAATAAACTAGATGGGAGCTGCACAAGAATGCTGCGGGTGATCATGAACAAAACGTGGAAACAGCACCCCAGAAAGCAGCTGTACGGCCACCTACCACATATCACCCAAACCATCCGAGTGAGATGGACAAGACATGCGGGACACTGCTGGAGAAGCAAGGACGAACTTATAAGCGACGTCCTCCTGTGGAAGCCAGCACATGGACAAGCCAGCGTGGGCCGACCAGCAAAAACGTACGTTGATCAGCTCTGTGCGGATGCAGGATGCTGCATAGAGGACCTCCCGAGAATGATGAGCGATAGGGACGGATGGAGAGAGATTGTCATGGATATCCGCGCTGAAAGCGCGACATGATGATGATGATAAAACACACACACACACACACACACACACATATATATATATATATATATATATATATAGAGAGAGAGAGAGAGATGATAGATTGACTGCTATGAAGGGGTTTTTTTTTTGTTGTAATTTTTGTGGGATAGGAATAGAGGTTACTTTAAAAGCTTAATTTTTAATTAAATTAAGTAAGTCGGTGGAGTTGCTTATATTCAGTATCAGCCAGACAGTGAGGGAGTCTATACCCTTTTCACTAGCACTAGACCAAGGAGATTGTTTAAATGTTTGAGGTGGAATGCCACATCTACTATCAACTCCTCACATTACCACACAGATCTCTGTGCTACTCATACACTGAGTTGGCGAGGGCCGGTATTGAACCAGGAACCTTATGCTTCCTAGGAAAAGTACCTGCTATTAAGTGGTCGTTCATTAGTTATTATAAAAAAAAAAAACAAGGTATATGCACAAAAAATGCATAAAATCTTTATCAATATGTGTGTGAGAGAGAGACTATATACCTGTGTACACACACACACAGAATAATGAAGCCTTTATCTTGATTATACAAGTCAGGGTATACATGTTTTTGCACAGCACAAGATGCGACTGAATCTGTATCTCTTCCTGTGAGTGATTTGTTGGGATGCTAAGATCCAGATTTTCCCACGCTCCCAAAAATACCTGACCAATTTTTACAAGAGCTTCTTAAAACTCAGTTATGGTTTAGGAGTGTCAGAAGGTAAACTTGACACCTTGTAAACTTTCTTTTTTCCTCTTCTTCTTCTCCTCTTCTTCTCCTCCTCTTCTCCTCCTCTTCTTCTCCTCTTCTTCTTCTTCTTCTTCCTTCTCTTCTCTTGATAGTTCGTTTGGGATAAATGCAACTATTTTTTTTACTTTCTTTTTTTTTTTGTTACCTTTGCCTTACTCTAGAAAAAGAAAAGTTTTAAATTAAAACAGCATCGTTTTATGTAAATAAATTAGTATCTTCAGAGATGCTGATAGGTACACACCCTGCATCCCTGATGCACAAAAATCTAAAAGGATGCAGTAAAATCATATCCATGACTCCCAGTGTTTTTCCTTTTTCTTCCTACACTTGTTACCTTTGCCTTACTCTAGAAAAAAAAAGTTTTAAATTAAACAGCATCGTTTTATGTAAATAAATTAGTATCTTCAGAGATGCTGATAGTTACACGTCCTGCTTCCCTGATGCAGTAAAATCATATCCATGCTCCCAGTGTTTTTCTTCCATCATTATTTCAAGCTAACTGTAAATACATTTCAATAGTTTCTTAGAAATGAATTACACAGGATAGGTTAGAAGATAGAAGGCTTTAGTTGGGACCCATAAATTTTCCCAGGGACTCATTCAAGGCAAATATGTGCGTCCCAGGACGTACTAAATCAAAAAGCTATCAGCATCATTATCTTCAAGATTGAGAGGATGTTCGGTTTGGTGCAATATTTATTTATTTTTTTTAATTTTTAAGATGAGGCTTGATAAATTGTATTTTTTTAATTATTCTCCTTATCTTATTGAATGCAACTACTTTTTTACTTTCTTTTTTTTTTGTTACCTTTGCCTTACTCTAGAAAAAGAAAAGTTTTAAATTAAAACAGCATCGTTTTGTGTAAATAAATTAGTATCTTCAGAGATGCTGATAGGTACACGTCCTGCATCCCTGATGCACAAAAATCTAAAAGGATGCAGTAAAATCATATCCATGACTCCAGTGTTTTTCTTTTTTCTTCCCTCACCATTTCAAGCTAACAGTAAATACATTTCAATAGTTTCTTAGAAATGAATTACACAGGATAGGTTAGAAGATAGAAGGCTTTAGTTGGGACCCATACATTTTCCCAGGGACTCATTCAAGGTAAATATGTGCGTCCCAGGATGCACTAAATCAAAAAGTTATCAGCATCACTATCCAGTGTTTTTCTTTTTTCTTCCCTCACTATTTCAAACTAACTGTAAATGCATTTCAATAGTTTCTTAGAAATGAATTACACAGGATAGGTTAGAAGTTAGAAGGCTTTAGTTGGGACCCATAAAACAGCATTGTTTTATGTAAATAAATTAGTATCTTCAGAGATGCTGATGGGTACACGTCCTGCATCCCTGATACACAAAAATCTAAAAGGATGCAGTAAAATCATATCCATGCTCTCAGTGTTTTTCTTTTTTCTTCCTTCACCATTTCAAGCTAACTGTAAATACATTTCAATATTTTCTTAGAAATGAAGGTAATTTATGAGGAAGTGCGTCCTGGTCTTCTGCCTCAAAAATTGCTATCCGGTGACTATTAAAATAACGTCCCCAGCTATGTCGTCTCGGCAGTGTTACTTGAAAGAAAACAACCAACTTAGGGCGTTAAATGTATTTTAGAGGGGGGGGGGGGGCTTTTCTTTTTTATATGAACAAATGGAGATGGGTGGATAGATATATATAAACAAAGTAAAAAATGAACAAATTGAGGTAGATAGATAGATATTTAGATATCCACCTTCATATCTAAACAAAAATTACGACAAATTTCTATAAATAAACAAGAATTAGGACAAATTTCTATAAATAAATTTCTAAACAAATTACGATAAATAAATAAGAATTATGCCAAAAAAAGAGAAGCCCCCCCTTCTAAAATACATTTAATGCCCTAAGTTGGTTGTTTTCTTTCAAGTAACACTGCCGAGACGACATAGTGGGGATGTTATTTTAATAGTCACCGGGTAGCAATTTCTGAGGCAGGAGACCAGGACGCACTTCCTCATAAATTACCGAAATGAATTACACAGGATAGGTTAGAAGTTAGAAGGCTTTAGTTGGGACCCATAAATTTTCCCAGGGACTCATTCAAGGCAAATATGTGCATCCCAGGACGTACTAAATCAAAGAGCTATCAGCATCACTATCTTCAAGATTGAGAGGATGTTCGGTTTGGTGCAATATTTTTTTTTTTCTTAATTTTTAAGATGTGGCTTGATAATTTGTATTATTTGAATTATTCTCCTTATCTTTATTGTTATCTACACATGTCATAATCACAAGCCTTCACGGAGCTTTGAACTGAACCCTTTTTTCAATCCAAGGGGGTAGATTGTTCTCAGTTCATTAACCATGACCAGGTACAAGTGTTAAGTATTCTATATTATTATCACCTTTTAGCCAGGATTGAACTTGCAACTTAGAGATAGTTGCCACTGATAACTGTATTAATCCAACCCTTATATCCATTGTGCCATGTGTCCAACTGAGGTCACATCAGCCAAAATGATGTGTAGATAACAACAACGACAATAGTCTAAATTATACAAATGATTTTAGTTTATATTTTTGTTTATAGAATTTTAGATAAAAGTTTGAGGAGTGAAAGATTGAATAAATCCGATAAAATGTGGTAGAGAGTAGAGGAAAATGTAGATATAACAGGACAAGCAACTATGTTCAATTGATATTTCGTCTCATTATTGGTTGAGACTTCCTCAGAAGTTTATTCCTTAGACATCCGAGGAAGTCTCAACCAATAATGAGATGAAATATCAACTGAACATAGTCGTTTGTGTTGTTATATCCACATTTTCCTCTACAGATAAGTTTCTAACTTTAAATCTGGCCAAAATTAAAAGTTGATATTGTATAAGAATTGGCCAAATATTTGATAATATGCACATTGACAGTAAATAAAGAAATAAGGGTTCAAATTTTCGTCCATATCATGGTATTTGACATAGGAGTTCTAGCTATGTTATATTCACATTGTTTCTTGGTCTATACAAATTCAAGTATTAAATATTACCTTGGTTTTTGCTAACATTAGTGTCTCACTCTTTCTCCTTGCTGCTATCTCACTCTTTCTCCCTTGCTGCTTCTTTCACTCTTTCTCCCTTGCTGCTTCCGTTTCACTCTTTTCACTCTTTCTCCCTTTCGTTTCACTCTTTTTCCCTTGCCGCTTCCGTTTCACTCTTTCTCCCTTGCGCTTCTGTTTCACTCTTTCTCGCCGCTTCCGTTCCCTCTTTCTCCCTTGCGCTTCCGTCTCCCTCTTTCTCCTTGCCGCTTCCGTCTCCCTCTTCTCCCTTGTCTCCCTCTTTCTCCCTTGTTTCACTTGATCTCTCTCTGTTTCTGTCTCTTTCTCTTTCTTTCTCTATCCTTCTCTCTCTCTTTCTCTCTCGCCATTGTTGAAGGAATGGACTGAAGATGTTCAATGTTTTATTAGAATGAAACTTCATACATATATTGATAATGTGATAATGAAGGCTCAGAATACCCATTGTGCTCTTGGTAAAAGTGTGCGCCCAACTATTCTCCCTTCAGCTGTGGGTAAATAGTAATCCAAGCTGGTATCATTAACATTGATTTGGCAACCAGTTTAGGATAAGGAAAACTCTGAATTCACACCTGTTAAACTCTGCATAAGAAATTGACCTAATGTCGCATCTTGCTTGTGTAGAAGCATTGGGTAAATACATATATTGATGGTATTCGTACAGTCTAATGGTTAAAGTTGTAGGAAATGGAATTGTCGACCTGAGTTCAATTCCTGGACATGTTCATTTCACATGATGCTAATACCCTTGGGAAAGGTATGAATCCAATTCTCTCTCCAGCTATGGGTAAATAGCAGAGCAGACTGGTCTTTTGAACCAGTCTATGAGAAGAAAACTCTGAAACTAAACCTTTTAAACTCTACTTAAGAAATTGACCTTGTGTCGCATCCTGCTCATGCAGAGGGGTTGGTAAATATATATGTTGATGATATTAGTGAATCATGTTAAAAAAAAATTTAAATAGTATTTAAAAAGAAAAAATTATTGCACAGTGAAAAATAAATAGTTAAAAGCTTTCTTATCAGTAGCTCTTGGCCAGAATGCAAACTGTTTAGTTTGTTTAAAACATTTGAAAACGAAAAAAATTAATTCTCTGTTGCATAAACAGAAGGTTTTATTTTTTGTTTTTTTTGGGGTTTTTTTTTTCTTTACACTTTTTTAAAGAATTATTGAGAAAATTTTCAATTTCTTGTTTTTGTACTGTATAGAACTCGATTAGCAAAACTATTAAGGAAGGTATTAGTACTTATGTAAATATTTAGATGAGTTGTCCTGAAAGTAATGCCTGTCATTTTAGAACACTTTTATCAACTCCCTGAGGCATAGTATTGACTATATAGATGCTCAGAGTAGCCATTTAATAAGCTTAGTTTAACATGTAGATAAATTATTTCAGGGAAAGTGTATATAATGTGTAATAAGAAATGCTGGTACTTCTAAGCATTAAATCTAAAGATAACATTTAAAGAAAAAGAATTTAAGAGGGCATTTTTGGGAACTATCAGTTTGGTTTTCTTAGTTTAATGGCATATCAACCATTCATGGGTAATTTAATGCTAAAACCACCCTTCTAGATGGGCCGGGTTAGCTCAGTCGGTAGAGCGTTCGGCTAGAAATCACAAGGTTCCTAGTTCGATACCGGTCCTCGCCAACTCAGTGTTATGAGTAGCACAGGGATTTGTGTGGTAAAGTAAGGAGCTGATGGTAGGTGTGGCACTCCACCTCAGATGCAAAAAAACAATCTCCTTGGTCTAGCGCTAGTGAAAAGGGGATAGACTCCCTCGATGATTGGCTGATACCGACATTAGGCCGCTCCTACGACTTTACTTACTTACTAAAAAGAAGAATAAGAGATGATCTAATTGAAACTTTCAAAATAATTGATGCAAAGAAGAGTAACATAACTAATAAAAAGAGTAAAAGATTACAGTTACAAGAAGAGATTTGAGAAATTAGGATTAACTACTAAAAAGAACAATGAGAGATGATCTAATTGAAACTTTCGAACTAATAAATAGAATTTCTAATTACAGTAGATGTTTTTTTTTGTTTTTTTTTAATATTTCTCCTTGAACTGGAAATTTATTGTCAAGGTAGATTTCAAAAATTAAGTCTATCAACCAATTGGATTTTTTGTAAATAGTAATATTTAAAAAAACACACATAAACACACACAGAATTTGGAAGATATGAGACACAAAGCAAAATGGACAGTCTCTAGCAACAACTTCAGTTTCAGTAACCTTCTATCGAAGAGATTTTATCTCGAAATATTAAGAATAAAAAATTACAGGTTAATAAACACCTTAGTTACCTTATTTTTCTTTACACATGCATTGTGATAGCCTTCAAAAACAATCACCAAACCAATATAAACACAATGCTTCAAAGCAAATTATAAAACAGTTTTATTAGTAATATATTTTTGGAACAAATTGCCTAATCAAAAAAAAAAAAAAAGAAACAGCAATAGTGTAATAAAATTAAGATTAATTTTGATTATTTCAGATATAATAGTAAGAAAAAGAATTTAATGTAGAATACTGATAATTGTCATTCTGTGTTACTTTAACCCTTAGCCAGGATTGAACCTTCAGTCTGGAAATGACTGTTACAGATTATTAACTATTGGACAGTAGGACAGTCAAACACCTCCTCAGCTTAATGGACTCTTCCTGGCAGCAGTGGCAGGAATTATTTAAGCTGTCATAGTGGGCTCATTAATGAACTAGTAACTTCATGTTAGGCTTGGTCAGGCAAACCAATTGTTGACTGTCTAACTGACTGACTTCAATATGGCGCTGCGAACAGGATTTGAGGAAGTTTTGCAGTTGGTGTTCTTGCATAATTAGCTGATAATGGGAGTGTCACTGGGGGATCCTTGGCTAGCTTTAGTATAGTGAGCATGTCACCCATAGTCTTGATACCCAGTTCCTTAAGCATTGCACGGTCTAGCATATGCAAGCTGGACCTTGCAATCTCTTCACTAGAAAATGTCTGGGCATAAGTTTTGGCAGAGGCAACAGATATGCCTGCCTCAATAAACAGCTTTTCCCATCCAGCTAGGTCGAATCCTGTTCGCAGCGCCATATTGAAGTCAGTCAATATTTAAGATGACATTTTTTCGGGGGTGGGGAGAGTAACTATCAGATGAATTACTTAAGAGAATTTGATCTGTATATAGATATCATACTAAAAGTGCATATGTTCTATGCAAAGAGTATTTTTTTCTTTCTTTTTTTTTTTTCTTTTAAGGAGATAGAAAAAGGGTGGAGATGCCCAAGGAGGCATAACGACCATTATTCTTATCAATTGTCATCTCACTGTGCACATTCCTGTGCCTTTTGTCAATGTTAATAGAAATGCATCTTTCTTTGGTCAAGAACTCCATGACTGCACTTTATTTTGACTTTATATATCTATTAATAATGGAGATTTGCTTCAGGTTTTTGTCTGTAACAAAAACTACATCACTGCTTACGTCACATTACCCAGAATTGTCATAACAGAATAAATACACTCAAAATTTGAGCGTGCAACATTAGACAGTCCTCATTGTTTTTTAAAACAAGTTTTAATAGATACATCCCCAGTATCATATATTTATATATAGTTTGTTTTATTTTAATAGATATTCAAAGTTAATAGAACTTAATTTCGATTTCAAATTGTTTTATTTTTTTTACTCCTTTAATAAATTTGATTTCATGATTTATGGTTCAAAAACTCCAACATTTAATTTTTAACTTCCACCTCCTCAAGCAATATTTTTCAAAAATGTATTTTTACATCGCCCGGAGGGTGTTTTTTTATTTTGGTAGTCTATAAAATAATTATAGCACATATAAGATATATAAGCATTTTTTTTTCTTTAAAGTTTATTATTAAATAATTATTGCTTAATTATTATTGTTATTCTTAACATTAATAATTCTGAATAAAAGAATCTCAAGTTTCATGGTGTACCTTTGTTTCTACTAAAGACGATGGCATAGTGTCCATTTTTTTATTTTATTTTTATCTGCAAC
Organism: Doryteuthis pealeii; assembly: GCA_023376005.1. Classification (NCBI taxonomy): domain Eukaryota; kingdom Metazoa; phylum Mollusca; class Cephalopoda; order Myopsida; family Loliginidae; genus Doryteuthis; species Doryteuthis pealeii. The sequence continues at coordinate 63,719,062 of CM042161.1, read as the reverse complement.
TGCATGAGTGACTGAACAGACCAATTTTTGAATGGCAATCTCTGTGCAGTGACTGCAAACAAACAGTGATGCTTGCTAGGATGCTGTTGTCTCTCTTTCCTTCTGGCTCTCTTTTTCTGTCTCTTTTCTGTGGAGGCTTTTTCTCTTTTTTTTCACTCCTTTACAACTTAAAAATAAAACAGTAAGATTTCCATATCTTTTCACTCTTTTGTCTTTGGTAACACAAAGATACTGAAAAGTTTTTAGTCCAACCAAGCTATGCAGCATACATTTCAGTACATCATTTTTAAAAACTCTTTAAACAACAATAAAAAATAAGAATGATTTAAAAAAATCAATAAAATTCAAAAAATTTAATTTCTTTCTTGGTTGGGTGGAGAACTTTTTTTTGTGACTTCTCTTTGTTTTTACTAGCATTTTTATTGCCATTATATTAGATCTGGTTTGCATCTTGAACATCTGGTGATATTATTATTTATCATACTATGGTATATCCACAGGTCCTGCTAGTATAAATATGAAAGTTAAATGAACATGATTCTCAAACCTTTTCATTTCTTTCTTGGTTGGGGGGAAAACTTTTTTTGTGACTTCTCTTTGTTTTTTACTAGCATTTTTATTGCCATTATATTACATCTGGTTTGCATCTTGATCATCTGGTGATATTATTATTTATCATACTATGGTATATTTACAGGTCCTGCTAGTATAAATATGAAAGTTAAATGAACATGATTTTTAAACCTTTTCATTTCTTTCTTGGTTGGGCCTTTTTTGTGACATTTCTTTGTTTTTACTAGTATTTTTGTTGCTGTTTTATTAAATCTAGTTTGCATCTTGATCATCTGGTGATATTATTATTTATTATGCTGTGGTATATTTACATTTAAGGGACCGGGTTAGCTCAGGCGGTAGAGCGTTCGGCTAGAAACCACAAGGTTCCTAGTTCGATACCGGTCCCCGCCAACTCAGCGTATGAGTAGCACAGGGATCTGTGCGGTAAAGTAAGGAGCTGGTGGTAGGTGTGGCGCTCCATCTCAGAAGCAAAAAAACAATCTCCTTGGTCTAGCGCTAGTGAAAAGGGGATAGACTACCTCGCTGATTGGCTGATACTGACATTAGGCCACTTTATTAGATCTAGTTTGCATCTTGATCATCTGGTGATATTATTTATTATACTGTGGTATATTTACAGGTCCTGCTAGTATAAATATGAAGGTTAAATGAACATGATTCTCAAACCTTTCGGTCTAAAATAACCTTATTTGCTAAACATGTTTAAAATCAATGAAATCAATTCAGAAATGTTTCATGTGATTTTATCATCAAAACACTGTGTTATTTTTTTTGCTGAGGTTCTGCCCAAATACAAACATACAAAAATCAGATTTTTATTGCTGTATTAGATCTGTGTTGCATCTGATCATATTATTATTGCTCGTTATATCTCCTTGGGCATCTCTTTTTTTTTTTTCTTTTCTTTTTTTTTCCTCACATCAACCTTTAAAAAATATTGTTTGGAATAATACAATTGTTTATTATTTTGAAAATAACAGGACAAAAAAAAAACACTCACACTTATTTATTCTAATCATACCAACAAATAAATTGTTTACATTTTTAAAAACAGTTTCATCAATTGATAAATTGTTTTTGACAAAATTATTTTCTTAAAGATAAAAATAGTAATATCTCTCCACATATTTTGATTTTACTATTCTTTGCTTGAGTCTCTTAATTAAAATCTTTTGAGGTATGCTTGTGTCTTGGTTATTGTTGTAGGAAATAGAATCAGCGACCCTAGTTCAAATCCTGGATGTGGCTGTTTGCATTTCACTTTGTAATAATGCTCTTGGGAAAGGTGTTATTCTATTTGTTCCCTTCTCAGCTGTGGGTAAAAGTAAACCACACTAGGTATTTTCTTAAATATAAAAACAGTAATATCTCCTCAAATATTTTGATTTTGTTATCCTTCTTTGCATGAGTCTCTTACTTAGACCTTTTAGTGTAATGGTTATAGTCATAGGAAATGGTATTGGGACCCTAGTTCAAATCCTGGATGTGGCTGTTTGTATTTCACTTTGTAATAATGCTCTTGGGAAATGTGTTGTTCTATCTGTTCTCTTCCCAGCTGTAAGTAAGGCACACTGAGTATTTGAGCATTGTTAGGCAAGCAGTTTAGGAGAAGGAAAACTCAAAATACCTAATTAAATGAGAAAGTTTTAAAATAAAATAACTGATGCATTATGAAATTCATTCATTGATAAATCAATGCTGAAAATTTTATTAAAATCGATAATTCCCTGATTCTTGGTAAATTTTTTTCAATCGAGTGTTAAATTTATTTTGTAAACACAAATTTTATGGCAACTCTGGCGGCCATATTAAGTCATATTTGATCAAAATTGACCAAAAAAATAGTATAAAATATATTAAAAATGAATTACATGTGTAATATCATTCAAACCAGCTTTACTCTGATAAAAAAAGAAATTGGCCATGTGTCATATCATATTTGTGGCAGAGGAGGTGGGTAAATAAATACTTTAACAATCTGAGAAAAAAATATATGTATCATCATTAGAAATAGATAAATTATTTTTTTAAAATTTACCTGTTTAAAAAAACAAAAACATAATCATCTTGGTATTATCTGCATTATTCGGACTATTGTCCTCATCTCCATTATTATCTGTACAATGTTTCAGACGATGATCCCTCAGGCCTTCTTCACATATTTCTTGTCGGACTTTGAAACCTTCTTTTTGAACTCGGAAACCATCTTGTCGTAATCGGGAGCCATCACGGATCTTTGAACCCAACACTTTATTCAATCCACAGGGGTATCCTGTTCTCATTCTGCTAACCATAGTTGGGGTAGAGGTGTTAAGCTGTATTAATTTTTATTCTATTCACATCGGCCAAAATGTTGTACAGATAACAATGAAGATGAGGACAATAGTCCGAATAATGCAGATAATACTAATCATAAATCCTCATCTCAAATATTCAGAGAAATAGTATAATCATCTTACATTTCTGTTTTTCATATCTTAATACTTGTTATCATCTATAATAAATATTGATTGATATTTTTTTTTTTTTTTTCAAGAACCATTTTTGGTCCTTTTCTTCTGATTATCTCCCTTTAAAGATTTCCAAACCAAATTCCTTTCCGTGTCTGTGGAATTGGCAATAGGATTAATTGTAGACAATAAATATTACATTAAATTTGATTGTCTCACTTTCCCAGACTTAAAGTGTTTGATAATTTATTTATAAAGAATAAAATAAAAATATTTCACCATTTCTCCCTTACATATACATCTCCCTTTGACAGATAAATAGGCACATTAAATTTTTGGAGATGGATATATCAAGTTATGAACTTAGTTTGTGCGTATGTAAATATAACTATTGTATACATCTTTCTCTCTCTCTCTCTCTCTCTCTCTCTCTCTCTCTTTCTTTCTCTTTCTCTCTCTCTCTCTCTCTCTCTTCTCTCTCTTTCTCTCTTTCTCTTTCTCTCTTTCTCTCTTCTCTCTTTCTCTCTTTCTCTTCTCCTCTTTCTCTCTTTCTCTTTCTCCTCTCCTCTTTCTCTCTTTCTCTTTCTTTCTCCTCTTTCTCTCTCTTCTTTCTCTTTCTCTTCTCTCTCTTTCTCTCTCTTTCTCTTCTCTCTCTTTCTCTCTTTCTCTTTCTCTCTCCCTCTCTTTCTCCTCTCTCTCTTCTCTCCTCTCTCTCTTTCTCCTCTCTCCCTCTCTCCTCTCTCTCTCTCTTTCTCTCTCTCCTCTCTTTCTCCTCTCTTTCTCCCTCTCTTTCTCCCTCTCTCTCTCTCTTTCTCCCTCTCTCTCCTCTCTCTCTCCCTCTCTCTCCTCTCTCTCCTCTCTCTCTTTCTCCCCTCCTCTTTCTTCCCTCTCTTTCTCTCTCTCTCCTCTCTCTTTCTTCTCTTTCCCTCTTTCTTTCTTCTTTTTCTTTCTTTCTCTCTCCTCTCTCTCTCTCTCTTTCTCTTTCTCTCATATATATATATTATATATATATATATATAATGTGTGTGCATGTATACAGGTTTACATATGAGCTATTGCCACATAAATGAGTGTAGATTTACTTATGTTTATGCACATGCAAATTTCTCTATTAATACACACATACTTAAATCCTTTATATAAGTATTACAAATACATTTTTCATAAGCATGTGAGTGTACACATATCTTATTTATATGAATTTTATAAGTATTTAATTTTTTAGTGCCTGAAAATATAATTGTTTTTATATTTATGGTGATTAATATTGTATGTTTTATGTACAAATAGCATATATCTCTATATTGTTATAGGTGAAATTTGTATGGATACAAACATTAAAAGCTAACATTAACTTAACATTAACTAATACATAGACGAGAATGCATGTTTTGTATATTTATGTAGATAATAGTATATTAATGTGTGTATATATGCAAACACACACACACACATGAGACTGCATACATTTTATATTTAGATGTGTGTGTGTATAAACACATACATAAGAATATGTATATGAAAATATATATACATGATATATATATATATATATATATATACACACACACACACACATGAGAATATACATGTATATACACACACACACGAAAAAAATATGCACATATTTATCTTTGCAGATGTAATATTTAGTGTATGTGTAATATATATATATATATATATATATATATATATATATTATATAATACACACACATGCACGCAGGCAAGAATATATAGATATACACACACACATACAGAGGCAATATATATATAAATATATGAATAAATATATATATATATATATATATATATATATATATACATACACACAAACACACAAGAAAATGTGTATCTTTTATATTTATATTTGCAGTCACTAACATAGATGTGTTTATGCATGTATATTTATATATTCTTGAATAGGAGACAAAATCAACATGAGGAAAATAAATGTAATGTTTATGTGCTGTTGGCTGTGGCAGTAATATCTCAATATTCTTAATCTTAGGACAATAAAATAAGAATTCTTCCATGGCTGCTGCAATAAAAATAAAAACCAAAACTACCATTTGGAGACAATCTGTGATTCTATAAACGATATCGTCTCCATAATCCAGACAAATGGAATGCATTAAACAGCAGAAAATTATAAATTGAGTGATTTAATATTTCCTTCTTATTTTTATTATCTTCTTTTTTTTTTCTCTAATTTTATTTTCATTTTTTTTTTAAATAAATATTTTTATGCTAATACTTCATTAAATAGCAATCTGAAGAATTGGTGATCTGTTAAGTGTTCGTTCTTAGTTGGATACGTGATCTTTTAGGAGTTGAGTATTTTAGAGATTGCTTTCTTTATAGCCATTTTCTATGACAGTCATGGCATCTACCCAGGGTGGGGGAAATCTAAAGATATTTAAGAACACAGTTACCAGTTATAGCCACCACTAAAATACTTTACTATTTTTTTCTTGTTCTTCTATATTGCTGGTACAATATATTTATGATACTTTTAATACTAAGTATTTATTAATGTCAATTTGAAGCAAGCATTGTCATGTTTTACACCAGAAAATATCCATCTGTCTATCAATATATTCATTCATCTAATTTATTTATTGATTGATCTCATTAGCTATCATCTTGAAGTATCCATCTCTTTCTCTATGTATCCATCAATCTGCATCCATCCATATCTCTCTCTTTTCATGTCTTTCTTTCTCTCTGTTCATCTCTCTCTCTCTCTGTCTTCATATGTCTCTTTCTCTCTCTTTCTGTTCATGTCTCTCTTTCTGTTCTCATGTCTCTCTCTCTATATCTGTCTGTCTCTCTCACTCTCTCTCACTCTCTGTCTCTCTCACTCTCTCTCCATCTCTCTCTGTCTCTGTCTCTCTCCCTCTTTGTCTATATCTGTCTCTCTCCCTCTCTCTCCATATCATCTCTGTCTCTCTCTATATCTGTCTCTGTCTGTGTCTCTGTGTCTCTTTTCATCTCTCTCTCTCTCTCTCTCTTCATATCTGTCTCTCTGTGTCTCTTTTCATATCTCTCTGTCTCTGTCTTTTTCATATCTCTCTGTCTCTCTCTCTCTCTCTCTCTCTCATATCTGTCTCTGTTCATTTTCTCTCTCTCTCTCTTCATTTCTCTCTCTCTCTCTCTCTCTCTCTCTGTTCATATCTGTCCATATCTATCTCTCTCTCTCTCTCTCTGTCATATCTGTCCATATCTCTCTCTCCCTCTCTCTCTCTCTCTCTCTCTGTCCATATCTCTCTCTGTCTCTTTGTCCATATCTATCTCTCTCTCTCTCTCTCTTCATATCTGTATCTCTCTCTCTCTCTCTCTCTCTCTCTTCATATCTGTATCTCTCTCTCTGTTCATATCTGTCTCTCTCTCTCTCTCTCTGTTCATATCTGTCTCTCTCTCTCTCTCTCTCTTCATATCTGTCTCTCTCTCTCTCTGTGTTCATGTCTCTCTCTCTCTCTGTTCATATCTGTCTCTCTCTCTCTCTCTGTTCATATCTGTCTCTCTGTTCATATCTGTCTCTATCTCTGTCTCTCTGTTCATATCTGTCTCTATCTCTGTCTCTCTGTTCATATGTCTATCTCTCCCTCTCTGTTCATATCTATCTATCTCTCTCTCTCTCTTCATATCTATATCTCTCTCTCTCTCTGTCATATCTCTCTCTCTCTCTCTCTGTTCATATCTATATATATATATATATATATCTGTTCATATTATATATATATATATTATATATATCTCTGTTCATATCTCTCTCTCTCTCTCTCTCTCATCTATAATCTCTCTCTATCTCTCTCTCTCTCTCTCGTTCATATCTATATCTCTCTCTCTCTCTCTGTTCATATCTATATCTCTCTCTCTCTCTCTCTGTTCATATCTATATCTCTCTCTCTCTCTCTCTCTGTTCTCATATCATATCTCTCTCTCTGTTCATATCTATCATATCTCTCTCTCTCTGTTCATATCTTCTCTCTCTCTCTCTCTTCATATCTCTCTCTCTCTCGCTCTCTCTCTGTTCATATCTATCCCTATCTTTCTCTCCTCTCTCGTTCATATCTATCCCTATCTTCTCTCTCTCTCTCTCTCCTCTCTCTTCTATCTATCTCTCTCTCTCTCTCTCTCTCTCTCTCTCTCTCTCTCTCTCTCTCTCTCTCTATCTATCCCTATCTTTCTCTCTCTCTCTCTCTTCATATCTATCCCTATCTTTCTCTCTCTCTCTCTCTCTTCATATCTATCCCTATCTTTCTCTCTCTCTCTCTCTCTCTCTTCATATCTATCCCTATCTTTCTCTCTCTCTCTCTCTTCATATCTATTCTCTTCATATCTATCCCTATCTTTCTCTCTCTCTCTCTCTCTCTGTCTCTGTCTTCATATGTCTCTATTTCATCTAGATATCTATCACTTTGGGTGGCCATGTAATAAATTTATTGTACACATCCTCCTGTTTTTGACATGTCATTTGAATTTTGAAAGAATTACTGAAAAGTTTCAAATTTGGGACAAATTTTAATTTGCTAGGATTTGTGAATTGTCCTTGTTGCCCTCCTGGATTTGCCAACTGTTTTGCTTAAGTGGGCAAAGTTCATTCACATATTTTTGTATATTGGTTTTTCTTCTCTATAAAAATGTGGATGAGAGATTCCAAGACAACTGAATGTAAACTTCATGTAATGAATGCCAAAGTGAGCATCAATATAGCAAAACAACTAAAATGAAGATATTAGTTCAAATAAATTTTTGTTTAAAATAATAAGTATTAGCCTTCATGTAGAACATCGCTTTGAACAAATGGAGGGGGAACAGGAGGAGCTCTCAAAGTAGTTTTGACTAACAAGAAGAGAGCCCCTTTGGTTTGAATTCGGTTCTCCTCCTTCTAGACTGGTCGCCATACCAAGGTGACAGAACCCAGTCTGCCCTACTATTTATCTATAGCTGGAGAGAGAATAGATGGATACACACCTTTCCTAAAGATATTTAACTCCTCTAATTATGTCCATTTTCTACAATGATAACCATTACACTACATGCATGCATATATATATATATATATATATATATATATATATATAAATATTTCCGGGTCCATTCTGCACTAGGGTAGTAGTAACTATTAGGGTCCCATCGATTGGTTTAAATAAATCTGTTTAAAAATTATTCATACATTATAGGGCCATATGCAAAGAAAAAATTTAAGAAGCAACTACACAAAAAATGTAAATGTGAACATACCATGAATGTGTTTCCCTGACCACGAGACATAAAATAACCCCAAATGGGTTGATGTGCCATTAAAATTGATGAATCATTCATATAAACTAGCAAAAATATGCACCCACCTGGCATAAGCATTTAAGATTTAATGTAATGAAATATATCAAATTAGGACTAATGAAATCAAATAAGAACATATATAAAAAGATTACTTATTTAAATTATATTTAATTAGTTTCTATATAAAAATCATTCATACGATTGATTTTAATATGCTGGAGAATAAAACAATAATATTAGAGATGAATAACACCAAGTAATTATTTATTAAGCCCAGTTTTGTTAAAACCAGTATGCAAATTAACTACACCATATATTATGTAAACCTTTATTTCTTAGTCATATATAAGACACATAGCATGATTTTAAATGCACTAATAACATATAAATTTTCATAGGCATTGTCAATAAATAAGATGTTATTTAATCTATGTGTAAATATATATATATATTAATGATTTTGAATATAAATTAAATACTTATTGATAAACTTACGCAATTCCTGATGGTATTGTGGTAACATAGTTTCGGTTACAGACAGGCACTGAATCTCCATTATATATAGATGAGACATTGGGTGAAGTTGAGATTTTACATCTGTGATAACTTTTCTAGTAGTATGCCCTGTATTTTGTGAGTAAATTGATTTAAAATATCATGGAATACAACAAATTATTTTCTTTATAATCATGATGTGTGTATATGAGAGAGAGAGAGAGAGAGAAAGAAATGAGTCACTAATAATAGTTGAGAATTTTGATCAATGAATCAAATGCTACTGTAGTTGAGTTTCTTGTGTTGCCTACAGAAAAATCTGAACCTAAAGTTTCTGATCAGATATTTAAAAAAAAAAAAAATAGCATGAATAAAATAAATAGATAAACAGAGATGCTGATAGATACGCATCCTGCATCCCTGATGCATAAAAATCTAAAAAGACGCAGTAAAATCATATCCATGCATCCCAATGTTTTTTTGTTTTTTTTTCTTCCCTCACCATTTCAAGTTAACTGTAAATACATTCCAATAGTTTCTTAGAAATGAATTACACAAGATAGGTTACAAAGTAGGGGTTAGACTGCTTTAGTTGTTTCCCCAGATCATAAATAAAAACCCTACAATCTATTAAGAAACTTTAGTTAGGACCCATTAATTTTTACAGGGGACTCATTCAAAGCATATATGTGCATCCCAGGACGCACTAAATCAAAAACCTATCGGCATCACTGAATACACACACCCTTCTCTTTGGAATAGACAACATCCCAACTTAGTAAAAATTTTCATATTTACATATATCCACATTTGTTGTTTAAGTTAGGAGTTGTTTTTATTTTCTGTTGGTATGCACACTTTGGGTGTATTTGAACTGGATGCGTATGTGTGGGTGTGCATGGTGGGTGGGTGGTTGGTTGAGTGTAGGGTGGGGGTAGGTGGAATGGAATCTATTGATAATAAAACAATGAAGACACAACATGTGTGTAGTGTTTATGACTAAAATATTTCTCTCTGCTTGGCAGATGATATCAGAACGTTTTCCTTTTGAATCTAATGGCTTGTTGGCAAGGTTTAAAAAAATATATTTTTTTATTTTTTTTTAAAACAAAACAAAAAAAAAATCAACTAAAATAAAACAACAAACAAACACAAAATAAAAAAGCAAAAACTGATGGCTTAAACTGAAAACCTAGGAAAAGCAGCTGTATTGCTCAAGTGGGCACATTTTATGCTAATTATTTTCAAAAACTGAATACAATAAATGAAGGCATTAGAAAACAAGGAGAAAACGTAGACATGTTGGCAAGGAAAAAAAAAATGAGGTATATGAAAAATGGAGAAAGAAATTACTCATTTCACTTGTGAGATGTGCGCACATGATCAGTGCACATACGCAATGCTTAAAGTACATAAGATGCATAATAAACAATTCCTTTATCATACAGCACCAACAGAAATTGCAGTTGATGCATAAGTATTCATAAACACATATGTACACTAATACACACACTTATATACACACACACACACACATATATATATATATAGTAGAATAATAAGGTGATTTTATAGTGCACTTGATGACCTGTGAACTTGTATCCATTATAGTTGGAAGCACGTTGTGTAATGCTTACAGTCATAGGAAATGGAGATGGTGAGACAAGTTCAAATCCTGGATGTGGTCGTTTGCATTTCACATTGTGCTGATACCCTTAGGAAAGGTACAAATCCAACTGTTCTCCCTCTAGCAATGAGTAAATAGTAGGGCAGACTGGGATCTTTAACTTTGGTATGGCAACCGGTCTAGGAGAAGGAAAACTCTGAATTCAAACCAAAGGGTCTTCTCATTAATCAAAACTACTTTGAGAGCTCCTCATTCCCCTTCTCTTTCCTCCTAACCAGAAAAAAAGGTACAAATCCAATTATTCTCCCTCCAGCTATATGAAAATAGTAACGCAGACTGGGATCTTTAACTTTGGTATGGCAACCGGTCTAGGAGAAGGAAAAAGTCTGAATTCAAACCAAGAGGGATCACTTCTCGTTAGTCCAAAACTACTTTGAGAGCTCTGCTTCCTCCTCCTCATTAATCAAAATTGTAGCTTGCTTGATTTTTATGATGGATGTGATACAAGATCTTTTTTTTATTGGAGTAAAGCTAGTCTGAATTCATTTTTCCTTTTCCTAGATAGGTTGTCTCACTAAGACTAAAGAATGCAGTCCTCCCTTCCATTTACCCATAGATGGAATTTTGAAAGGCATTAACACTAAGTCAGAGGCAAAAAGCCTCATCTAGGATTTGAACTCTAGTTCCAGTTATTACAATAAGCATTAGGCAAAGGTCCCATAATAACAGCTGTCTATGATGATACTGATGCTTCTGTTTAGGAAGGAGTTAAGAATTCTAATTAGCATTTCATAGTTAACAGCACTCCATAATGATTTTGATGCTTCTATTTAGGAAGGAGTTAAGAATTCTAATTAGTATTTTGTAGTTATCTCTACACGTCTTAAGCATATTTCATTAAAAAACATAAATAATGTACTTTTTAAGTTCTTTTTTTATATTTTTTTTCTAGACATCTTGTAAGATTTTTTTAGTTTGGTTCAATTTTATTCAAAGATTGTCTGAAATTTTCTCAGAGCAATTTCCACCATCATTAGTCAATTTCAAAGATATAATCAATGCTTAAGAAAGACTGCTACACACACACACACACACACACACATATATATATTCTGACTTGATGCAGCTTAGAAAGTCTAGCTGCATTGAAGAGATGTGGTATATCAAAATAGGACTGTATGTGGATGACACACATGTTAAGGTAGTGAAGACATAAATTTAAACAATGGTGCATGGTAACTGATAGTTTCTTTGCTTATTATGAATATAGCAAACTTACATTATTAATATACAGGATATGGCAGAAATACCTCTGACATTTTAAATTATCACCTGTATAATGCAAGCAAACTTAGGCAAGTGGTAATGGTAGCTCCATCTAGCTAATGTTTAACCTGGTTTTTTTTCCAGATACAATCAGTTAAGATCATGGCTTGGAGTGGTAGTACCTGTTAAGGTCTCATTTATGGCTTTTTAAAAATGAGTTAAAACAACATTGAATACCCAACAAGAATGAAAAATGGCCTTTGGTATAAAATAATCAAAGAGTTGAACTCCTTAGGGACTCCAGCTCCTGATTTGTTTTCGGGGTTTACTCCCCTAGCCTTACCCTGGGCAGTGGAGGTTTTGTGTCGGACTGACCAACTTTTCTTTTTGGTAATTTTTTTTTATTGATTATTAACTATCAAATATTAGTAGATGTTTTCATGTCTTGTGTGGTATGTTGATTGATATTTGTATCAAGATAACAGCAAGATTTAATAAGTGGTATGTTAGTCTGTAAGAGACAATGGTTGTCATGGGAACAATGATGCATTGTGGGTGTTAGGCATTTATTTGTTCCAATTAGCTCAAAGAATTCTTAGTTTCCATGTTTTGTTTTTTTTGTTTTTCAAAATGGAGTCCAGTGTCATTGATGAGAATGAAGTTAACTGTTTTAGTAGATGATGAATCTTAAATCATCTGTTACTGGAGAGAGAGAGAGAGAGATCCCTTAGGAGGAGGCTGACAAACAATACAACAAACACATAGGCGCATGGTTATCTTATCTCTTTATGTCTACTGATTGTCTCAGAAGTTTAAGATTTTACCCCTATTTCGAATTCCTTCTGTCTCTTGCACCCTGTCTGCTGAGGTGTTAGAATATCCCTACTACACCTCTACAGAGGGCTAATACGTCCTCCAATGGGGCCACCTGTTGGCTGTAGGTGGCAATCTGTGATGGAATCCTGGTGGATGTGCAGTCCATGACATGCAACAATCTACTTTGGCCCTTACTTAGGCTAGAGAGGCGGTTGTGATTTTCCCAACCCTATTGCCCTTATGGCAAGCCCCAACCCCTTTTTATCATATGGGTGCTAGAAGGCGGTGGCTGCGGGTCTACATGTCCTGGGAATGACGTTAAACTCTAACTGATGGTGAGGTTCCAGTTTTGGAGGTTAGGGGAATATGGAGCACCTCTTCATCACCATTGCTCCCTCTCTGACCCGGAGTGGTAGTACCTGTTAGGGTCCCATCTATGGGTTAAATAGAAAATGTATTTATAAAAAAAATTGTATTATCCATTAAGAATTGATTTATTTCAAAACTTTATCGGCATTAAATGACCCACTGAGGTTGATATGCCGTAAAACAAAACAAACCAAGAGGCGGTTGGAGAGGTTTCCTCCGATCAATCGGCTGGTTAGGTCAAGCCCTAGCACCTATATGATTGTCCTGACCCTATTGCCCTCATGGGAAGCCCCAAAACGTTTTAGTATATGGGTGCTAGAAGGCAGTGGCTAAGGGTCTTCATGTCCTCAGAAATTTGAAAAAAAAAATTTTTTTTCCACATTCAATATTCTTGGTCAAGTTGAAATAAATTTTTCATAAATGTCTGTTCAGTCATGTTCGTTTTTTATTTATTTTATCAGATTTTCTATATGCATATACATATATTCATCATTATACAACTTTAGAAGAAAAAAAACACAAGGTATAAGATAATAGTTACAGTATATATACATATTTACCCAACCTCTCCTTTACAGGTAGGATATCACACAAACTCAATATTTTAGTGGTGTTTTGAATTCAGTGTTTTCCTTCTAAACCAATTCTAAAAGAACCCACTCTACCCTATTATTCACCAATAACTGTGGGGATAATATAATTAAAATGCAAATGGCCTCATCCAGAACTTGAACTCGGTTTGCCAATTCCATTTACTATGATAAGTTACACTAAGTGCACCTCCATTGCTGTATATGTAATTTATGTCTTGGAAAACACAAAATTGCTGCTACTTTATTTGTAGATACTTAAACTTATTTACTTATACTTAAATGGGGGACCATTTAAATAACAACAGGTAGTGTAAGTAACCTGATATCAAAATAACTTGATTTGGCATTAAATGACCCATAAAAGGTTGATATGCTGCAAAACAAACAACCAACCAACCACTTTAATGGAGAACCCAATGAGGGAACAAACTTAAAGCTTTCAAGATTCTAAAACAACGCACAACATAAACTACTATATGGGCAATTCCATGTCAAATCACCCAGAAAAAAATATTTTTTCTGAAATTTTGTACAGATGTAGGACTGTGTTACAGTTACACATTCCCCAAAATTTGAGCTTCCAATTCCAAAAATTGGCGGAGTTATGTCGATTTTTAGCTCTCCAAATTTGGTGGGGTTGGCGAAAAATGGCGCCTTTTTGTAATCTATTTTTGTCTGTAAAATGAGTTCTAGAGCTTCCCTACTCCTAAAAATTGGTTTATAAAAGCATTTTTGCCTGAGGAATCCCCAAAAGTCTGAAAGTTAACTAGTTTTAAATTATTAATGATTTCTGATTTGCAAAATTTTAACTGATCTTGTAGCTTCCATTGGAAGCTCAAATTTTGGGGATTATCTAACCTTAATATAGTCCACATCTTTACAAAATTTCAGAAAAAATAAAGTGGGTGGGTGACATGGCCTGGATGATTTGACATGGAATTACCCATATATATATATATATATATATATATATATATGTAAAAAATGAAAAAGGAATTGAATCCGACAATATGAGGAAAAATGAGTAAAGAAAAGAAATGTAAATGGATAAAATGAATTTAATCGATATCACATTAATCGATATCACTTACACATGTGTTTCGGTCAGTTTATGTGTGTGAAAATATTTCGCACACATAGAAGAATCGACCTTCATCAGAGTGAACATTTGTTTTGAATGAAAAAATTCGTTGGGAAAAACAACAGAGATTTTTGGAAATATTCGAAAATTGAATTTTTAAAATTTGGAAGATAGACCGTTATGATTTGGATATTTGTTTTTTTCTAGGGGTTATGGTACAAAATAGTTTTTTTATTGTTACAAAAAATAAATAAAATAAAAATAAAGTGTTATTGTTTATCACTAACATGTTAAACATTTTTCTCGGAGCTTAGTTTATGTTTTGAAAAAAATCGGTGAAATGTTAAAAAGTTGTCGATTAAAAAAAAGGGACCAAATATATATAGATAATTTTGTATAAGTTGTTTAATTTATTGAGATGTTATCGTAAGATGGTTTTGTACCATAACCCCTAGAAAAACCATAACCCCTAGAAAAAAACCATAACCCCTAGAAAAAAAACAAATATCCAAATCATAACGGTCTATCTTAACTCTATTCTCAGCGTTCCAAATTTTAAAATTCATTTATCCATTTACATTTCTTTTCTTTACTCATTTTTCCTCATATATATATATATATATATATATATATATATATATATGAGTAAAGAAATAACAAAAGACTTAGAGATTTAGTATTATAGTCTATTTCAGGGATCTTAGACAAATCTCTAAGTCTTTTGTTATTTCTTTACTCATATATTTGTTCTGTGACTCTAACATTAAGAGCACACATTGAGCTCTCAAACTGCGACTTGGTTTTGTTTAAATAAGACTCTTGTGTCGTAAGGAAGATTTGTTCTCTGGACTTTTGGATTATATATATATATATATATATACACACACACACACACACTAGAAAAAAATCTTTAGAATTTACTAAGTTTTGTTTAGTCTGGCACACTGGCTGGTTACAGTACTTGCTGTTACTGGTTGGTTACTATTTATTTAAAATAAGCAAAGTGTAGATTTAGTTTACTACAAAGACCTATCATTTACAGGCAAGTCACATGAAAAGCATTGGTTCCTGCTAGATCACCAAAGTTAAGCAACGATGAGCCTGTTCAATATTTAGATGGGTGATCATTTAAGCAACAATAGGTTCTGTAAGCAATCTAATATCAAAATGACTCAATACAGCATTAAATAACCCGAAAAGGGTTAATGTGTCACAAAACAACCAATCAACCAACCACTTTAATGGAGCACCCAATGAGGGAACTGTTATATATAAATCCCCATATATGGACATTAATTGGAATGTCCCAATCCTAATAAATATGAAAGTATTATATTGTCTGAGTAGTATGATACCACTATCAGTGGTTTACCTTTCTCTGCGCCACTGGTGAGTTATGTCTTTTGGTAATGTTATAGATTCCATTTCATTTCCAACCTCCGATTGGTTATTCCTCATTTAGTAACTTTTGTTAGGTTACAACAGGAATTAAATTGAAGCTTTCAAGACTAACACAAACCACTATATATGTCTTTGTATATATATATATATATATATATACACTAAAAGAAAACCTTAGAATTTACTAAGTTTTGTTTAGTCTGGCACACTGGCTGCTTAAAATACCTGCTGTTACTAATTGGTTACCTATTGAAGTATTTAAGAATAAACAAAGTATAGATTTAGTTTACTACAAAGACATACGGCTTGTCTATCGAGAGAAAGAGTATGAAATCAAACATAGCAGACCTTGAAATGACCCAAAAAGGGTTGATATGCCATAAAACACAACAACAATGAAGACCTATTGCTTGTCTATCAAGAGAAAGAGTATGAAATCAAACATAGCAGACATTAAATAACCCAAAAAGGGTTGAGATGCCATAAAACAACAACAATGAAGACCTATTGTTTGTCTATCAAGAGAAAGAGTATGAAATCAAACATAGCAGACATTAAATAACCCAAAAAGGGTTGAGATGCCATAAAACAAAAACAAACAACAATGAAGACTTATGTCTTGTCTTCCAAAATAAAGAGTATGGAAGCAAGCATTAAATGACCCAAAAAGGTTTGATATGCCATAAAACAACAACAAAGACTATGGAAGCCAACAAAGACATATGGTTGTCTATCAAGAGAAAGTATGGGAGCAAACATGGCTGGATTATATGACAAGCAATGCAACTAGGTTACAAAAAAAATCACTTTCATACCTTTTTTTTTTTTTTTTTTTTTTATTTTTTTTAAAGACTTTAATATCAAACAGAATCAGTAGTCAACCAGAATTTGAAACTTTCTTAATAGCTCCATTCACTGTTGAGCCTGTAAGCAATTTCCTGAAGTCTGTATTATGAGCTAATGTTACAATTTTTTCTGATTAGGTTTTCAAGTTCATTTAAAATTAGTTTACTTGAAAAATTCAGTCAGTGCAATGTGTAATACTATGCTGTGAGGCGCTGATTATGCATCAATGTGTTAGCTAAAAAAAAAATATTAAAAAATATGTTACTAATTAGACTCACCCACTCATTAAAAAAGTTATATCCCTCATACCAAAAAAAATCTTGATTAAAGTTTTAAAACTTGCTCATCAATTTGGACCGAATGCTTGAATTTCAGAAAAAAAAAAATCTTTATTGATTTCAAAAAGAAATATAACTAGACATTTTAAGTGTATTATTCCATCAATAATTTTTTCCATATTCGTTTAATATTACTAATATTTTCATTGTTTGGGAGTGTTTATATATATATATGTATATATATATATATCATATAAGGTTAATTTCGCAGGTTGTTTATCCCGGCCGAAGGATAGGTTTGATTACTGTTTCGAACCCCATTTCGTACCAGGTTAAGTAAAAAGAAAAAACAATATTGCGGAGAACTTGTCAAGATTATTTTCTATAATTATCTTTATTCGATAAACATTTATAATTGCCTTCAAGCAGAATATATATATATATATATATATATATATATATATATATATATAGTCATCAACAACACCATGCTTCCACATATCACGTCTCTTCAGTGTGGCTAGATATTTGGAAGCTACCTACAACCGGGATAGAAACCTGATCGATTCAGCATCAGTCGGACAGCTTAACTGCTCTGCTATTGTCACCTACAGAATGGGAAGGTGATTTTAACTGTTTAATACACACATCTGTCTGTATGTAAAGGCCGCAATAGAGTGCTCCATCCCTCTTATAGAAGAGCATTGCATTTATGCTTTAGTTGGTGGTCATCAGTGAAATCCCCTCCAATATATATATATATATATATATATACTACAGTGTAGGATTGTCACTGTTTCAGCTTTTACTGGAACAGTGTGCCAAAATGCAGTATTATTTGGAAGAGTGCTCAATATTAAAAAATAGAGCTATTATATAATATAATAAAATAAATATATAAAGGTTTTACATATCTATTTATTTGATGACAAAGGAACAGTCACAACCATTTGGTTTCATGCATGCATAAGCGCAAACAATCTTCAGGTGACGTTGTTTCAAATGGTTGTGACTGTTCCTTTGTCATCAAATAAATAGATATGTAAAACCTTTATATATTTATTTCATCATATTATATATTATATATATATATATATATATATAATGAGTGTGTGCATGCACAATATTTTACAACTATAAAATAGAATAGTACTAATAATAAAGGTAATCCTCTTGATGTTATTGTCAATCCCCATGTGAGCTTAGTACTCAACACATCTTAGGATTGACAATGTAAAGAAATCATTAATTTTCATATTCCAAATAAATGTCTCCAAATAAAAAAAAAATTCAAATAGATTCTAGAAATGAATAATGATAATTGAACCATAGATGTTCAACCCATTGGTTGTGTGTTCTCTCAATTAGGTCATTAATGCAATGTCTGAATGCTAAATATATATATCTATCTATTAATAATGGGGATTCTCTTCCGGGTTTTTGTATGTAACAAAAATTATGTCACTGCTTACGTCACATTACCCGAAATCGTCATAACATAGAATAAATACACTCAAAATTTGAACATGCTACATTAGACAGTCCTCATTGTTTTTTAAAACAAGTTTTAATAAATACATGACTGGTATTATATATCTATATATAGTTTGTTTTATATTAATACATATTTAAAGTTTACATTTCAAATTTATTTTTTAATCCTTTAATGAATTTGATGATTTTACTTACTTAGGGTACAAACTCACTGACATTGAATTTTTTACTCCCACCCCTCAGGCCATATGTTTCAATGCTGGAGGGCATTTTTTATTTTGTACTAGTGTGTATATATATATATATATATATATATTATACACACACATTTTTCTTTTTCAACATATATATATGTTGAAAATTATCTGCCAGTCTATTTATTTGCTACTAAATACTTTTTTTTGTTCTTCTCAAAGGTGGCTAGAAATAAAGTTAAACAAGAGCAGGTAATTTTTTTTCTCTTAGAAAATTTGGGGGTCAGTACAACAAAGGGAATTAGATATTGTAATCCAAGTTAGAAACCCAAACATTGCAAAAGTGCCTGAGGGTGAAGTGTCTGGGATGATTTTTTTTTTCTCTCTCTCTTTTTTTTTTTTTTTTTTTTTTTTTTTTTTTTTGTGTGATGAAGGATTGGTTGGGCAGCTTTGGCTGTGAACCAAAGCAGATGCTCTCAATTTTAAATTCAGTTTCCTGTCGGCCAGGTACTTTTATGAGAAACAAACATGTAGATGATTCTGTTAATGTCATTAAAAATGATTGTTTCCATTGAAGTTTGAAAGGAACAAAAAGAAAAAAAAACTGTGATATCAAGTAGTTTAAGAAAGAAACTTTATTCTCATTGTTATGAGGTAATCAGAGGCCGGACATAGCAGCATCATATTGGGCTAAGAAGGGTCAGGGCTGGTGGCAAGAATCCTCCAGGAGAAAAGACATTATGGGCCACAGCATTTGAAATATAACATTTGTTAGGCGCTTGTTCTTCTTCTTCTTCTTCGTGGTGGTATTGCACAGATGCTAGAATAAAAATAAAGGGGGAGGGATATAAAAGAAAGTCAAAGACTTGGAGCATTTCCAATCTAGACATTTTTAAACAGAACCTCTTATGACTGCCATCCTCTTCATCTTCCCAATAACACTGGTAACATCCATTTAAGCTCTTTTAGCACAATCTTATAGCAACATTTTAGTTTATACATTCACATTTGTAAAACTCAAGGTGCATTTATTTATATATATATATATATAATATATATATATATATATAATGTGTGTGTGTGGATTTGTTTGGATGAGGGTATGTAGATGTGTGTGTGGATGTGGATTATGTTGTGGATTTGTTTGGATGGTAGGGTATGTAGATGTGTGTGTGCATTTGTTTGGATGAGGGTATGTAGATGTGTGTGTGTTTGTGGATTTGGATGTGGGGATTGTGTGTGTGCGTGTGGATTTGTTTGGATGAGTGTATGTAGATGTGTGTGTGTGGATTTGTTTGGATGAGGGTATGTATGTGTGTGTGCGTGTGGATTTGTTTGGATGTGTAGTGTTGATTTGTTTGATGAGGGTATGTAGATGTGTGTGTGTGTGTGTGGATTTGTTTGGATGAGGGTATGTAGATGTGTGCGTGTGGATTTTGTTTGGATGAGGTATGTGTGTGTGCGTGTGGATTTGTTTGGATGAGGGTGTGTAGATGTGTGTGTGGATTTGTGGGATGAGGGTGTGTAGATGTGTGTGTGTGTGATTTGTTTGATGAGGGTATGTAGTGTGTGTGTGTGGATTGTTTGGATGAGGGTATGTAGATCTGTGTGTGTGGATTTGTTTGGATGAGGGTATGTAGATGTGTGCGTGTGTGTGGGATTTGTTTGATGAGGGTGTGTAGATTGTTTTGGATGAGGGTATGTAAAATGTGTGTGTGTGTGTGGATTGTTTGGATGAGGTGTGTAGATTTGTTTGGATGAGGGTATGTAAATGTGTGTGTGTGGATTTGTTTGGATGAGGGTATGTAGATGTGTGTGTGTGTGATTTGTTTGGATGAGGGTGTGTAGATTGTGTGTGTGTGTGTTGGTGGATTGTTTGGATTGTGGTGTGTGTAGGATGTGTGTGTGTGTGTGTTGGATTTGATGAGGGTGTGTAGATGTGTGTTGTGTGTGTGTGTGGATTTGTTTGGATGAGGGTGTGTGTGTGTGTGTGGATTTGTTTGGATGAGGGTGTGTGTTGTGTGTGTTGTGGATTTGTTTGGATGAGGTATGTGGTGTGTGTGTGTGTGTGTGGATTGCTTGGATGAGGGTGGTAGATGTGTGTGTGTATGTGTGGATTTGTTTGATGAGGGTGTGTAGATGTGTGTGGATTGTTTGGATGAGGGTGTGTAGATGTGTGTGGATATATGTGGGTGTGTGAATTTGTTTGTGTGTGGATATGTGTTAAACATACATGTGTGTGTGAGTAACACTGATCACAGTGTACAGATTCTAATAAGACAGAAGTACTGGGAAGTGAT
>CM042161.1:63692985-63695485 GCA_023376005.1 Doryteuthis pealeii | reverse complement strand
TAAATAACAGAGAGAGAGAGAGAAAGAGAGAGAGAGAGAGAGACAGACAGACAGACAGACAGACAGACAGACAGACATAGATAGGGTGTGAGACAGACAGACAGGCAAAGAAAGAAAAACAGAAACACACCATATACATACGTGCTAATCTAAATATATTATGACGGTTCACACACGTGTGTGTGTGTATATAATAAACTGCTTCTATAAATATATATATATATATATACTATATATATATGTATATATGTCTATAACTCTGCTGATGAGGCCTAATAGGCCGAAATGTACATACAGAGATTGACTTTCTTCTCGATGTGTTTATGCCTTACATTTAAACCGATATGCACGTCTAATTCATTTAATTATAACTGATTAATTCACAAATTAGTATGACTTCAATTAAGCACACAATCTCCTAAAAATTGTCCGTATCGCATCTCAAACAGATTGTTTGTCTACTTCATATATATATAATATATTATATATAATATATATATATATATATATCAGGAAAATACTGTGTGAAAATTAACTTTTAAATTATACATAAATACATTTTGGAAATACGTTGTTTGAATATATTTATATTGAAAATTAGTTTCATTCATTATAATTGTTTTATGTTATAGCAAGAGGCCAATGCATTATATCTATTATTATCTTTAATTTGATATTCAGAGGATATTAACCACAAAAGCGAAAATGCAGAATAACAAAGTTTTTGATAGTTTCGAACCCTAGAGAATATGGCTTAGCCAAGGGTTTGCAAAGTAAAACTCAACCCTGACCTTTATATCCAGTGTTATATTGTTATTCGTTTTCAAATTTGATTTTCCTAGGTTAAAAGATGACAAGTGAAAATCGTTAAACACAACCGAAAGTCCCCATTATTTGACAAAGAAACCACATTATTAAAAGAAAACATAGAAAGCTCATTCGACGTAACGATGGGAAGTTGGAACGGTTCTAAAACCAGTAAGTTAGTAGGAAATATATATTAGCTACATTAGCGGACACCGTAAAATAAAATCGACACATGCCGATTCAGGGACGGGGGATTGTGGAAATAAAATCCTGAGAAACAGCAATGAACCTGAAATAAATGTAATTAGAAAACAATGATAAAATATTCAAACAAATAGGATTTGATGTACATATAAAAACAATCCAAGCAAGACAGACATTCTAAGTGTTACATTTAACTTAAAAAAAAAAAGAAACGTAGCAACTATCAGTAAAAAAAAAAAAACAACTTTCGCCTAACATACACCCATCTTTCAACGACCATAATATAAAAAATACAATCCATCTGTCACAGATTATCTGACAATCATTAAAAACCCCATTTTCAAGAAAGCAAAAGAAAGCTATAAAACAGCATTCAAAAACAACAACTTACACCCTACAGCAGAAAAAAATAGATAAAAAAGTTATTTAGTTCAACCTACCATACAGTAAGAATTAAAAAAAAACAACTTATGAAACTAATAGATAATTAATCCCCTTCATAAAACAAACTATATAAAATATTCAATATCAATAAACGAAAACTCAGCTATTGCTGCACTGAAAATATACTACAGATAATAAAAATCACAATAGAATATATAAAACACAATAACCACAAAAATAGCCCCCTGTAATTTCAAACTAAAACTGGAATGTTCCATAAACATTATATATCAAGCCAACGTTTAAAAACACAGAATATATATATATTGGCGTAACAAAAGGGCCCGGGAAACAGAGGAGCTACGAACGCTAAACAATTTAGTATTAAAGAACAAGAAAACAGAATACAGAGCTACATTTTCTAGACATATTTGTAAACTAAAAAAATCAAATGTGAAACGACAATATGAAACTGGATATAAAGGTCAGGGTTGATTTTTACGTTGCAGAACTTCAGGTGAGCCATTATAGTCATGTTGATGAGACGTGAAAACTAGATTGGTGAGTTTTTTAACCTCTTTTTATTGTTATTTATTCTATAGTTTAAATATTTTGGTATATATATATATATATATATGTATATATAATATATATATATATACAGGGTGTCCCAGAAGTCACGCACCATGTATGAAAATACATATAAAAAGTATAAAAGACATATGAATATCAATTTTATTCATCATAATCATAATAGATGCTCAAATTGTTCACCCTCTCCATTTTACAAACATCAATTCTCAAGATGCACTTTGTACGGATGAATTTTCTGTGTCTTAAGAATACGATGTACTGATGATTTACTAATCGTAAGCTCCTGACTTATTTTCCTTGCTGATTTCACGGAGCTTCTAGCCACATCGCCAAAATCATAGTTGATGTTGATTCATCAGTTGCACTCTTTCGTCGACCACATCTCTCGTGGTCAGCAACTGAGCCAGTTTCTTGGAAACGTTTTATCAAACGGCAGACAGTGGTATGTTCAATGGTCTTTCTCGCTCAGGAAACGGAGTGCGGTTGAATTATTCAGCTACAGAGCGGTATG
>CM042161.1:63619649-63692885 GCA_023376005.1 Doryteuthis pealeii | reverse complement strand
AAAAAAAAAAAATACATAGAGTTATCTGTTTTTTGACTGTTAATAATGTTCCTCCGCACCATAGAAAATAATATTAAAATACTGATAACAAATTTATACAGGTATGCTCAGGAAAACTTTGAATTGGAGGGGCATTCGTTCACTGCAAGTCTTGTAGCCACGAGGGCCAGACGGATTAACCAGCATGTCTACAATAGACGGATTTTACTGCGTCCTGAGTATTGCTTAGTGTCAGTGTCTCATACCAGGAGCTGTCGAGAAGAGGCGAGAGCAGGTTGTGGTCAGGGAACAACTCGGTGGGTGCTTTCACCCCATGACAACGCCACTACCCACACTGCCCTGAGTATCTGAGAGTTCCTGGCCCAGTAAGAACACTCTGTTGCTTGGCAGCAACATCCTACTCACTGACTAGGGCCCCATTGTTGCATTTTTTTTTTCCTCTTCCCCCAAGCTCAAGGTTTCATCAATGAAACCCATTTTGACGGGCTGTGCACAAACACCAAAAAGCTACATGTGGACAAAGCTCACGGAGGAAAGGAAGAAGAGAATAACGAAGAAATCCCAGAAGGAATCCTTCCAGGAGTGGCATTGCAAGCGTTGGGTTGCAGGAAGGAAGAAGTTTATGGGAAAGTAAACTTAGAATCCCCAGTGGGAATTTTACTTGATGGGACATTACTTTGAAGGGGAGATAGCTGTGTATTTGGATTTGAATTATAAATATTTTTGCAGGGTCTTTGACACTAGTCGCCTGGAAACTTTCCTGATATACCTCGTTTTGCTTTTAGAAGAACTTTATTAAAAAAAAAAAATATCGATCTATTAGGATGTCCTTCATTTATGGTGCATTACTGTACAACTTAAGATCTCAAGCAAAACAAATATTTTCCCATTTTCTTAAATCGTTTCTTATCTAATTAGTGATTGTTTCGACAATTATATCGGGTCTTAAAAGTAATATTAATAATTTTATAAGTACTTAATAAACAATTATATTTTCCAAGAATTATTCTAACAAATAATTTACAATTACAAGAAACCAGTATTACTATTCTGAATACAAATAATTGCCACACACATATTTGTGTATCGTTTTGAAAGTATACTATCAAATACTAATATTTATTTACACAAATAAATGATATCAAGTGACTAAATCCTAGTAAAACAATTAGTACTCCAAAAGTAATTATTCTTAATACAAATAATACAGTATATGGTATTTGAGTTATTCCTATCAAATATCAATTTTAGAAAACAGCTAATCTTATTTTTGGACCAACAGAAGTTTGATTATTTGACCAGTAAGATGTGGACCTCGAGAGTAATGACACATGAAGGGTTTATTCTGCACTTCCCTAGAGATCAAAAGCTGGAGCTTCCACCACCAAACGCAGAAGTTTTGTGTCATTACCAGGAAAGTCAGGTGGGAGGGGTGTGGTGGGCTATTATCCCTGACAGAGGTAAGGATACAGTTGGCATATTTTCAAGTGCTGCCTAACAGGGCGATTCAAAAATGTATGTTAAGGCACTCTGTCCAAATACGAATGTATCACTTCCCTAGTACTTCTGTCTTATTAGAATCTCTACACTAGTGATCAGTTTACTCACACACACATGTCATGTATGTGCTAAACACATATCAACCAACAAACCCACATACAAAACAAATTCACACACAACCACATTATATCCACACATATTCTACATACCCTCATCCAAACAAATCCACACACACATATCTAACATACCCATTCATCCAAACAAATCCACACACACATCTACACCACCCTCATCCAAACCCAAATCCAACACACACATCACACACCCTCATTCCAAAACAAATCCACACACACACTCTACACACCCTCATCCAAACAAATCCACACACCACTCTACATACCCTCATCCTAAAACAAATCCACACACACACACCCTTCATCCAAACAAAATCCCAACACACACACACAACTCACACCCTCATCAAACAATCCACACACACACACACACAACCACAATCTACATACCCTCATCCAAACAAAATCCACACACACACATCTACACACCCTCATTCCAAACCAAAATCCACACACACACATCTACTATACCCTCATGCCAAACAAATCCACTACGCACACACACACACATACCCTCATCCAAACAAATCCACACACCACATCTACACACCCCATCCAAACAAATCCACACGCACACACCACATACATTTACCTCATCCAAACAAATCCACACACACACCACACACACATTAACATACCCTCATCCAAAACAAGATCCACACCACACAACACACCACAATCTACATACCCTCATCCCCAAACAAATCCACACGCACACACATCTACCACACCCTAATCCAAACAAAATCCACACCACACACATCTACACACCCTCATCCAAACAAATCCACACACCACACATCTACACACCCCATCAAAACAAATCCTACACCACACACACATCTACCACCCCAATCCAAACAAAACAAATCCACACAACACACACACACATCTACAACACCTCATCCCAAACAAATCCACATCACACAAATTCACACACCCTCATTCCAAACAAATCCACACACCCACACAATCTACATACACTCATCCAAACAAAATCCACACACATACATCTACATACCCTCATCCAAACAAATCCACCACACACACATCTACCACACCCTCATCCAACACAAATCCACACACACACATCTTACAACACCCTCATACAAACAAATCCCACCACACAACTCTACACACCCTCATACAAACAAAAATCCAACCCCCAACCCCCCCCACCACAAAAACCATTTTTTACCCCCCCCTCATCCAAACAAATACCACACACACCACCACACATAACATACCCTCATTCCAAACAAAATCCACACACACACATCATACACACCCTCATCCAATACCAAATCCACACCACACGATCTACACACCTCATCCAAAACAAATCTTCACAATACACTCATTTCCAAACAAATATCCACCACACACACATCCAAACAAATCCACACACAACACATCCCCTTCTAATCCAAAATTTAATCCACACACACACACACACATCTACATTTACCCTCATCCAAACAATTCCACACACACACATCTACATACCTGCCATCCAAACAAAATCCCACACACACACATCTACATACCACATCCAAACAAAATCCACACACACATTAATATATATATATATATAATATTATAATAATAATATATAATACTGCACCTTGAGTTTACAAATGTGAATGTATATAACTAAAATGTTGCTATAAGATTGTCTAAAAGAGCTTAAATGGATGTTACAGTGTTCATTGGGAGAGATGATCAGAGGATGGCAGTCATAAGAGGTTCTGTTAAAAAATGTCTAGATAGATGGAATTATGCTCCAAGTCTCTTTGAACTTTCTTTTATATCCCTCCCCTTAATTTTTATTTCTAGCCATTCTGTGCAATTACCACACGAAGAAGAAAAAGAAGAAGAAGAACAAGCGCGCTCTAACCAAATGTTATATATTTTTCAAATTGCTGTGGCCCCATAATGTCTTTTCTCCTGGGGGATTCTTGCCACCAGCCCTGACCTTCTTAGTCCCAATATGATGCTGCTATGTCCGGCCTCTGATTACCTTTTTCATAACAATGAGAATAAAGTTTCTTCTTAAAACTATTTTGATATCACAGTTTTTTTTTTCTTTTTGTGTCCTTTTCTCAATCTCTCAATGGAAACAATTCATTTTTTTAATGACACATTTAACAGAATCATCTACATGTTCTGTTTCATTGTTTCTCATAAAAGTACCTGGCCGACAGGAAACTGAATTTAAAATTGAGAGCATCTGCTTTTTGGTTCACAGCCAAAGCTGCCCAACCAATCCTTCATCACAAAAAAAAAAAAAAAAAAAAAAAAAAAAAAAAAGACTGAGAGAGAAAAAAAAAATCATCCCCAGACACTCCACCCTCAGGCACTTTTGCAATGTTTGGGTTTCTAACTTGGATTACAATATCTAATTCCCTTTGTTGTACTGACCCCCAAATATTTCTAAGAGAAAAAAAATTACCTGCTCTTGTTTAACTTTATTTCTAGCCACCTTTGAGAAGAACAAAAAAAAGTATTTAGTAGCAAATAAATAACTGCAGATAAATTTTCAACATATATAATATGTTGAAAAAAAAATGTGTGTGATATATATATATATATATATATATACACACTAGTACCAAAAAAAAAAAATGCCCTCCAGCATTGAAACATATGGCCTGAGGGGTGGGAGTAAAAAAATTTCAATGTCAGTGAGTTTGCTACCCTAAGTAAGTAAAATCATCAAATTCATTAAAGGATTAAAAAATAAATTTGAAATGTAAAACTTTAAATATGCTATAATATAAAACAAAACTATATATAGATATATAATACCAGTTCATGTATTTATAAAAATTTGTTTTAAAAAAACAATGAGCGACTGCTAAGTAGGGCATGCTCAAATGGAGTGTATTTATTCTATGTTATGACGATTTCGGGTTAATGTTGACGTAAGCAGTGACATAATTTTTGTTACATACAAAAACCCGGAAGCAGTAATCCCCATTATTAATAGATAGATATATATATTTTAGCATTCAGACATTGCATTAATGACCTTAATGAGCAGAAACACACAACCAATGGCGTTGAAACATACTATGGTTCAATTATCATTATTCATTTCTAGGAATCTATTTGAATTTTTTTCTTTATTGGAGACATTATTTGCGAATATGAAAATTAATGATTTCTTTACATGTCAAATCCTAAGCATGTGTTGAGTACTAAGCTCACATGGGGATTGACAATAACATCAGAGGATTACCTTTATTATTTAGTATATTCTATTTTATTTGTAAAATTATTGTTGCATGCCACACCACTCATTATATAGTATATATATATTATATATATATATAATGAGTGTGTGCATGCACAATATTACAAACTATAAAATAGAAATAGTACTAATAATAAAGGTGAATTCCTCTTGATGTTAATTGTCAATCCCCATGTGAGCTTAGTACTCAACACATCTTAGGATGACAATGATAAAGAAATCATTAATTTTTTCAATATTTCCAAATTAAATGTCTCCAAAATAAAAAAAAAATCAAAATAGATTCTAGAATGAATAATGATAAATTGAACCATAGATGTTCAACCCATTGGTTGTGTGTTCTTCCAATTAGTCATTAAAGCAAATGTCTGAATGCTAAATATATATATTCTTATCATATAATAATGGATTCTCTCCGTGTTTTTGACTGCTAACAAAATTATGTCACTGCTTACCACATTACCCGAAATTTCGTCATAACATAGAATAAATACACTCAAAATTGGAACATGCTAACATTAGACAGTCCTCCATTGTTTTTAAAACAAGTTTTAATAAATACTGACCTGGTATCTATATAATCTATATATAGTTTTATATTAATACATATTTTAAAGTTTACATTTCAAATTTATTTTTTAATCCTTTAATGAATTTTGATTGATACTTACTTAGGGTACAAAACTCCACTGAACATTGAATTTTTTACTTCCCCACCCCCTCAGGCCATAATGTTTCAATGCTGGAGGCATTTTTTATTGTACTAGTGTGTATATATATATATTATATATATATATACACACACATTTTTTCTTTTCAAATAATAATTATATGTTGAAAAATTATCTGCCAGTCTATTTAATTTGCTACTAAACTTTTTTTTGTTCTCTCAAAGTGGCTAGAAATTAAAGTTAAACAAGAGCAGTAATTTTTTTCTCTTAGGAAAATTGGGGGTCAGTTCAACAAAGGGAATTAGATATGTAATCCAAGTTAGGAAACCCCAAAACATTGCAAAAGTGCCTGAGGGTGGAGCTTTCTGGCGATGATTTTTTTTTCTCTCTCTCTTTTTTTTTTTTTTTTTTTTTTTTTTTTTGTGTGAAGGATTGGTTGGCAGGCTTTGGCTGTGCAACCAAAAGGCAGATGCTCCAATTTTAAATTCAGTTTCCTGTCGGCCAGGTACTTTTATGAGAAACAAACATGAGATGATTCTGTAATGTCATTAAAAATGATTGTTTTCCATTGAAGTTTGAAAGGAACAAAAAGAAAAAAAAACTGTGATATCAAGTTAGTTTTAAGAAGAAACTTTATTCTCATTGTTATGCAGGTAATCAGAGGCCGGATCATAGCAAGCATCATATGGGCTAAGAAAGGGTCAGGGCTGGGGTAGCAAGAATCCGTCCAGGAGAAAAGACATTATGGGCCACAGCATTTGAAAATATACACATTTGTTTAGGCGCTTGTTCTTCTTCTTTCTCTTCTTCGTGGTGTATTGCACAGATGCTAGAAAAAAAATAAAGGGGGAGGTGATATAAAAGTAAAGTCCAAAGATCTTGGAGCCATTTTCCAATCTAACATTTTAAACAGAACCTCTTATTGACATGCCATTCCTCTTCATTTCTTCCCAATAACACTGCGTAACATCCATTTAAGCTTTCTTTTAGCACAATCTTATAAGCAACATTTTAGTTTTATACATTCACATTTGTAAAACTCAAGGTGCATTTATATTATATATATATATTATATAATATATATATATATAATGTGTGTGTGTATTTGTTTGGGCATGTGGGTATCGTATGATGGTGTGTGTGGGATTGTTTGGATGAGGTATGCTTAGATGTGTGTGTTGTGGATTTGCTTTGGATGAGGGTATGTAGATGTTGTGTGTGTGCATGTGGATAATTTTGGATGAGGGGATGTGTAAGGTGTGTGGATTGTTGGAATTGTGTGTGTGCTGGATTTGTTTGGATGAGTGTATGTAGATTTGTTTGGATGAGGGTGTGTAGCATGTGTGGTTGGATTTGTTGGATTGAGGTGTGTAAGATGTGTGTGTGTGATTTGTTTGGATGAGGTATTGTATGTGTGGTGTGTGTGGATTTGTTGGATGAGGGTATGTGTGTGCGTGCTGGATTTTGTTTGTATGAGGGTGTGTAGCATGTGTGTGTGTGGATTTTTGTATGAGGGTGTGTAGATGTGTGTGGTGGGCATTTGTTTGGAGAGGTGTGTTAGATGTGTGTGTGATGGATTTGTTTGGATGAGGGTATGTAGATGTATGTGTGTGGATTTGTTTGCCGATGCAGTGTCGATGATAGATGTGTGTGTGGTGGATTTGTTTGCGATGAGGGTGTGTAGATGTTGTGTGTGTGGATTTGTTTGGCATGAGGGTGGTAGATGTGTGTGTGTCTTATTGTGTGTTGGATTTGTTTGGGATGAGGGTGTTGTAGATGTGCTGTGTGTGTGGATTTGTTTGGATGAGGGTTGTTAGATGTGTGACTGTGTGGATTGTTTGGTGAGGGTGTTGTAGATGGTGTGTGTGTGCGATTTGTTGGATTAGGGTGTGTTAGATGTGCTGTGTGTGTGGATTTGTTTGGATGAGGGTATGATAGATGTGCTGTGATTGGGCGTTGTGTGGGATTTGTTTGATGAGGTATGTATCTGTGTTGTGTGTGTGTGCGATTGTTTTGGCATGAGGCGTATGTATGTGTTGTATGCGTGTGGATTTGTTTGGATGAGGGTGTTTGTAGTATGTGTGTGTCTGGATTTTTTGGATGAGGGTATTGTGTGGTGTGTGCGTGTATGTTGGATTTGTTTGGATTGAGGGTATGTAGATGTGTGTGTGTGGATTTGTTTGGAGTGAGTGGTGTGATATATGTGCTGTGTGTGGATTTGTTTGGTATGAGGGTATGTAGCATTTTTGTGTTGTGTGTGTTGTGTGTGTGGATTTGTTGGATGAGGGTGGTAGATTGTGTGTGTGTGTGGATTTGTTTGGATGAGGTGTGTGTGTGTGGATTTCGTTTGGGATGAGGGTATGTAGATGTGTGTGTGATTGTTTGGTGCAGGGTGTGTAGATGTGTGTGTGTGGATTTGTTTGGATGAGCGGGTGTAGATGGTGTGTGTGGATTTGTTTGGATGAGGGTTGTAGATGTGTGTGTGCGATTGTTTGGATGAGGGTAGCTAGATGTGTGTGTGCGATGTTTTGGATGAGGGTTTATGCTATGATATGGTGTTGGATATTATGTGGGTGTGTGAATTTGTTTGTTATGTGGGTGTGTGGATAGTGTTTACACATACATACATGTGTGTGTGAGTAACACTGATCACAGTGTACAGATTCTAATAAGACAGAAGTACTGGGAAGGATACTTCGATATTTGGCAGAGTGCTCACATAACATTTTGAATCGCCCTGTTTAGCAGCACTTAAAATATGCCGACTGTATCTCCTGTACAGGGATAATACCACCCCCACCTGACCTCCTGGGTATGAACACAAAACTGCGTTTGGTGGTGAAGCTCCACTTCTTGATCTCTAGGAGTGCAGAATAAACCCTTCATTGTCATTACTCTCAGGTCCACTCTTACTCGGGTCAAATAATCAAACTCTGTTGTCAAAAGATCTGTTTTCTAAATTGATATTTGATAGGAATCTCAATACCATAATAACTGTAAATTATTTGATTAAGAATAATTACTTGGAGTACTAATTGTTTACTAAGGATTAGTTACTTGAAATCATTTATTTGTGTATAAAATATTAGTATTTGATAGTAATACTTCAAACGATACAAATATGTGCAAATTATTTGTATTAGATAGTAATACTTGGATTTCTTGTAATTGTAAATTATTTGTATTAAGAATAATTACTTGGAAATATAATTGTTTATTAAGTACTATAATTATTAATTACTTAAGACCATATAATTGTGCGAAAACAAATCACTATTAGATAGAAACAGATTTAGAATGGGAAATATTTGTTTTGCTTGAGATCTTAAGTGTACAGTATCACCCATAAATAAGGACATCCTATCGATATTTTTTTTTTAATAAAGTTTCTTCTAAAGCAAATACGAGGTATATCAGGAAAGTTCCAGGACTAGTGTCACCAAAAATTTATTTCAAATCCAAACTACAAGCTATCCCCTTCAAAGTAATCCCACTGGATTCTAATGTACTTTCCCATACTTCTCTGCCACGCTTGCATGCACTCCTGGAAGGATTCTTCTGGGATTCTCCGTAGCTTTGTCCACAGCCTTTTTGGTGTTGTGCACAGCCTCAAAATGGGTTCCCTTGATGAACCTTGAGCTTGGGGAAGAGGAAAAAATCACATGGAGCCTAGTCAGGTGAGTAGGGATGTTGCTCCAAGCACAGAGATGTTCTTCTGGGCCAGGAACTCTCAGATACTCAGGGCAGTGTGGGTAGGTGCGTTGTCATGGTGAAGCACCCACGAGTTGTCCTGCCACATCTCTCGCCTCTTCTCACACACTGAACAAAGCAAACACCGCAGTATCTCTTTGTAGACATGCTGGTTAATCGTCTGGCCCTGTGGCAAGAACTTGCAGTGAACGATCCCCTCACATCAAAGTTTTCTGACATACCTTGTATATCAGTATTTAATTATTTCTAGGGGAACATTATACAAGCAAAACAGATACTATGTATTTTTTTTTTTTTTACCAAATTCTACTGTATTGAAATTCTGTAACTAAAAATTAGCAGTCCAAAAATGCATTGGCAAAGAGTTTCATTCTATATAGTAAATATATTTTCAGACCCTATTTGATCATTAGTATGATTTGTATTATTCAGACTCTTGTCCTCATTTTCATTATTATCTGTACAACGGTTCGGCCGATGTGCCCTCCGGCCTTCTTCAGGTATTTCTTGTCAGACTCGGGAACCTTCTTGTAGTAATCGGGAGGCCGGAGGGCACATCACCCGAAATGTTGTACAATGATGATGAGTCTAAATAATACAAATAATACTAATTATCAAGCCTCATCTCAAAAATTCAGAGAAATACCCTATTTGATATTTTTTCTTGTAGAGGATTTGACTGTTGTTTGGTTATAGATAATATCTAATGTTTTTGAGTGTACAATGGTCTAGTAGAAATTATCAAAAATCCTGGTATATTTAGTTAAGAAAATAAACATTTAATTATCTTTTTTTTTTTTCAAATTAGTAAAGTAAGTAAAGTTGGCGGAATGGCCTATTATTGGTATTAGCCATCATCAGGAGAGTTTATCCCTTTTTTGCTAGCACTAGACCAGGGAGATTATTTTTTATTTTGATGAGGTGGAGTGCCACACTTACCGTCAGTTTACTGTCACTCTACCACACAGATCAGATTAACTAATATGTGCTACTCATGATGGAGGCCGGTATCAAACTCAGAACCTTGCGAATCCTAGTCGGGTGCTCTACCAACTGAGCTAAACCTGACAACACTCGATGTTAGGTTCTCTTTTACCTATGAGTGGGCATGTAGACTGTGGGCAAGTACTATTACAAGGAAGCAACTATATGGCCGCCTGCCCCTCATCTCACAAACCATCTGGGTGAGACAGACTAGGCATGCAGGACACTGCTGGAGAAGCAGGGACGAGTTCATAAGCGACTTGTTCCTGTGGAAGCCAACACATGGACATGCTAACGTAGGATGCCCACTAAGGACCTACATTGACCAACTATGCAAGGATGCTGGATGCTGTGCAGATGACCTCCCAGGGGCAATGAGTGATAGCGAAGGTTGGCGAGAGATTGTCATGGATATCCGTGCTACTTGTGTGACATGATGATGATGATGATGAACTATTTGTTGGGGTTATAGTATCTATTTTATTGATAATGATAAAATGTATGTTTTAGCCTCTGACTGGATGTGTAGGCCTTGAGTAAATTTTGATTGCAATGGGTGGTCATATATAAGTCTATATAGCGAGCATAGTAGATCTTGTATTTGCAGTTGTGACCCTTCCCTGGTTCTAATCAATAAAATATCTAACACTAGAAACATAGTAAACATAATCAAGTACAGTTTACTATTTTGAAGTTTGCCATTTGTGATCCTAATAAAAAATCTAGAATATGATTTGGCTCACTCAGAAATGATGTAGCTCTCTCATACTGTAGTTAGCCATAAGTCATAGAAAATGAACTTGGCGACCTTATAGTTAAAACTATTTTTAGTTGTGAGATAACTTGTATACTTAGAGCTGAGTGATATTTTACTATGTATATTAAGCTTGATTTTTTTGAGCTGAGTGATATTTTACTGTGTATATTAAGCTAGATATTTTACTGTGTATATAGATATTTTACTGTGTATATCGAGCTAGATATTTTACTGTTTATATAGAGCTAGATATTTTACTGTGTATATCGAGCTTGATGTTTTACTGTGTATATCGAGCTTGATTTTTTTATATGAACACTTTTATATATATGAGGGTTAGTCAAAACATATTGCCATTTTGTTTAGGACAGGTATAATTACCAACTCAGCAACAATATTTTTTAAGTATACACTTTATGCTCATTATTTCAGACTTGGAGAGATAATGTCTGCTTAAAAATGTTATGTTAATGAGTACAGCCAGTTTGAGTTGAGATTTTTCCTTTGTTTAGATTGATTACCACATTAAGGCTAAAAAGCCCAATCTGCCCTACTATTTACCCAGAGCTGGTGGGAAGAAAAGAAAGGCATTATGACAATCTTTTTTTTTTAATGAGGTGATAGACTTAAAGATTTCTATACATTGAAATTTTAGTGTAGGAAGCGCGTTGTGTAATGGTTAAAGTCATAGGAAATGGACTCGTCGACCCGAGTTCAAATTCTGGAGGTGGCAATTATTTCACTTAGCGCTAATACCCTTGGGAATGGTATGAATCCTATTCTCCCTCCAGCTATGGGTAAATAGTAGGGCAGACTGGGCTCTTTAACCTTGGTTAGGCAACCGGTCTAGGAGAAGGAAAACTCTGAATTCAAACCTGTCGAAATCCGCTTAAGAAATTGACCTTGTGTCGCATCCTGCTCGTGCGGAGGGGTTGGTAAATATATATATAGCGAGCATAGTAGATCTTGTATTTGCAGTTGTGGCCCTTCCCTGGTTCTAATCAATAAAATATCTAACACTAGAAACATAGTAAACATAATCAAGTACAGTTTACTATTTTGAAGTTTGCCATTTGTGATCCTAATAAAAAATCTAGAATATGATTTGGCTCACTCAGAAATGATGTAGCTCTCTCATACTGTAGTTAGCCATAAGTCATAGAAAAAGAACTTGGTGACCTTTATAGTTAAAACTATTTTTAGTTGTGAGATAACTTGTATACTTAGAGCTGAGTGATATTTTACTATGTATATTAAGCTTGATTTTTTTGAGCTGAGTGATATTTTACTGTGTATATTAAGCTAGATATTTACTGTGTATATTGAGCTAGATATTTACTGTGTATATTGAGCTAGATATTTTACTGTGTATATGAGCTAGATATTTTACTGTGTATATCGAGCTAGATATTTTACTGTGTATATCGAGCTAGATATTTTACTGTGTATATCGAGCTAGATGTTTTACTGTGTATATCGAGCTAGATGTTTTACTGTGTATATCGAGCTTGATTTTTTCTGTGTATATCGAGCTTGATTTTTTTATATGAACACTTTTATATATATGAGATTTAGTCAAAACATAATGCCATTTTGTTTAGGACAGGTATAATTACCAACACAGGAACAATATTTTAGTATACACTGTATGCTCATTATTTCAGACTTGGAGAGATAATGTCTGCTTAAAAATGTTATGTTAATGAATACAGCTAGTTTGAGTTTAGATTTTTCCTTTGTTTAGATTGATTACCACATGAAGGCTAAAAAGCCCAATCTGCCCTACTATTTACCCAGAGATGGTAGGAAGAAAAAGGCATTATGACAACTTTTTTTTTAATGATGTGATAGAATTAAAGATTTCTATACATTGAAACAACAGTTTTAGTGATCTATGCAGAGTTTACATTTATGAAAAAAAAAATTCTGGAATCTAAAAAAAAAAAATTTACTTTTTTCAAAAAATTCCCATATTTATTGACTGACCCTTGTATATCTTGGATTAATTTTGAAAAAAATCATCAGTTCATAGAGATATTTGAACTAATATAAACTTTACTTTATTGAACTTTTTAGGTTGTGCACTTTGATTCATAATATGGATAATTGATTAATAATAGGTAAGCTATATTATTTGTAGTGTAGAATTAGAAATAGTACTTAGAGACATTGAATCAAATGGGTGTGAGTGATAGTTAATGACCCAGAGATGAATTTGAGATCTTGGCTGGGGTTGGATAATTTCAGTCATAGGATCAAAAAGTTTGAGAAACTAAAAAAAGAAAATAGATTTAATCAGATGGTTACAATGCATTTTTAGTTTTCATTCTTATAAACCTATTAAAAACCCCATTAAAGTTGTCCTAATAGCTTTGTCATTATAAACCTATCAAAGGCCATTAAAGTTGTCCTAATAGGTTTATAATGACAAAGCTATCAAAGGCCATTAAAGTTGTCCTAATAGCTTTGTCATTATATACCTATCAAAGGCCATTAAAGTTGTCCTAATAGCTTTGTCATTATATACCTATCAAAGGCCATTAAAGTTCTCCTAATAGCTTTGTCATTATATACCTATCAAGGCCATTAAAGTTGTCCCAATAGCTTTGTCATTATATACCTATCAAAGGCCATTAAAGTTGTCTTTTCATTATATACTTTGTCATTATATACCTATCAAAGGCCATTAAAGTTGACCTAATAGCTTTGTCATTCTAAACCTATCAAAGGTCATTAAAGTTGTCCTCATAGCTTTCATGACCATAGGTGTATTAAAAACCAATTAAATTTATCTTGGTTTTCTTAAACCCATTATTATAAGCCAATTAAACTCTTGACTATTTTGCTAGTCATTGGATTTTCTTAAAAGCTAAAATGCAGGCAACAGTAACAAGAGAAAGAGATCTTGTTTGTTTAAAATTGTCCTCATCACTTTCATCACCATATATCTATCTATCAAACCCCATTTATTTTCTTTTGTAAACATTTTGGACTCGGGTACAGAGTACCTCAGGGCTAAGGAGCTAAAAGTTCAGAGTTAAAAGGCCTGGAAAATAAATTTTGAAAAACACTGCCTAGATAATAGAAATAAGTTGATGTATTCATGTTCATTCTTTCAAAGAGAAACTGTCATAAATGCAATGTGATCATTTCTTATTGAAGTTCTAGTATTATATACTGACACTGCATCTGACAAACATGCAACACACACACACACACATATATATATATATAATCCAAAAGTCCAGAGAAGAAATCTTCCTTACGATACAAGAGTTTTATTAAAAAAACCTGTCGCAGTTTGAGAGTTCAATGTGTGCTCTTGATATTAGACTCACAGAGCAAATATATAAGTAAAGAAATAACAAAAGACTTAGAGATTGAGCATTATAGTCTATTTCAGGGAGCTTAGACAAAGTGTCTAATTCTCCCAACTCATCTGATGAGTTGGGAGAGTTAGACACTTTGTTTAAGCTCCCTGAAATAGACTATAATGCTCAATCTCTAAGTCTTTTGTTATTTCTTTACTTATATATATGAAAATATATTTTTATTCTTTGATGTGTTTAGACTGAGAGTTGTCAAGTGAGTTTGCACATACACAGATGTTTTGGAAATTCTGACAGCGAGCAGTCTTCTCAACCCAAAGTTTTAAGAGTTTATATAACTCTCGAAATTCCAGCATGGCCACACCTCTTTGATCATGACACCCACACAGTTTTCTTGTAGACACACCTCTTCACCCATGCTGCTTGTTTTAATTGGTTATGGGCTACACCCACACATTTCCTGTGTCTATGTGTAGATCACTAGATCTGTCTTCTGGCTGTCACCCTGTTGATCAAGGTCAGGTTTAATTAGCTCAAGGCAATATCCTGTTTTTATCGCAGGTCCATGTTGACACACATACACATTTCCTGTGCCTACATGTTGGTCATTGCACCTGGTCTTCCAACTATCAATTTTTTGATCAGGAAACGTATTACCCTAGGATACAATAAATGATTACCTCCCTTAGATAATTGGTATGTCCATAAGATGACATGACAGTCCAAGAAACCACTTCTCAACCTCTTTTTGCCTCTGTTCTTTGAACAGTAATGCTTATACAGATTGACATACCAAGGTTACAGAGCCCAGGCTGCCCTACTATTTACCCATAGCTGTATGGAGAATAGTGGGATTCATATCTTTCACAAGGGTATTAACACAATGTGAAATGCAAACAGACTTGTCTAGGTTTTGAATTTGAGTTCATTTCCTATGACAATAGTCATTATACATTGAGTGCCTCCATGAACAGGTGGACTAATGTATAGATTCCATAGCTCTGTCATTTCTTTCTTGGTTAGGCTTGGAACTTTTCAGCACTCTTTATAAATAGCTTTTCTATTAATAACTGTTACAATATACTCACTTCAAGCTGCAAATTGTTGAAATGCATAAAACAAAGCTTGTTTTTTGTTTTTGTTTTTTTTTATATTATTATTTTCTAATTTGAGTATTAACCATTTATTATCAGTATTATTATTATTATTATTATTAATAATAAAATCATTATTGTTGCAATCTGAGTTGATGGGAATGATATTTTTTATGCTGTGAGACAGACACATGCTGGCATTATTACATTAATGGTGTTGGGTTACATTTTTGCCTGAGGTACATTTTTCATTGGCTGTCATGTTACATTGTGTTAGTAATTTTATTCATTGAAATCCATAAGCATGTTGATTCTGTAAACAGAAAAACAAACATGAATTTTCAAGACCACAAAACTACAGAAGAAGAAAACAAACAAACATTAAGATAACATCTAGAAAAGAGAGAGAGAGACAAGTAAAAAAAAAAAAAATGTAGGTCCAATGAAATTAGGAAAAGTGTTTTATAGCTACTGTTTTACTAATGAATTTTATGTACTTAAATGTGAAGAGGCTAAGAGTAGAAGAAGTGTACCAATGAAGAATTTAGGTGAACATGCCTCTCTACAGCTTCTCTTGCTTCTCTCTATATTATTGGCTTCAAGTAAATTTTCACATGAGCCAATTTTTGCTATTGTGTTCCATTGAGCTTGAAGGTTCATATGTTTTAGTTCAATTGGTAGAGTAACATCCTGGGAACCACTAAGTTCTGGGTTTGATACTGGCCCTTGCCAACTCAGTGCTGTAAAGTGGCGAGCTGATGGTAAGTGTGGTGCTTTGACGCTAAAACAGTCTACCTAGTTTAGCGCGAGTGAAAAGTGGATAGACTGCCTTGCTATTTGGCTGATACCAACAATAGGCCACTCTGCCTAAATTACTTTGTTGGGGATATATATATATATATATATATATATATATATATATATATATATATTATTATGGACTCTCTCATCGATTTTCGACACATGAGGGTTCATACACACAATGAACACCCACACAGTGATTTGTTTATAGTGGTGAATGCTTGTGTTGGACCATCCCCAGTCGATAGGAAAGAATTGGTGCATCAAGGGTTGCCACAAACCCAATCAACGATCGACCTCAGGAATTTTGAATTCAGAGTTATCCCTCTCCTAAACTGGTTACCTACCCAAGGCT
Organism: Doryteuthis pealeii; assembly: GCA_023376005.1. Classification (NCBI taxonomy): domain Eukaryota; kingdom Metazoa; phylum Mollusca; class Cephalopoda; order Myopsida; family Loliginidae; genus Doryteuthis; species Doryteuthis pealeii. Next base: position 63,676,293 of record CM042161.1, on the reverse strand, counting down.
GAAGGGCCCAGTCTGCCCTACAATTTAACCCATAGCTGGAGGGAATTTTGAATTCAGAGTTATCCCTCTCCTAGACTGGTTACCTACCCAAGACTGAAGGGCCCAGTCTGCCCTACTATTTAACCCATAGCTGGAGGGAGAATATATGGATTCATACCTTTGCCAAGGGTATTAGCGCTATGTGAAATGCCAACAGCTTCGTCTAGGAATTGAACTCGAATTGACAAGTCCATTTTCCACGACTCTAACCACTAGCCCACGCGCCTCCATAATATATATATGTATATATATATATATATCTCACTAAAGAAAATGAAACCAAGTTAGCAATTTATCCACCTAACATCTCACCTACCGACAGATTGTTTTAAAAATCATAATAGAATTTAGTATTATTTGTATTATTCGGACTATTGTCCTCATCTTCATTGTTATCTGTACAATGTTTCAGTTGATATGATTTTGACTATAAATTAAATACTCTTTGATAAACTTAGGCATTTCTTGAGGGTTTGTGATGTAAGCAGTGACATAGTTTAAGTTACAGACACAGACACTGTATCTTCATTATAATAAGATTTATCAAGTCATCTCATCACTGAGTAAGGCCATTTCTTTTTAATTGTACTATTTGTATTTTTGTATTTCTCATTTGTCATTGGTTTTCTTTGAGGCAGTCATCCTTTTACATGAAATTTGCATTAAGTGTTTTGATATTCTTGAGGCAGGGATCCATTCTCACCTGTCATCTCTTGAACTAAGTGTACCCTTCTCTCTCAAATTTGCTGTCAGGCATAGAATTTTTAGTACTTGATAACTTTGTCAATGTAATGTATATGTTTTTCACTCTTTCTTCAATGAGGTGACTTTTTCGAAACTGTGAGGCTTTCTTCTCTACTCTCATCATAAACTTTGTAGAAGTTTCACAATTTATATAAGACTAAAATCCTCCTGATGCTTGTGTATATATGTAACTGTATTTTAGAAAAAAATGGTACATCCTTGTGATTTTTTTAGAGAAATGCACTTAAAAAAATGTTTTTTTTTTTTCTTAGAGAATAAAGCAATTTTCCATCTAATTTATAACTGTTTTTTAGAATCTGTATTTGCACTGAACATCATGTTCTTATCTATCATATATATCTGGTCATTGATTTTATCTATCATATATATATATATATATATATATATAAGTGTATTTAGGCAGCATTTTCTCTTTTAAACAGGTTTCATTGAATTGAACAGACAATTCCTGTCTGACAAGTCTTTCGTCAATCCGTTCTAATCTTCGGGCCATCCTTCTGGTGTCAGGGTGGAACTGGTATACCAGTCCACCGAATGTTTTGTCACTAGCGCTTTCGGCAATGCACTTTGCCATCCTCAGGTGGGAAACGATGGAATAGTTTTCATGTCTCGTTTTTAACGAGAACGAGTAGAAGCAAGGAATTAGTGGGAGGCATATATATATATATATATATATATAGTCAAATCTGAAGAAGCATAAAGCTAAAATAAATTTATAATTTGATAATCTAAAGGTTTTTCACTTATATATATATATAGAGAGAGAGAGAAATGGAAATGAATCCAGTTGAATATTAATCATCCAATATCTTTATTTAATAATAAAAATGTAACTTAGAATTCTTCATTCCTTTCTGGATAGAAGCATTAGCATAATCATGAACTTCATGTCCTATGCAAACTCAACAGGTTCACTGGTCATCCAGTATGATTTTAAAGTAACAAAAACAAAAAATTTCTAATTTTTTTAGATGAGCTTGATAATTTGGACTATTGTCCTCATCTTTATTGTTATCTGTACACATAACAAAAAACATGAGGACAATAGTCCAAATAATCCAAATAAACAAAAATATGTATAATTCTGGCAAAGCTGCTATGTATCTCTTGTTAAAGCAGTCTACCTTTTTCCTGATATCTCGATATAATATCCCAGATATTATAGTCTTGTTGAGGCAAATTTAGCCTCCTCTCCAAGATCTCTTCTTTTGCACCCACACTCTGTCTTGTCATTAAAGGCAAACATTGCCACCCACCTCAACCCCCTACCCACCCCCGGGGCTACATATTTCAGTTTCTGACAATGGAAATGGACTTGAAGAGCAACTCATTATGTACATGTGTTGTTTACTTACCGTCCTGCCTGTGTTCTTGCAATGTTTGTTCTGCCTAATTCTACTGGAGTTTTGCCTAAACCATTTGTGATGTGTTCCTCTGCTCTGATGCGGATGCTGATTTGGGCATCAACTCAAACTTGTCTGTCATCCTCTCAGATGATGGCACTCACTTGAACTTTTCCTCGTCCAACCTTGCGAGTATTTGAACAAACCTCGTAAATATTTGCTCTTTTCTCCCTGCAAACAAGATCTCTTTCTCTTCTTACTGTGTTGTCTGTGTTTTAACTTTTAAGAAAATGCAATGACTTGCAAAATAGTCAAGAGTTTAATTGGCTTATAATAATGGGTTCAAAGTATGAAAACTAAGTTAAATTTAATTGGTCTTTAATACGTTTATGTAGAAAGCTATTAAGACAACTTTAATAGGGTTTAATAGATTTATGATGATGAAAGCTATGAGGACAATTTTAATGGCATTTAATAGGTTTACAATGACAAAGCTATTAATGCAACTTTAATGGGGTTTTGATAGATTTATAACAATGAAAACTAAAAAGACACGTTTGTCAACACCTTGGAACATTAAAAATCTTTTCTATTTTTTTTTTTTTAGCTTCTTGAAATTTTTGATCCCATGACTGAAATTATCCCACCCAGCCGAGTTTTCAAATTGATCTCTGGGTCATAAACTAACACCCTATGTGTGTGTGTGTGAGTATGTGTATATATATATATATATATATATATATAAAACTAACTCCTCTGCCGGAGCAGGATGTGACAGAATGTAAATTTCTTAAGCAGAGTTTTAACAGGTTTGAATTAGTTTTCCTTCTCTTATACTGGTTACTTAGCCATGGTTGAAGAGCCTAGTCCACCCTGCTATTTACCCATAGCTGGAAGAAGAATTGGATTCATACATTTCCTAAGGTTGTTAGCTCTATGTGAAATGCAAACATCTTTGTCCAGGAATTAAACTCGGGTTGATAGGTCCATTTCTTATGACTCTAACCATTAGACCACGTGCCTCCATCAACAAAAAATCTTTATGAACTGATGATTTAAAAAGGAATCTTTAAGATGAAGAAGTGTCATTCAATAAATTAGGTGAATTATTTGGAAAAAAGCAAACCTTTTCTTTTTTATTCCAGATTTTTTCTTTTCATAAATATAAAACTTTGTAGCGAAAATTATTTTATTGTCAAAAATTATTATGTCAAAGAAAAACATTTTTTGGAGCCAATTGAAAATGGTGGCAAATCAGACAGTGCTCTAGGTTTGAACAGAGGTGGCAAACTTAGAAAATCACCAAGGGATGAAATATTTATTTTCCCCACTATATATACCATCCTGCAGTGGATTACTTACTCAAAAATTATATAAACATGTAGTTCAGTGTAGTGAAATAAGTTGGTGAATGATATATATATATATATATATATATATATATATACACACACAGAGCTTTCATCTGGTAATAGACGGATTGGTCACCCCCATCTGTGATTTAAGGGTGTCTGCAAGAATGATCTCAGTTGCTTTAGAATTACCCCTTCCAGCTGGGAAAATTTGGCCCAGGACTGCCCTCGATGGTGGCAGGCTCTCTGTAGCGGACTATTCATGTCTGAAGTCATCCTGGTGCAACACCATGAAGCCAAGACGTCCAGAAGAAAGCAACGGTAACAGAGAACCAGCACATCAACATTATAACCCGATGAGTACTTTTGTCGGTGTCAACTAATTTTTAACGAAAAAGGAAAGTGTAGAAGCTATTGTTTTTTTTTTTTTTTAGTTAATGTAATGGTTTTGTTAAAATGCAAAAATCAAAATATCATAAATTCTGATTTTACATATTGTGATAGAAGAAAAGGTTACAGCAGTGACCTAAAAGTTGATATATTTTGTTGGAGCTGTCAAATCAATGATGTTTTATGGGCAGATAGTTAGCACCCACTGACCTTGCCACGATGACAGGGATGGCTACACTTTTTCTACAAACACTTGCTCTGAATTGTAAATTTTTAGTCAGAAGGAAGTTTGTTACAGGGCCACCGGGAATTCAAAATTTGCTGAAAAAAGAAAATTGCCATTAGGAAAACTAGAACTTGTCGCTAAAAATAATTCTATAAAGAACTAAATCCACATAAAACAAAATGCCAGACAAAGCTCCTCATCGTGTCTTTTCTCTCCGATCTAGTGTGCAAAACGTACCTCATTTTTAGAGTTGCCAGCAATCACGGCAGCTCATTTCAACTAATTTCTCAACATGTCACAAAGACACCCCAACCAAGTTGCATCGACCCCAGTTCTGTGGGTCAAAGGAACCTAGTGTGGGCGCAGAGGGCATCGAAAGAGCAGCTGACCGGAGACACATGTGGTAGTCACGGAGTTAATTCAATACCGTGACTGGTATAGGACCACAACATTTTCAGAGACAGCTTTCACATGTGATAGCTGTTTTTCGAACATTAGACTTCAGTTACAGAAGATGCTGTAACTTCTGGGCACAAGAATTATAGTCTTCCGAGACTGCAATACTGATACCATATATATAATTGAGAAAAATTATTATTAACTATTTATCCACCACTGCCATCCGCAGCAATAGCATAGTGAAATGGTTGACCAGCTAGTATGCATTGTTGATTCTTTACTACTGAAAAGAAATGTATTCATTTAATTCATTTCCCATTTTTAACTCTAAACCATTTGCTAAGAGCTGACGATCTCGGGGCGGGGGAGGGCAGCATTTTAATCGTCTGGCGGTTCGGGGTGCTCTGGTGTATAAAGGGTTAAAGATCTAGTTTATATGAAGTATTGAGCACTCTTGGATAAATTACTGAAATGATACTCCCCATCTATGGGTTAAATAGAAAACATGAGTTTATAAACAAAGTTGAGTATCCGTTAAAAATGACTTTATTTCAAAACTTTATCGGCATTAATTGACCCACTGAGGTTGATATGCCGTAAAACAAACCAAACCAAATGAAATGATACTCCTTTAACGAAAACAGTCAAGCAGTGCTTGGACACTGACATATTAGGTACCAACATTTTTAAAGCCAAATCAATTAAACTTCCCTGATTGAAAAAAAAAAAATTACCAAAAATCAGGGAATTATCCAAATTTAATAAAGTGTTGATTTATCAATGAATCTTTATGATGCATTAATTATTTTATTTAAAAACTTTCTGATTTTTTTTCAGGTCCCTTTGATCCCCCCCCTTATTTTGGGGCCCAAAATACCGGTGGGGTTATATAAAAGTGAAACTAATTATAGTATAAATATAAAGACAAAAGACCGAAAGTGTGAATAGGGAAAAAAAATTAAAGTAGCGATTTTAGTAGAAAATAAGTACCGACAATCTGAAAATTAATCGTTGAAAAAATTGGGACGAGATTTTTTTTATAGGAAATATAATTTTCTTTTAGATTATCAGTAAAAAAATTATACATCGATATTTATTCTATTTAAAAGGGCAGGGGCCTAAATTTTAAATTGAGTTTTCTCCAAAAAGTATTAGATAACTATACTAAAGTAGTCTTGTTATTAGATCATATTTGTTTCTAGAATTTAAGCATATGAAATTTAAAACTTAAGATTAAGCGATTTATATTTCAAATGAATTTTATCTATTAATTAGGTATATAAATTGCTGCTCTCAAGGCGCATGTGGATGGCGCGAACGGTAATATTCATTTTTAAAGAATGTCGATTTATTTCCATTGAATGAGTTTGATTGAAACGATTCAGTAATTTAAAAGAAAGAATTCATTGATCAATAAGTCAACACAGAAAATGTTATCAAAATAAGATAATTCCCTGTTTTTTAGTAATTATTTTCTTTATTGATCTGGGTTAGCCACTTATTAGCTACCATAGTCGCGGACATATCATTTATATGACTGACAAGCTGATACACATCTTAATTAGTATCAAATAAGAATAGTAAAGAAAATGGGATATTTATGAATCACAATGTTCCTGGTTCGATACCAGCCCTTGCCAACTCAGTGTATGAGTAGCACAGAGAAAGAAAGGAGCTGATTGTAGGTGTGGCGTTCCACCTCAGACTCTGAAACAATCTCCTTGGTCTAGTGTTAGTGAAAAAGGGATAGATTCATTCGCTGTCCGGCTGATACCGACTTTAGGCCTTCCTGGCTACTTTACATTTACTTTTACTTTATGAAACAAATAAAAAAGCAAACAGTTGTTATGATATGGTCAAACAAATTGGACAAGAGACTCCAATAAAAGTCTAAATCTTTTAAAATTCCCTGTGGTCAGTATTGAATCTTCTCTTTGTTGGCTGAACTGGGCAGTGTAATGGTCAGTTCAAATACCATCAGTCTCTTGAATCAAATAAATCCAGTTAATTCTGAATTTATTGATTGGTATGCTCTCCTTAAGGAGATGAGCTGGTTGATCTTGTAAAAAAACCAACAACAACATAGTCTTATGCAAAGCTTGTGTTAGATTTTTGAAAAGAGAAATCCCATACAAAGATTTCTATCTATTAAACATAGACTCTTTCAGATAAGTTTCCAGTCTTCTTTGTTTTAAGCACAAAACTTTTGCTATTCTATTCTCCAGTTTACACTCAGGTGTTAGTCATATTCAGTAACCTTTTAGGAATGTCAAACCAAATTCTGTATTTTATGTGAAGGTGGGTATACTGTTCTCCTCACCCCCATATCCCTTTAACACCTAGTAGTATCGTTCCTGGGGAATTTTTATAACTCATAATTGTCAATTATTTCTTAGGCTACTGCAGTCTCTCTCTCCATTAAACTGTGATATGCTTTTGCACCACCTTACCCAGGGATTGAACTTATGACTCCCGAGGAAACAGCTGTGCTTTACCAAGACTTAGATCCAATATTTCTTGTCATATAGGACATGAAAACTAAGCTGAATTGGTCGATATACAGGGTGTATCAAAAATTGAGATGTACGGGGGTTTTCAGAACAAATTATATAGTTATTTACTAAGCTTAAGTTAAATGTGGCACAAGGCCAGAAGTATGGGGCGCCCAATGAGAATCGAAATCACTAACGATGGTCTGTAAACCTAGCTTGCTAACCATTACACCTTGTGAGCTGCCTTTTTGGCAGGGAGAAGCAGAGATGGCTGAGGGGTAATGAAAATCCTTAACGCAGATGCTGGGGGTCGGACAGAGCTCCCAATGTTTTCTGGACAATGTGATATAATTTTGTAATCTACTAACTTCTGAAATTTTTATCAGAATGATATCAAATTTTGATATTTGTGGAAAAAAACTAGAAATAATATTTTTAATATTTAAACGCCTCCCACCAGTAAATAGCATTTTTATACCTGGAAAATTTTTTTAAAATAGGCTTACGGATAAGTCCCATTGAAAGCGCCGGTTCCTGTTAGTGTTACGTTGTAATATTCACGGCACTAAAACAATATATGTACCGTAGTCCTTTTTTTCTTTCTTGGTACTAAAACTCCGATAAAAAATCATAACACGAGAAACATGTCGTCACAACTCCCAGCCTTTATTAACGTGCTCGTCTAGTGGCTTCTACCAGGGAGGAGGGGAGGCAGAGAGAACGAGAGAGAGAGAACACTACTAGATTTCTGGGCGCTAATCAGGTCTGTCCCCCACGACGGACGCCGGCAAAAAGAGGACGAACCCTTTCTTTCTTCCCCCACGTCACCACGTGACTTCCGGTCAACACCCGACTTCCGGTCAACACCCGACTTCCGCTTGCCCCTCAATTCTTCGTTCGGGGTCACGCTACGGTCAAAACCATCGCTCTCCTCTTTTGGGTCATCACTATTTTTTAAGCCTTTGTTATTTATTCCTCCTCCTTCCATTAGCAGTTCTAGCTCACACAAGTCATATTGCAACATTAGATCACCGAAGTTAAGTAACGATTAGCCTGTTCAATACTTCGATGGGTGACCATTGGAGCAACAGCGGGTTCTGTAAGAAACCGAATATCAAGAATAACTTCATTCGGAATTAAATTACATATACAGAGTTGATATGCCGTAAAACAACCAACAAACTATTAAATATAGTATTTTGAGTTGTTTCTGCACATGCTGCTAAAATGTTAGGTTTGGTTTGTTTGTTTTACGGCATATCAACCCTTTTCGGGTATTTAATGCTGAAACAAATTATTTCGATAACATTTTCTATGCTTCAAGTTCTTAATATCATCAAATTGGTATAAATAACTTGCATTAACTTGGTTTGGTTTGTTTAGTGGTATAATAACCCTATGGTTATTATACCATTTAAATTTTATTCTGGTGGTATAATAGCCATTATTATAATGGTTATTATACTATTCTAATATGATAATTATATAATAATATAACTGGCATAATAACCATTATTAATAATGACTGGCAAAATAAAATGACACCCTCCGGACGATACAAAAAAAATTTTTTTGAAGGAGATTGCCTGAGGGGATGGGAGCTGAAAATTCTATGTCATAGAGTGTGTACCATAAGTATGCAAAATCGTCAAATTTATTAAAGGAGTAAAAAAAAAAAGAAGAAAAAAGAAAGAAAGACAATTTGAAATGGAAACAGTTCCGATAACTTTAAATATTATATTAGAATAACTCAATCTATATATAAATATATAACGCCGGGCATCTATTTATTGAAACAATAAGGATTGTCTAAGGTTGCATGTTCACATTTTGAATATATTTATTCTATGTTATGACGTTGGATCATGTGTTGGGTAATGTGACGTAAGCAGTGACGCAGTTTTTGTTAGAGACAAAAACCGGAAGCGAATCTCCATTATTAATAATGATTATTATACCAGCTAAAATTTTAGATTTGAACAAGAATAGGTAACGCAGTTTAGCTCAGTCGCTAGAGTCCCAGACTAGGAACCTCGAGGTTCCGGGTTCGATACCGACCCTCGCCAACTCAACGTATGAGTAGCACGGGATCTGTGTGGTTAAGTGAGGAGCTGATGGTAGGTGTGGCGCTCCACCTCAGATGCCAAAAAACAATCTCCTTGGTCTAGCGCTATTGAAAAGAGGATGGACTCCCTCGCTGTCTGGCTGATACCGACTTTAGGTCGACCCCTCGACTTGACTTTTTACTTTTATTAGTTTACAGAATATTAACTTTTCTTGTATGATAGCAGCAATATTTTTCCCATAGTTATTTTAAGTACATGAGATTATCTTGAGATTACCCCGTACATTCATACAACAAAGTTCAAAATGTTCTTTAAAGAATTGTAATATTTGTTGTTCTTGTAACGTCACATGTACATAATGTAAATAATATATCAGAGAAGAAAGTTGTAAAAACACACGTTATTAATTAATGTTGTATTTATTGGCTAATATTGCAATATTTCAATCTGTATAAAACCATCATGAGAGACGATCTGTTATGTAACAAAGAAAATAACATAAAATGTTACATAACAGATCGCGTCTGATGATGGTCTTATTTCAGTATTAGCCAATAAATACAATATTAACATCTGTGTGCTTTTTCAAATTTCGTCTCTGATATACTGCCGGATTCACTTCCTCATTTTATTTTTTGTAAATAAAAGAGAATAATTTAACTATATAATATGTAATTTAATTACAACCTGAATTAGATACTTTTAGGACCGCTAGGCATGATATAACACTGGACGGGTTGATATGCCGTTAAAATTAATAAACCAACCAACCATACTTTTAGGAACAGAAATAAAGATAATCGAAAATTATTACTTATCTGTACGACACGTTCTTGCTAAAAAATACAGAGTTGCTTGAAAGACCGTTGTGCATTGGGCCGGTCTATGATTGTAAGTCCTTCAATCTAAGCAGCCTGATACCTCTATATCAGATAGAGGTCGGCCATTTTCATTCTCTGGCGATCAGTGTTCCAACTCAAGTGTCAGTAGCGACACTTAATTCATATATGACAGCTGTTTTAAGAATGATAGGAAGTTTTAATCAACATTTTAAATTTGTCAATGTGAAAAATTGTATTAATGAATATATGATTATCCAGATAGCTAAGGTGTCGGGTCTCACAGCATAGTGATTGGTTTGGTTTGGTAAGGTGTCGGGTATATCCAAAATTTCTTGTGTTTTTTTTAAAAACTTCTCCATGAATTAGAATTTAATAAAATTCATTAAAAAATGAATGAAACTTAACATATTTTTTTCTGTATTATGAAGAGGAAGGATTTTTAAAAAATCACATGTAAAAATTAATTTTACAATCTTTAAAACGGGAGAATTTTATAGATCAAAATTTGTATCTGTCAAAATGGCAAATTTTTAATGGGCTTTATTTCATTGTTATAATTAAAAAATTCATAGAAAATTTTTGAATTAGAATTTAATAAAATTCATTAAAAAATGAATGAAACTTAACATAGTTTTTTCTGTATTATGAAGAGGAAGGACTTTTAAAAAATCACATGTAAAAATTAATTTTACAATCTTTAAAACGGGAGAATTTTATAGATTAAAATTTGTATCTATCAAAATGGCACATTTTTAATGGGATTTATTTCATTGTTATAATTAAAAAATTCATAGAAAATTTTTGAATTAGAATTTAATAAAATTCATTAAAAAATGAATGAAACTTAACATATTTTTTCTGTATTATGAAGAGGAAGGATTTTTAAAAAATCACATGTAAAAATTAATTTTACAATCTTTAAAACGGGAGAATTTTATAGATCAAAATTTGTATCTGTCAAAATGGCAAATTTTTAATGGGATTTATTTCATTGTTATAATTTTTAAAAATCATAGAAAAATGTTTTATATGTAAGTTTAGGCCCTGATCTTAAGAAAAAAATTAAAATAATTTACAATTTTAGATATTTATAATAGTTTAAAGAAAGAGTTAAGTGCTGTCATACCAAATAATTAGATATATCTTCCTAGGGTTAGAGATTTTAAAATCAGCAATATTTGAATAAATGAATATTATTGGCTGATAATCAATATATATATTTGACTAATGTACTGGACTATGTCATCGTAGTAAGCGAGTTTGAACTCCGATCTTCACTTTTGGTCTAATACCTTTGGGGATGATATGAACCTCATCTCACCAGCTATGGGTGAAATTGTATCACTACTGTCCTTCTACAAGGGTGATTTTGGCATTAAATAACCCACTAAGGTTGATATGTCATTAGACAAAGAAATTAAATAAAACCAGATAGATAAACTATTGATTTATGAAAATGATTAACTACTTTTGAAATGTGTTTCTCTAAAAACAAAATTCATTTTACTAACCTATTTGAATATTAATTCTTAAAATGATTTAATTCATTTAATTTTTCTTGTTTTTAATTCTAGGGATTAATAGCCATTTTTGATTGATACGAGTTAAACTTGAAAATGGATAAAGGTAAGTTTATTTTATTTCATCTTTTTTTAAATTTTTTATTTATTTATTTATTTATTTTACAAACTTACTTATTATTTCGATCATACTATTAAGAATTCTGAGGTTCGGGTTATCGTCCTTGTCTACGAGCCTCTGTATCGAACCAACCAATTACGAGCCAGCATACTTTGGCGGCAAAGTCAAAGAGACAATTTCTTTCCCTCTCTTTCTGATTCAGCCCTCAACGGAGACAGACCTAAAAAAAGGGTCGCTCTCCCTCTTTCTGATCAACCAGCACCGGAGTCAGACGTCAAAATAGAACGTCTATCATATCCAGCGAACTATCAGATGGCCGTAGTTAAAGGGCTTCGATAACCAACCCTACCTCAGGATTTCAGTTAAGTGGACATATTGTAAACATTTGTGCAAATAAACCAAAAAGTCTGTAATTATTGTTTTATGTCTGTAATACATGTCTTTTATTCGAATTCTAGTTGTTTGGTTTATTCTTTAACTCTTAAGCTGTCTGTCAGCATTCTTCGTCATTTCTTCATATTTGGCAAACTCTGAGTATAGTCTTCGCAGACTTTTTTATGATACCTCTATGAAATAGTAATTGCAATTTGAAAAAAATATATATAAAAAAAACTCTTAAGAAACAACTACACAAAAATATAAATGTACAATGAGTGAAATTCCGTAACCACTAGGCATAGAATAACCATAGATGGGTTGATGTGCCTTTGAAATCAATCTGGATTGTATCCCTATCAAAATTCCACACTATTATGTCTTTGTTTATTGACTTAGAGCTCATTAGAGAAATATTACATTCAATTACATAAGTATTAGTAGCAGTAGTAATGGTTTTTATATTCTCAATCTAATATGAAAGAGTTAAATTCTTAAAAGATGAAAAGATAGTTGACATCTTATTATAATGGAGATTGGGTGTCTGTAACCGAAATTACATCACAATTCCCTTAGTTATTTACGTTATATTCTCAATGATTATGAAATAATCATTATTTAATCTTAATTAGCATCTTATTTATTAACTATGTCGCTATTAATATCTAGCTGAGATTTGCCTCAAAACAGCCCATATTATTAATGTGTTTAAATCCTGCGATGTATGTCATATATCATTAAGAAATAAATGTGTACATAGTATATGGTGTGAATAATTTGCATACTGGTTTTAATAAAACCGTGTTTGATAAATAATTACTTGGTGTTATTGATTTCTAATATAATTGTTTTCTCAAACGTATTAAAAGTAATCCTATGTATAATATTATATTGAAATCAATTAGAAAAAAAGTAAGAATAAGTAATCTTTTTTGTGTTCGTATTTAATTTAATTAGTCTTTCTAACTCAATATAATATTCAATTATTAGAAATTAAATATTTGTGACCGGAGGGTGCCTTTTTTTCTTTTTTTTTTTTTGGCTAGTCTTATTGTCCTGGATATGACGTTAAACGCTATCTGTTGAAGTTCGAGTTCTGGAGCTTGGGGAATGTGTAGTACCCCTTCATCACCATTACTCCCATGTCCACTCTGACCCGGAGTGGTAGTACCTGTTAGGGTCCCATCTATAAGTTGAATAGAACAAAATTAGTTCTAAAATGTGAAAAAAATTGAGTATCCATCAAGAATGAATAAAACAATAGTTCTTCGAAATAAAATGACCCAATGGGTTGACATGCCGTAAAATCCAACCAACTTATTCTGAAATAAAGATTATTCTCATCTTTAATGTGAAATATACATACACAACGTTTCGACTGTTGTACACTTACAGAGAAGTAAGATCAGTCTACCCCAATGGATTACAAGGAACACCTGAAGAAGGTCAGAGGGTAAAACGGCCGAAACAATGTGTATGTATATTTCACAATAAAGATGATGACAACAGTCCGAAATATCAAAATAATTCAATATGGTATGATACACTTTACCGCACAGGTTCAAGCAGTGTTACTCATACGCTGAGTTGACGAGGGCCGGTATCGAACCCGGAACCTTGTGGTACCGACGCGGATGCTTTACCAATTGATAAAAATTGACCTGGTGTCATATACTAAACGTAACGGAAGAGTTGGGTAGATATATACTCTGTGTGTATGTATATATATATATATATATATATATATATATATGACAAGTTGTAAACAAGGTTTGTTTAGAATGGCTTTTGCCGATAATTTTGGGAGAATAAGTGCTTAATTGAGTCGTACCTAATTTTGAAAATTAATTCTAATTCATTATTAATTAATTAATTTTCAAAATTAGGTACGACTCCAATTAAGCACTTATTCTCCCATATATATATATATATATATATATATATATATATTATACCAAAGCTGAGTTAGTCAACGTTTGCTTCCTATAGGCTTTTTTACTGTTTAGTATAATTTTCGTGTCATTAAACTAAATTACTCCTTACTTTTAGGATTGAATTATGTTTGAAAAAAATTCTGTTTTAATCGGTTCTAATTAGTCGTAGTTTGACCAATCTCTTACTTTACTCTTTGTCTATCACCATCTTCCCCTCTATGTATCTCTTGACTACCTCCTCGTTTTATAGTGTTAGTTTCTCTGGAGATAGAAATACATTTCAAATTATCTCGTCTCTCTCTCTGTTAAACTTCACAACCAGCTACCCGTAGCTTAAATGAGGTCAAACATTCCAAAATGATTTTAAGGTTTCATCCTGTCGTATTTATTTAAAAAAAATGTTTTATTCGTTTTGCTAACTCCCTTTTCCGTAATCTCAATTATCTACCAAGAGCTGAATGGATGACCCAACGGATCACGTTTTGTCTAGTGTATATATATATATATATATATATATTATATAATATATATATATAATAAATGTATTTTAGAGATCTGTTTCAAATGAACTTTTAGATTCTGATATAAATCTGCTCCTGAAATAACATTTATTACTTTTTAAGTTCATAAATGTTATGAAATGATATAGACAACCTATGGAAGTATTCTATCTCCAATAGTTAACTGCATTGCCGTTTTTTTTCTTTATTTTTTCTTATTTTTCTTTATTTTTATTAAGTATTTTGTCATAAATAAAATCATTCATCTCCCTTGGCATATACCTTGTCCTTAGAGTATCTCGAAGAAATGTTCAGTTTATGGTCCGTCCTATGTGTAAAACATGTTGCATCTCATGTGAGATTGATTCCTCAAGGCTTTTGATTAAGCTTTTTCCCCTCTCTTGTCATTCACCCACATAACTGCAGAAATGTTCTTGGGAGGGAAGATAGCATTGAGGTTTTATGCCAAAAGAGATAGATAATACCCCCATTTCCTTCGCTTTTTACAGCTTCGTTATTCGAATGTCATGTACAAAACAATTTCTGTTGGTCATCATTTGCGCACTCAATTGGTGGGGGGTGGGGGTCACATTATCTTTTTAGTTCTTTTACATTTTTTTTTATCTTCTTTTGTCTTCACTCCTCTCGTAGACATGTCTCTCTCTCCCTACTGACCATCTTTTTTTTTTTTTCTTTTTTACTTTATGCATTGTGGTATTTTTCTTTTCTTTTTCTATTTCGAGTTTTACTGGTCTCCAAGTTATCAGAGCATTGAAATGTCTTGCTCTAACCAATGTATGCATCTGTGTATGTGCATTCTAGTGTGCATATATACACTCTAGACAATGTATGTATACATCTGTGTGTACACTCTGGTGTATGTATGTGTGTGTATATATATACTCTAGCCAATGTATGTATGCATTTGTGTGCGCACTCTGGTCTATATATATAATATATATATATATATATATATATTATATATATATATATATAGCTCTAGCCAATGTACGTATGTATCTGTGTGTGAACTCTTGTGTGTGTGTGTGTATATATATATATATATGTATATAGCTCTAGCCAATGTACGTATACATCTGTGTATGCACTCTGGTGTGCATATTTGTGTGTATATATATGCACACCAGAGTGCACACACAGATGCATACATACATTGGCTAGAGTTATACACACACACACACACACATATATATATATATGTGTGTGTATATATAACTCTAACCAATGTATGTATGCATCTGTGTGTGCACTCTGGTGTGCATATATATATATATATATATATATATATATATGTTGTGTGTGTTATAACTCTAGCCAATGTATGTATGCATCTGTGTGTGCACTCTGGTGTGCATATATATATATTATATATATATATATATATATATATATAAACTGGTCGGGGGGGAGTAGAAAGAGCTTTTCCTTACTGGATTTGTAAGCATAAAAAAAGAAAATGGCCAATGTCATTACTGCTTCATTCACTTTTGTGTAGATCTACATGTGTTGCTCATTTTTGTGCTGGACATTTTTGGGGTGTCTGGGTAGGTCAGAAGAGGTTTTTGGTAAAAGAGTGAGATTGATGAAGAATGAAGAGAAAGAAAAGAACTGTCTTTTAAGAAAGAAATAGAAAGTCGTACATTTGTCCTTATTTCTTTGCTTGGCTGAACTGTACATGATCAGAGAAGTTTATGGTGATAGCTCGTAGTCTGCAGATACGAAAAAGAACTTACCCTTTTCAGAATTGCAGCCTTGGTGGTGGGGGGCAGCAGTGGCCTTTGGGCAGGGGAGAAGCAGAGGAGGGGGTGATGAAAATCCTTAACACAGATAACAAGATGCTGGGGGTCGGGCAGAGCTCCAAATGTTTTCCGGACAATAAGTGAAAAACCTCTCATGTTTTGCTAAAATTTGGCTAAAGATGTTTCAAGAGTTGGGGTGTTAGGGGGGCTGTGTTCAGCCAACCCCTCAGCACCAAATGTGTGTCCACTATTTGAAAATTGGCCTGAACCTGATTCTTCAGATGAGTCTAAAGAAAATAAAACATAAAAAGTCGAGGAGTAGAAAAATGGTGGGCAGATTGCAAAATCTTTTTTGGTGGGGCAGGGGTTGATGGTGGGGATAATTTTTTTTTTTCTATTTGTATTGACTTGTTATTTATTCTTGAGTTGTTTGGCTACAGTATTAAATTCATTCTTCTGCTTTACTGCTTGCTCTCTCTCAATCTCTCTTCTCTCTCTTCTAATCTCTCTCTTTCTCTCAATCTCTCTCAATCTCTCTCTTTCTCAATCTCTCTCTTTTCAATCTCTCTCTTTCTCTCAATCTCTCTCTTTCTCTTCTCCTCTCAATCTCTCTCTCTCTCTCTCTCTATCTCTCACTATCTCTATCTCTCACTATCTCTGTCTCTATCTCTCAATCTATCTATCTCACTCTGTATGTCTGTCTCTCTCTCACACTCTCTTTCTCTCTTTCTCTCACTATCTCTGTCTCTATCTCTCACTCTCGCTTTCTCACTCACTCTCTCTTTTTGTTTCTTTTTCTATCTTTGCCTGCACCCCCTCTTCTTAATTTTGACTCGCCTGTCTGTCCTTTCTCTTTCTCCCATCTGTCCACCTTTCTCTTCTTCAAATCTCAGTATTGGCAGAAACAGTTCCGCTGCTTGTCTGGGCACCTTACCCTGGTCTACCTACCCTGGGCTACCTACCCTAACACTTTTCTAACAAGACACACCTGTTGGTTAATATTTTGTTTCCCTCACACCCTTCTACTTCATAATTTTTTCTGGTTGACTTGACAGACATTGCTGACATCAGTTGAATGTGCTGCACCGAAAACGCAGTATATATGTTTTAATAACTCAAAAGTAAAGAGCATCACACCCAGCAAGGTTTGAACCTTCATATACCAGGACACAGCCTACACATCATGCCTTCATCATAGGATTTAATTTTGAATATCCTCTTGGAAATATTATTTTGTATCAACCTCAGTAACTCACTTGTCCTGTCGGAAGGGCTTAGAATACACTGTGTCCCCTGCAGAAGTGGTAAGAACACCACCACCAAAAAAAGGGGTGTTCTGGGTAGGGTACTAGGTAGAATCCTATGGTGAGGTTCCAGATCTGGGGAATGTAAAGTGCCTCTTCATTGTCATTACTCCAGTTCCACTCTGACTTGGAGTGGTAGTATCTGTTAGGATTTGCGTAGCCATTTTAGAGCTGTAGTTGTGTAGATTTTTTGTGGCATAAAGTTTGATCTTTCTTGAAGTAGAAAGATGTAGTATCAGTTTTAATCCTTGTCTGTTGATCTGTCCTCAAAGTAGACATTGTATCAGAGTTAATCCTATCTTGAAGTAGAAAGTTGTATAATCCTTGTCTGTTATTCCTTTCAGCAGTCCTTCCAGTAAATAATTTTAGGACAATTTACCAACACCTTTAGGAACAGTCTATAAATATGTCGCTGTCTTTAGCACACCCTATACCTCAAAATAATCCAACAGTACCTTTTAGGTACTATGGAGGCACTTAGTGTAATGGTTATCAACATAGGAAATCACCTATTAAAATAAAATCCTGAATGAAGCCGTTTGTTTCCCTTTGTGATAATAGCTTTGTGAAAGGCATATATCCTTTTAGTTCTCCTTCCAGCTAATGGTAAATAATGACAGACTTGGTTCTTTAGACTCTGTAAGGGCAACCAGTCTAGGAGAAAAACTCTGATTTTAAACCAGCTGTGCTCTGCTTAAAAAAAATTGACCTTGTGTCACATTCTGATTATGGCAGAGGAACCAGGTAAATACATACCTGATATTGTCCCAGCTATGGGTCAAATAAATCTATTTGCAAATTATTTTTATTAGATAGGAGTATTTGATATATAACCATATGCAAAAATTAAACAACTATACAGAAAATGAAGATAGAAACATACAATGTACACTATTCCTTAATCTCAAGCCATAAAATAACCCCAGATGGATTGAAATGCCATTGAAAATTATTTAATCAATCAAGCTCACTATCCATCTTTTCTTATTACCATCTTTTTACTTTTGTTAAATAGTTGCTTCTCTTACTGCTATGTGTCCTGGGCATGACAGTAAACTACATCTAATAATGAAGTTACAATTCTGGAACTCTGGGGAGTGTGGAGTACATCTTCATTGCCATTACTCCCAAGTCCACTTTGACCTGGAGTGGTAGTACCTGTTAGGGTCCCATCTATGGGTTAAACAGAAAAAAAATCCAAACCTTACCACTACTGTGATGTCACCTGCCACTATGCTTCAGTTGAAAGCCAAATAAGATATTTACTATGCATCTCACTTATGAAGGTCAGACACAAGGTCCTATCAATGTGGGACCACCCACAAACTGAAACTCATGAGATGGTATGCATAAAAATTGCATGGATCCCCTTGGAATTATCCTTGAAGGTGGGTGCCTCAGGCACTGGGCAATAAACCCAACCTGCCCCTTTTAATCAAGAAAAGCCAAATAATTACAAATGGTCAGTAGCTAAATGTTGTGAGTTGCTCAATTTGGAGAATGTGAGTTGATACTGAGGGAAAGATAAAAGTTAAGATTCAAGTAAGCAGAAATTAACTGGATAAAAATATAGATTCCCCAGAAATAAGTGGGATTAAGTTTACACTAAGAATAGTTCATTACAACCTTCATTTTATATAAATAACATTTGGCAACTAAAAGAACTAAAAATTGCATAGATAACAACCTCTTTTCTAATATATATATATATATATATATATATATATAATATATATATTAAGTTTATCTGTCTTGGAATTACCTTAAAGGTATATTTATAAATTGTACGATTTCACAGATTCTTTTTAGTTATCGATTGGCTAAGATGTCCAGAGCCCTGTCATTTGGGGCTAAAAAATAATGACTGCACCTCTGCAGAGGGGTAAGCCTCTGCATGGCAACTGTGATGCTTAAGGATGGAATCCTGCTGGATGAGTAGTCAATGACATGCAACACTCCACTTCATAAGTGATAGTTTTTCAATGTAAACATCTTAGCTGCAAATGTCCAGCCTCCATTACAAAACAATTTGGCTAGAAAAGATTAATAAAGAATAATTTCTCAAAACTTGACACGGGGGACAAAGATTTAATTTTATAGATTTCGTATCCTGATGTTGATGATCCTGGGACTGACTGGATTTTGTTTATTAACATGCCAAGGATACTTGTCAGCAGCTGGCACTTTCTGGGCTTGGTTGTTGACATGACGATCAGTTAGCTTTTTCTATTGATATATTAGGCTTGCTTGTCAGCTGGTGACACTGTGTTTATGTTTCGGTGAATTTCAAAGCTCTGTGTCCTAACATAGCATAAACACCAGCCCACATGTTCAGTTGGCAAGATGCATCTATGTATATATATATATATAGAAGCCTGCAAATTTAGCCAAGCTGACAATTTGGGAAGAAAGATGAGAGCTGATCATACCTGGAAAGCTCAGTCAGAACAGAAAAACCTAATACCATTAAGAAGGTATTAGAAACTAGGATAGGGAACAGTACAGTTTACCTGCAATATACACCAAGTATATATAAATCCAAAAGACATCTTGGATTATTTTAAGCCTAAAGGTTAGGGAATTGCATTGATTGTATGTTGAAATCTTTGTGTCTAGTTTTTTAAGATACTTTTACAAATGATTATATGATATCAATATTGGTTGGTTTATTGATTTTAATGGCATATCAACCCATCTGGGGTTATGTCATGCCTAACAGGAAGTAATATATGTTGTGTATTTATATTTATACTTTTGAGTAATTGGTTTTAACAATGTGTTAGCACCATTGGGGATCATGTTGTATGGTATTAAATTCATGTCTATATTCTATGGTATAATTTTTTTTCCCTCAAAAAGGACAGAATGTCCACCATGTTGACATTTTCAAATAGATCTTTCATATTGTTTGCATTAAAACAACGGTTTCTGATGTGAGCGAAAAACCTGCATTCTATGACTAAGTGTTTAACAGTCAAAGGTGTTGGACTGTTAAACATATGATATCAAGTATTCTTATCTAATGAAAATAATTCACAAACAGATCTATTTGACTGTTGGTGGTAACCTAACAATAACATATTCACAGTGACCCCTTTTGAACTGGGGAGGGACGTGGGAGGGTTTTACTATTCTGCAATGGATACAATCAGCATAATATAAGGCCCACTGACAGAGGGGCATTGGTTATAGCCCACAATCTATTTAGGTACAAAACACAATGCGACACCCTTTAATTTTCTTTCTGATAGGAGCGAAAGCTTCACATTCTATATAGTAATCTATGTACTTTAGTGTATATAGGATACTACATAATATATATATACTCTTTAGAAAGGTCTGAATCCAAATATGGATAACTAGTAGGTTAGACTGGGCTCTTTAACCTTGGTTAGGCAACCAGTCTAAGAGAAGGAAAACTCTGAATTCAAACTTGTTAAACTCTGCTTAAGAAATTGATCTTGTGTCACATTCAAGCTCATGCAGAAGAGTTGGTAAATATATATATATATATATATATATATATATATATATATATATAGTGCTATAAGTGATTGAGAACTTTTAACTTGCCACCTCCTTCCAACAATTTGTATAAATGAATTCTAAGAGAATAGAACAACAGAATGGTCATATTCAAAGAAATGGTTGTTGTTGTCTCTTTACTGTCATTACTCCCAGGTCCACTCTGACACAAAGTAGTAGTACATTTTAGGGTCCCATATATGAATCAAATATATCTGTTTTGAAAATCAATTGTATTAGATTGGAATACTTGATGCCATATAGCTGTAAACTATTTGTATTAAGAATAGTTACTTGAACCTATAATTGTTTACTAAGGATTAATATTAGTTACAGGAAACCATATAACTGACTAATATTAAATTGAAATAATTACTTGAAGCATATAATTAATATATAGGATTACTTGATATCATAACTGTATGCAAAAAAAAAACCCCTCTTACAAAGAGTAAGAGCACATAGTGCTCTTACTCTTTGTAAGAGGGGTTTAGTGGGGCTTAGAATATTCTGACTGTATCTCCTGTAGAGGGGTAAGAGCCTCTCCACACACACAAAAAAAAGGGGGCATCCTGGGTAGGACACTAAATTGCATCTGATGGTGAAGCTCGAGTTCTGGAAAGTGTAGAGTACCCCTTTATTGCTACTACCGTTAGGATCCCATTTATGGGTCAAATAGATCTGTTTTAAAATTATTTGATAGGACTGCAAAAAATCTCTTAAGAAATACCTACTCAAAAACAATGTAAATATGAACATACAATGAAGGCTCTTCCCTAACTTCTACGCATAAAATAGCATAGACAGATTAACAGGCCATTAAAATCAAACATGACATAATGTAACAAGCGTTACTTACAATAACCAAACTTTAGAAGTTCCAGCTTGTGTGTACTATACAAACTAACTCTCTCTTTCTCTCCCTCTCATTCAGCTTCTCTCTTTCTCTCCCCTTCCATCCCCAAGTTGAACAAAAAGCTTGGACAAAGTACTTTGATATGATGGAATGCAAGAACTATGTTAAATTAGTGATCATTTTTCTACTTCTTAAAAATTTGAGATCTAAAGTACTTGAAATTTAATTTTATTTAATCTTTCATTAATATCATGAAATATACAAATACTATTAACATGGCGGGGTGTTCAAGCACCTCAAATTGAAAATTAATTATTCTAAAGTAGTGAAATATATAATGTTCCAACAAATTTTTAAACCCATTACTGAACATATTAATTTACATATGGTTAAATTATTGTGTTCAGAGTGTAAAAAAAAAAAAAAAAAATTGTGCGTATATATATATATATATATATATATATAATATATAATGAGGAATGCAACCAGACTCATCAGAAAACTGTTCTGTGTGTGTATATATATATATATATATATATATATATACATATATATATATATACATACACCAGTTCTCTGGATGAGTCTGGTTGCATTACTCATTTCTTTCCTTTTTCCCCAGAGTTTTTCTTCTCCCAGATTGGTTGCCAATACAAGGTTAAAGAGCCCAGTCAGCCCTAATATTTATGCATAGTTGGAGGGAGAATAGTTGGGTGTATGCCTTTCCCAAATGTATTTGCAAAATGAGGAATGCAACCAGACTCGTTCAGAAAACTGCTGTGTGTGTGTGTGTATATATATGTGTGTGTGTGTGTATATATATATATATATATATATATGAGTAAGAAAAGGTGGAATGAAAACATCACACAATGCTGTTTTTATAATATAATCACAGCTGATACTGATCAATATTTCGATTTTACAAAAATCATCATCAGAGCTCATTCACTCCCGTAGTTGTTTGGGTCATCAAAATGAGTTCAAACAAAAAACCAATACTGCATATTCACCAACGTGGGCATTTCGCGCCATATATATGTCGGTCATGTCTCATGTATATCTTTTGTCAACAATGTAGCGAATTTTTGAGATGTTGGAAACAAGACTTTAACGGAAGGGGATGGTGTTAAGAAATGCCAAAGACTTTTAGTAAAGGAATTTTTTACCTGTAGGTGTCTGGATCTGGTTGCATTCTTCATTTTGCTAATACATTTGGAAAGGCATACACCCAACTATTCTCCCTCCAGCCATGCATAAATATTAGGGCTGACTGGGCTCTTTAACCTTGCTGTGGCAACCAGTCTTGGAGAAGGAAAACTCTGAATTCAAACCTGTTAAAAATGGCTTAAACTTGACCTTGTGTCACATCCTGCTCATGTGAAGGGGTTGGTAAATATACACATGGCAATTTTTTTGTTTCTACATGTTTGGTTAACAGGCCATTCTTATTTGAACAGTTACCATAAAACTCAGTCAACTTATACTACAGTGGCCCATATGAATTTGTTTAAAATGAACACAAAAATAGCCTGTTCATACCATCTATCTATACCAGAGTTTTTCAACCTTTTTCATCTTACTGCACAGTGAGCTAGGCAATAAATGATCGCAGTATACCATCAGTATATAAAGATATAATTATTTTATCATTTAAATTTTAAAAGAAAAGGAAAAGTGCTGCAAGTGTAAAAGAAAACCACTTAATTTTATTTCTAAAGGTATATTTTTAATCAATTAAAACAAAAGATATTAAAGTAATAGAATAAAAATATAAGAGGATGTTCAACCAACCACAACACTCATGGCACACCTACAGAAGCTTGTACCAAATTTTCTTTGTATTTTTATCTGTATGATGGATATTTCAAATCCGTTGATTACAAACCAGCAGCACATAATCATCAATATTGAAAACTAGTAAAGATTATTTTTTTTAGTTAATTTTTAATTTCATTTGTTCAAGATAGAGGAGGGGGGGCATTGGGAACTTTGGCTTTAAGGCTACAGTCAACCTTCTATACCATCAAATGCATCCTTCCGTGTCCTTGTCAAAAAGACCAATTAAAATTATTCACGTGCAATTGAGAACTTGATATCCCAATGCTTCTTCTCTAAAAAGTCATTAAAGGGTTAGCAAAGTTTTTTTCCATTTCTTTTTGATATCATATATTAATTAAATTTGAAATTAACTAAAATTTTAAACTTTAGATTTTGATCTAAACATCATTATGATCCTCAAAGCTTGCCAATAAAACAAATTCCCTTGACTCTTTCTTGCCATTTGTCTTTATTGGCTATTGCTTTTTGGTAAAGTTTTCAAGATGTAATGTAACCACTCTCATTTTATAAGGGAGTGATGATGTGTCAATAATAATAATAATAATAATAATAGTGCAATACTTATCTCTATTCCTGTTTTACTTGTGAGGCTGGAATCTGGTTGTTGGATCTGATGTTGAGTGGCTGGTATACTTTGATGTTTTGAGTCTGGAAACAACTAACATAAAGCAATCTTAGTTTTTTCTTTTGAGATCTTTTTATTTTTATCCCCAAGTCAAAATACCTTAGGTAACAGACTTACATCTCACCCAGCAACTGCTTCATTCCAAACTGATCTTGACCAGTAAGAAATCAATATGTAGTTTGCGCTGAGTCATCCTAAAAACTTTCCATGTTACCTACACAACTAATAATAGTGCAATACTTATCTCTGTTCCTGTTTTACTTTGAGAGGCTGGAATCTGGTTGTTGGATCTGATGTTGGGCTAGCTGGCATTCTTTGCTGTTTGAGTCTGGAACAACTTGGGTTTCCCTTGAGGATATCTTGCCTTGTGCCACTTATAGTTTTTAATAATAACACAAGGCATTTTTTTTTTTTTATGAATTATTTTATTTTAATCCCCAAGTCAAAATGCCTTGGGTGACAGTCTTGCTTCTGACCCAGCCACTGCTTTGTTCTAAACTTACCTTACATTCTCTCCTCTCACTACCACTCTTCCACACTTTACCACATGACATGTCTTGACCAGTAAGAAATCAACTTGTGGCGTTGTGCTGACTCATCCCCAAAACTTTTCATATTGCTGTCTCATCCTATTATGTTAAAAAAACAAAACAATTTGAATTGGAAACTTAGTCCTGTCCCCCTCAAATAAAATGTTGCATGCATTTATTATAAATTAATTATTTTGAATATTTTGCACGTAAATTTTGCACAAAATTGTAGGTATTTATCCGAGTTAGCTCAGTCGGTAGAGCATTGGCTAGAAACTGCAAGGTTCCTAGTTCAATACCGTCCCTCGCCAACTCAGCGTATGAGTAGCACAGGGATCTGTGCGGTAAAGTAAGGAGCTGATGGCAGGTGCAAAAACAATCTCCTTGGTCTAGCGCTAGTGAAAAGGAGATAGACTCTCGCTGATTGGCTGATACCAACATTAGGCCCCCCAACGACTTTTATTTATTTGTAAACTTTTTAGTTAACTTCTTGTTACTAAAATGAAGGGTGAGAGTAAAAAAACAATTTTAAAATTGCTTACTCAAAATATATTGCAATGTATATAATGCAAGGTTATTCTTTATGCTATGTATTAATAATTTTGACTATAAGTTAAATACTCATTAATAGATTTATGCAATTATTGAGAATATGAAGCTGTGAAGTAGTTTTGGTTACAGACAGAAATACAACCTATCTCCATTATTAATAGATATTGTTTATATATCTTATGTTTTTCCAAGCTGTAACCATATCAGTATTATAGTATTTTAAGGATTGTAGTCAGACTTTGAGCCGCCTTGTCGGCTGGGCCATTAGAATGCACCGACTGCACCTCTGCAGAGGGGTAAAACTCCCCCAATTAGGCCACCTGTTGGCCATGGTTGGCGACCCGTAATGCTTAAGGATAGAACCAAGGTGGCTGAGCAGTCCATGACTTGGAATATTCCACTTTAGGCTTTTCTTGGGCTAGACGGGCAGTCGGAGAGGCCCCCTCTGATCAATCGGCTGGCCACGTCAAACCCTAGCACTAATATGATTGCCCCAACCCTATTGTCCTTATGGCAACCCCCAATCCTTCTTATCATATGGGTGCTAGAAGGCTGAGGGAATGACGTTAAACTCTATCTGATGATGAGGTTCCAGTTCTGGAGGTTTGGGGAATGTGGAGCACGCCTTTATCACCATTGCTCCCTGGTCCACTCTGACCCGGAGTGGTAGTACCTGTTAGAGTCCCAGCTATGGGTTAAATAGAAAAACATGAGTTTATAAACAAAATTTTATTATGCATTAAGAATGAATTTATTTCAAAACTTTGTCGGCATTAAATGACCCACCGAGGTTGATATGCCGTAAAACAAACAACCAGACTTTGAGGTTGCTCATCTTTTTTATGTATTAATAATGGAGATAAGGTTTCTATTTGTCAGTAACTTAAAACTATGCCACTGCTGACATGCTAGTATCTATAATTCATTAGAAATCTTTCACAAAGCAATTGTTATATTCATATTATTTATACATCATATGTTTTTCCAAGCTGTTACTTCCCTTCAATCAATCGGCTAGTCATGTCAAGCCCTAGCACTTATATGGTTGTCCCAATCCTATTGCCCTTATGGCAAGCCAGCCCTTTTTATCATATAGGTACTAGAAGATTGTGGCTGAGGTCTTCATGTCCTGGGTATGACATTAAACTCAGTGAGGTTCCACAACAGATTCTAACTTACATCAGAAGCACACTGACTTTCCTGTAAAGAAAAAGTTTCAGGGGCAGTGATCAGTAAAGAAGGTTAAACTCGATCTGATGTTGAGGTTCAGTTTTGGAGGTTTGGAGAATGTGGAGCACCCCTTCATCACCATTGTTCCCAAGTCCACTCTGACCCAGATTGCTAGTCCCTGTTAGGGTCCCATCTATGGGTGAAATAGAAAAACGTGTTTATAAAAAAAATTGAGTATTCATCAAGAAGGAATTTATTTCAAAACTTTGTTGGCATTAAATAACCCACAGAGGTTGATATGCAGTAAACAAAACAAACAAAACCTAATTGTCTGGTCATTCAACTAAAAGCTTCTCAGATCAAATCACCTGCTTATGGTCAACTCATGTTGAAAGCATTGAGTATCCATTAAGAACAAATTTATTTCAAAACTTTGTCAGCATTAAATAACCCACAGAGTTTGATATGCTACAAAGCAAATAAACCAAGCTGTAACTATGTCAGTACACGAAATTGGCCATTTTTGCCCAATCTCAGGGGGATTATCAGGCCTCAAAAGTCACCCAAAACTCTGAATTGAGCACTTTTTTCACCATCAGTAAATTCAAGGCATTAAAATCCATGAGAAAAAATAAAATCGATAACGTACATTTTCATCAAAATACGTAGACTTATAATGGCTGAAAAATGGCATTTTGGGGGCACCTTTGAAGCCCCATATCTCCCCCAATTCTCAAGCGAACTCAACCATCTTTTACTATGTATTTTACTATAGGATTTTAAGGATTTTAGCCAGACTTGGAAGTTGCTCAAATCACTTGCTTACAGTCAACTCATGTTGAAAGTATTGAATATCCATTAAGAAGAAATTTATTTCAAAACTTTGTCAGCATTAAATAACCCACCAAGTTTGATATGCCACAAAGCAAATAAACCAAGCTGTAACTATGTCAGTACTATAGTATTTTAAGGATTTTAGTCTGACTTGGAGGTTGCTCATCTTGCAGCTTTGTGCTCAAAACATTGATCACTGCTGAACTAGTTTTTTTTCTTTCTGGTCCTGGGGCAAGTTGCCATCTTGGGGATTCTCTGTACTGGTTGCATTTTGATAATCCCATATTTAGTTTTCATAGTATGAGTGTTGACATAAAGAGAGAGAAAAATAAAGGGGGAAAAGAAAAAGTTAATCACTCTTCATTTAATACTCATGGTTTAATATAATTGGTAAAAAGACAGGGAAATGATATGATTAAATGGGTTGGTGGGGGGGATAAAGAAACAAAACAAAAAAGGATAAAGATGAATGTTAGTCTAAAGGAATTAATAAGAGGCAATTAGTTCAGTTTGGTTTGTATGGTTTTTTAATTAGGTTAAAAATATCGACTGAATAACTGTGGACATACTAGATAGATGCACACACACACACACACACATATATATATATGTATATATGATTTTGATGTTGGTATGCAAATATTTAAAGATTTTGATGTTTGCATATATATATATATATATATATTTATTTATTTATTTATATATATATATATATATATATATATAACTTCAATTTTTTTTGTATATATTTTGTTTTTATTTTTGCATATATGGGCATATAAAATTTTTATGTTTGTATAATGTGTATATAAAATTTTGATAGTATATGTATGTATATATATATATATATATATGTTTGTGTGTGTATATATAAAATTCTGGTGTGTGTGTGTGTGTATATGGTGTGTGTGGTGTGTGTGTATATATAAATTCTGATGTGTGTGTGTGTGTGTGTGTGTATATATAAAATTCTGATGTGTGTGTGTGTGTGTATATAAATTCTGATTGTGTGTATATAAAATTCTGATTGTGTGTATATATAAATTCTGATTGTGTGTATGATTGTGTGTATATATAAAATTCTGATTGTGTGTGTGTGTGTGTATATATAAAATTCTGATTGTGTGTGTGTGTGTGTGTATATAAAATTCTGATTGTGTGTGTGTTTATATGCATTTATATATTTCTAAATTTATCTTATTGATTATTAGTAATTGATAGGGCCATGTGCCAAAAAAAAAATTCTCTTAAGGAATGACTATACAAAAAATGTCAATATAAACATACCATGAACATGATTCCTTAATCTCTAGGCAGAAAATAACCCTTGATGTGTTAACATGCCATTAAAATCATTCTTCTTCATTTACTTAATATCATCATCATAACCCTTTATGAAATAGTGGTTAGTTTGGCTTCAATTAGGGGCAATCTTTGTGGAAAAAATTGTAATAGAATACGTTTATAGAAAAATTGAGGACTATCAAAATATTGATACTGGTGTTCCTTAATCATCTTACACCAAACACCCTCTGGTTAACAATGAGACCGTCCAAATCATCCAAGATAAAATGCAAAAAAAAAATCTAAATGCTGATTATCTGGTGTCGCTTATCCACCGAATTCTTATTTCTTATAAGTGTTGTCACTCAGCTAAATAATAGACCATTCCATTTTTATTATAAAGAAAAAAAGGATGTTACACAGACAAAAAATATAAGAAAGAAAGAGTAGGAGAGAGATAGAGAGAGGGGGTGAGAATGTGAAAACAATAACACTAATCTGTTTCAATCAAACATAATGAAAAGATGAAAAGAAAGAGAGAGAGAGTTAAATGAAGATTATTATACTTTTTACATATTGAACTGTGTAGCAATAGCTCTAAAGTAAACATATCAAATGTAAAGCAAAGACAGCAGGACAGCCTAATGTCAGTATCAGCCATACACCGAGGAAGTCTTTCCCTTTTCACTAGCACTAGACCAAGGAGATTATTTTAGCATCTGATGTTGAGCGCCACTCCTAACCATCAGCTACTTATTTTACAGCACAGATCCCTGTGCTACTCATACACTGAGTTGACGAGGCCGGTATCGAACCTGGAACCTTGTGATTAAATAAAAGTAAAAAGTAAAGTCGAGGGGTCGACCTAAAGTCGGTATCAACCAGACAGCGAGGGAGTCCATCCCCTTTTCAATAGCGCTAGACCAAGGAGATTGTTTTGGTGCATCTGAGGTGGAGCGCCACACCTACCATCAGCTCCTCACTTAACCACACAGATCCCTGTGCTACTCATACGTTGAGTTGGCGAGGGTCGGTATTGAACATGGAACCTCGAGGTTCCTAGGCGGAGGCTCTACCGACTAAGCTAAACTGGCCCTTTGTGGTATATCCACAGGTCCTGCTAGTAACATTATTTTTCTCTTGTTTCAATGTAGAATAAAAAAAGAAGAAAGTTGTTGATTTGGCATAAAACTGTGATGATCATACATTGGATAGTAAAGAAATTTCTAGAACCAGTCATACTAAATAACAAACACTCTTAAGCTCACTACCAGATAAACATTTACCTTTCGAAAAGAATAAAGGTGAGAAATGATTTGTTTACAGGTAAGTCATCATCTCCCCTACAATTCACCATTCCATCCCCCCATCGTACACCAACAAACACATGTTAAGCAATTTTGGCAATTCATCAGTATTTTTCATTTTTGTTTCCTTACGTTTAACCTTCCAACCTGAAAACCCTCAAGTGTTGATTTCTTGAATCGTACTAGAAAATGGGGAAGACAATCCTTCTCCTTTTCCTTTACTTGATTAAATTGTTACAAAGTTTTTCATAGGTCTTCATCATCACACCTGAATCCAGCATCCCTCTCCCCATTCTTCAGCTTAAAAGAACTTATGAATTTTCACATAATTGATTGAATTTCCAAAGTGTAAATTTACGCGTCCGTATGAGTTGTACCTTGAAATAAAGTTTGTAGTTACCGTTTCTCTTTGTGGCACTCTGTGAAGATCTTAGAAATGTTTCACTGGAAGCAATATTCTGGAAATTAACTTTTGTCAAGAAGCCTCAGCAAGAACCTGGTTTGAGGAATGCTAGTTTTTAATTAGGCTCTTTGTTATTCTTAAATGGTCAGCTTTTGAGATAAAGGTTTTTGCACAGGGATATATTGAGACAATGGTCAGATCAGTTGGGTTTTAATGATGAACTAAACCTATTAAGCCAGACATGTCCACATGCATAAATAAGTGGAATTCTGATTTGTATTATTTGGATTTTTCGGAGTGCCTCATCTTTATTGTTAAATACACGTTTCAACAGATGTGCCATCTGGCCTTCTTCAGGTGTATCTTGTTGAATTTGGGAAACTTCTCATTGTGTTTTAGTAAAAAATTTTAGTCTAATAACTTGGCCAATTCTAGTTTAAATATGCATTTTACTAATACTCATGGGAAAGGTATGTATCTAACTATTCTCTTTCCAAATATGGGTAAATAGTAGGATAGATTTTAACCATCGATCTGAATTCAAAGCTGTTAAACTCTACTTAAAAATTGACTTTGTGTTGTATCTTGTTCGTGTGGAGGGTCTGGGTAAATACATATGTGTTTCAGAAAAATCAATATCCTTTCATAATCAAATAGTCTTTGGGTTGGCCTAAAGTCGGTATCAGCCAATCAGTGAGGAAGTCTATCCCCTTTTCACTAGCGCTTGACCAAGACGATTGTTTTTGCATCTGAGGTGGAGTGCCACACCCACCATCAGCTCCTTACTTTACCGCACAGATCCTTGTGCTACTCATACGCTGAGTTGGCAAGGGCCGATATCGAACTAGGAACTTGTGCTTTCTAGCTGAATGCTCTACCAACCAAATTAATCTGGCCATTCCAATTTCCCTTCAAATTATCTTAAATTTTATAAGCACGTGTAGAAAGAACTGAAAACTGTTTTATATTAAAATGCTGTTTCTTTTCCAATGAATGGCATTTCAATATCTGAAAAAAAAAATCATGGCATTAAACATAGAATTTTGAGTTGTTTCTACACAATTTGAGATCATTTGAAAGAAAATTGGTCAAGTTTTTTGATTATGAAATAATATTGATTTTTCTGAAATACCAAACTCTCCACATGAACAGGATGTGACACAAAGTTAAATTCAAAGTTTAAATTATAAGCAGAGGTTAATTTCAAAGTTTTCCTTCTCCTAGACTGGTTGCCATACCATGCTTAAAGCACCAAATCTACTCTATTTACCCATAGTTGGAAGGAGAATAGTTTGATGTATAACTTTTCCAAGAGTATTAGCACTTTGTGAAATGCAAACAGCCTCATCCAGAACTTGAGCTCAATTCTCGTGCTGTATCTATTTCCTACGATGATGACACACACACACACACACACACACACACACACACACACATATATATATATATATATATATATATATATAAAGTCATCTGTTTGTTTATACTATACTGCATATATGTAAACATGTGCATACAGATATTGTATATACACCAAATCTGCATATGTACATTTGAGTTCTCCTATCTGGTTGAATCCTATCATGGAAATACTTGATACCATTCATATATATATATATATATTTTTGTATCTGTATCTTTTTTTTGGAAGTACATATACCAGGTTTGGGCATTGGTGTGAAGCATTAAAGTGCTATAATATGATAATGTAGTTACCATAATATGTTAATCTGTGAATAAATATCTGAAAACTTGGTAGTTTTTTTTAGTTTCTTTTATTTAGGCGTAGTGGTAAATTTTCAGGATAGTGACATCCCTTCTTCAAGACCGTGAATAGTAGTAATCTTCTGGCTGTTAGCTGCTTCGGATTACTACTATTCACGGTCTTGAAGAAGGGATGTCACTATCCTGAAAATTTACCACTACATCTAAATAAAAGAAACTAAAAAAAAAAACTACCGGGTTTTCTGATATTTATTCCCAGATTAACATATTATGGTAACTACATTATCATATTATAGCACTTTAATGCTTCACATCAATGCCCAAACCTGGTATATGTACTTCCAAAAAACAGATACAGATACAAAAATATATCTCAAATATATATACTTACTAGAAGCATACGGAGACACAAAATCAACAACATATATATACATATATATATATAAATAAAATGAGAAAAGGCTTAACCTTTTGAGCTTACCTCCAACTGAGTCAAGGTAATTGAGACTTTTACCCACCCCTTTTTTTTCTCTCCTT
The DNA here is from genome assembly GCA_023376005.1 of Doryteuthis pealeii. Taxonomy (NCBI): domain Eukaryota; kingdom Metazoa; phylum Mollusca; class Cephalopoda; order Myopsida; family Loliginidae; genus Doryteuthis; species Doryteuthis pealeii. The sequence continues at coordinate 63,643,675 of CM042161.1, read as the reverse complement.
AATCATTTTGTTTTGTCATCTACTGTATCTGATCTTCTCCAGTCATCCTGTTGTTCATCTTAGGGAATTACATGAGAAAAATTTTTTTTCAAAAAATGAATCCGCTTTTAAAAACTATAACTATATATATATATATATATGACAGTGGTGATCAAACTTATATAAAATCTTTGGTAGGTCATTTTGATATCAATTATTTTTCAAATGCGGACATCCTTGAGTAGCTTGTGTTTCTGTTGATGATATAAAGTAGTTTCCAAATCCTAATAACCTTATCATCAACTGAAGTCAATCCTTTAATATTATTTTCAATTTTTGATTATCCAGAGGCAAAAAAATTTGAACAGATTGAAAATCTAGTCCAATTGATTTTTCAATAATGAACTCAAGATCTGTAGTCAAAGTAAAATAAAATAAAAAAGTAATTGAATTAATTAAATTGTCATGATCAATCAATTACTGTATTTCCTGTCGCTGGACAGGTGCTTTTATTCTAAATTCAAGATATGACCTAATTAAAGATTAGTTGAGTGCATCTACTGATTTTTTTGTTGTCTTTTTTTTTCTTTTTTTTTTTTTTTTAAATTTCTTTCCTTGTTAAACAATTGTAAAGAAAATATAGATTATACCTTTAACACTAATGCTCATATCTTGACAAGGAAAATTATTAGATCAAGACTCAGTTGTTAAATTTGAGAAATGTGAAAGGATCAAGTTGAGCCACAAACATTTGCATTATATAAAAGAGGGGATCAAAAAAGTATTAAGACTGAATCTTAACATTTTTAAAAGGGTGGTTATTTCTCTGAATTTTTGTCTAATTGAATGCATGGCGTAGTGGATATAGGCATTCAATTAATACAGTTCTAAGTGACAGTTATCTTTAGGCTGCAGGTTCAATCCTGGTCAGTAACATAGAATAATCAAAACAGGTCTTAACACTTGTTACCCAGTTATGGTTAATGGAATAAGAACAGTCTACCCATGGATTGAATAAAGGGTTAGGTTCCAAGTTCTTTGAAGTTCCCAAGTTGGAAGGTTCCCAAGTTGGAGGAGGGGTTCCCGAGTCTGACAAGAAAGTATTAAGACTGAATCTTAACATTTTTAAAAGGGTGGTTATTTCTCTGAATTTTTGTCTAATTGAACACATGGCGTAGTGGATATAGGTGTCAATTAATACAATTCTAAGTGACAGTTATCTTTAGGCTGCAGGTTCAATCCTGGTCAAGGGTGACAGTAATATAGAATAATCAACACAGATCTTAACACTTGTTACCCAGTCATGGTTAATGAAATGAGAACAGTCTACCCCCATGGATTGAATAAAGGGTTAGGTTCCAAGTTCTATGAAGGCTCCCATGTTGGAGGAGGGGGTTCCCTAGTCCGACAAGAAATACCTAAAGAAGGTCGGAGGGTACATTGTCTGAAAAGGTTGTGTAGATAACAGTAAAGATGAGGACAATAGTCTGAATAATCCAAATAATTCAAAGGGTGGTTATTTGTTTGAAATTTTGAGATGAGGCTTGATAAGACTCATGGTACAATGCAATATTATAAGGGTTGAGTTAATACAGTTCTAAGTGATAATAATCTGGAGGTTGCAGGTTTCAATCCTGACTATAGGTGAAAATAACATAGAATACTTAACATAGTTTAACACTTGTACCCGGTCATGGTTAATGGAATGAGAACTATTTAGCCCAATGGATTAAATAAACAGTTTGGTTTAAAGTTTTGTGAAGGCTCCCAGCTATGACATGGAGGTTTCTGAGTTTGACAAGAACAACCTGAAGAAGGCTGACAATAAAGATGAGGAGTTCAAAAAATTAAAATAAGAAGAACACACTGGAATAATATCTTGTCTCTTAAGACTAACAAAAGCTATAACTAAATGATCCTGTGTAATCTGTAAAAAAAAAAAAAGGAGGAAAGTCGTTGGGGTGGCCTCAAGTCATTGTATCAACCAGACATGATGTAGGGTCTATCCCCTTTTCAATAGCATTAGACCAAGGAGATCGTTTTGGCTTCTGAGGAGGAGCACCAAACCTACCATCAGCTCCTCACTTTACTGTACAGATTCAAGCTGTGCTATTCATATGCCGAATTGGTAAGGGCTGGTATTGAACTTGGAACCTTGTGGTTCCTAGTCGGATGCTCTACCGACTGAGCTAAACTGGCCCTATAACAATCACTTGATAATCACTAACATAAAGAGCAATTTCTGTTCTCTGTATATCCAGCAATATCTATATATGGATAATAAACTAGAATGTCTTGTGCTTCATGACCCCTATAATTGTTGATGTGTCAGAAAAGTATATTCATAGAAAATTTTATATAGTGGACCGAGTTGAACAGTTTTTCTACCTGATGATAAAGCATTGAAGGTGGAGACTGGGTGATGGTGTGGGGGAGATGCATGTCCTCCTCCTCCTCCTCCTCCTCTCTCCCTTCCTGCTCCCCCCCCCCCGATCTCCATTGGGTCTTGAAGCTGAATAAGTATACAGTATATCTTGTCTCAGCATGCCTTGTCTTTGAGTTGTCAATGATGCTGAAGTTGTTTGGAACACCTGTCAATATTATTGAGAGAACAACGTATTGACTCCCTCTATTAATAACGAGCACACTCCGGTAAATGACTGCTGATGTGTGTCTGCCCTGCCCTGCCCTGCCCCCACACTCACTCCTTCCTGCCAATGGCTGAGAACAGAAGAAATTGACTTTGTTCCTCAGTTAGAAGAACGTTTTTGGGGGAATGAGTTTGTTCTTTTGCCAATATGAACTTAGAGACATTCCTTTTAAGTTTTGTGTAAAGTTCACTTGTATATCGATAGAGGAAACACTTGGAAAACATATTCCTATGAAGAAAGGAGCAAATGGGACAAAAGAAAAAAAAAATCTTTGATTCTTTTTAAAGTAGTTTTTAACCCCTGTTGGTGGAGCTTAAAATACAGTAACTGTATCCCCTTCCCCCCTACCCCAAAAAAGGTGATGTCCTGAATATGAAACTAAACTGTATCTAATAGTGAGGCTTGGCTTCTGGAAATCTGGGGAGTGTGGAGTACCCCTTCATTGCCATTATTCCTAGGTCAATTAAACTGCATCTAGTGAAGTTCCAATTCTGGAGTGTGGAGTACCCCTTCATCACCATTACTCCCAGGTCCACTCTGACCTGGAGTAGTAGTACCTGTTAGGGTCTCATCTATGGTGTAAATAGATCAAAAATGTGTTTAGAATTAAAAATAAATAAGTTGAAAATTGAATATCCGACAAGAATGAATAAAACAAAAACCTGTTCTGCATAAAATAACCCTAGATAGGTTGACATGCTGTAAAATGCAACCAAACGACTCCTATGTCCACTCTAAACCAGAGTCATATCTGTTTGGGTCCCTCTATCTATTGGTCAAATAGATCTGTTTAAAAATTATTCATGAAAGTGGATGAAAGATTAAAGAAACAAACTCTAATGAAACAACTACACAAAAAAATGTAAATCTTAACATACAATGAATGTGATTCCCTAACCTCTATGCATAAACTAAACCTAGACAGGTTGGTATACCATTAAAATCAATCAATCATTTAAAGTAGTATTATCGTTTATAGAGTTGACAATAGTCCAACACATTTTTTTACAAATGGTTTCTTCATAAAATGACTGACTTATTGTATTGTATGATTGCACCATTTGGACTTTAACGAATCACATGGAGAAAAAAAAACTAGATGGAACAGCATAAGCATGCTAGGTTAAATCCTACTTAATGTATCTCACCCCACAGAAAGAAAAAAATACTAAAAATCAAGGAATTAACAGAATTTAATGAAATTTTCAGTGTTGATACATTAATGAATAAAAGATATAATGCACCAGTTATTTTATTTGAAAACTCTTACATTTTTTCAGGTCAGTTAACTTTGAACCACATATATTTGAGGTTTAATACATTCACAAATATACATGGTTCAAAGTTAAACTGACCTGAAAAAATGTAAAACTCTTTAAATAAAATAACTTGTGCATTATCTTTTATTCACTAATGTATCAACACTGAAAATTTCATTAAATTTGGTTAATTCTTTGATTTTTAGTATTTTTCTTTTGGAGGGGTGACATACGATGGTGGAAATTATGTCTGTTAAGTAGGATTTAACTGGATACTAGGCGCTGTTTTAAAAAGAAATTCTGGAAGCAGTACCTCTTTAAACAGCTACTGTATGTCCTCTTACCTCCCATCTCCCAAACCACCTAAGAAAGATAAAGAAGACATGCTGGACACTGCTGAACTCATAAGCAATGTTCTCCTGTGGACTCTTACACATGGACACACCAGTGCTGGCCAACTAGCAAAAATGTTTGTCATAGGATATCAAATCCTGGACAAGGTTCCTTACATTTGACTTATCACTAATACACTTGGGAAAGCATGAAGCCATCTTCTCTTCTCCCCACCTATGGGTAAATTGTAGGGCAGAAGATCTAGGAGAAGAAATACTCTTAATTCAAATCAGCTGTACTCCACTTAGAAATTGATATTGTGTCACTTCTTGGCCAAAGTTTTTTTCCCATACAATCTATAGATTACACATTTCTGAATAGATCAATTTGACCCATATGGCATTCTAACAGGTATTACACTCTGTGTCAGAATGGACCTGGGGGTAATGGTAATGAAGGTGAACTCCATACTCCCCAAATTTCAACAACTGGAACTTCACCATCAAATGCAGTTTAGTGTCATACTCCAGACACACCTTTTGTTGGATCTAGAGGGGGGGTACCCCTCTGCAGGTGTCAGAGTGGAACTGGAAGTAATAGCAATGAAGGGGAACTCCACATTTTCAAGATCTCAACTAGAAATACATTATCAGATACAGTTTAGTGTTGTACTCCGGACACACCTTTATTTGGGGGAGGAGTCATAACCCTCTGCTGGGGATTAATTCAGCATATTATAAGCCCCACTCACAGGGTGGTAAATGTATAAAGTATAACTATAATATATTGTAAATGATATTTGTTTATATTATTTGGACTATTGTCCTCATCTTTACTGTTATAAGGCCGAATTGACCAAAATATTGTGTAGATAACAGTAAAGATGAGGACAATAGTTCGAATGATTCAAATAATACAAATTATCAAGCCTTATCTAAAAAAAAATCAAAGAAATAATGAGATTTTTTATCTGATTTTGTTGAGTTAGATGTATAATTTTTAGTTGAAATTCCTTCAGATAAACTGGATACAGTATCTTTTAGCATAAAAAAACAATAAACAAAATTGTTTTTCCTTATAAGATACTATAATAGAAAACAAACAAAATATAGATACTATAATAGTAAAACAAACAAAATTGTTTTTCCTTATAAGATACTATAATAGTAAAACAAACAAAATTTTTTTCCTTATAAGATACTATAATAGTAAAAACAAACAAAATTGTTTTCCTTATAAATACTATAATAGTAAAACAAACAAAATAAATACTATAATAGTAAAACAAACAAAATTGTTTTTCCTTATAAGATACTATAATAGTAAAACTATAATAGGTTTTTCCTTATAAGATACTATAATAGTAAAAAACAATTGTTTTTCCTTATAAGATACTATAATAGTAAAACAAACAAAATTGTTTTTCCTTATAAGATACTATAATAGTAAAAAAAAAATTGTTTTTCCTTAAAAAAAAAGTTTTTCCTTATAAGATACTATAATAGTAAAACAAACAATTGTTTTTTTATAATAATAAGATTATAATAGTAAAACAAACAATTGTTTTCCTTATAAGATACTATAATAGTAAAACAAACAAAATTGTTTTTCCCTATAAGATACTATAATAGTAAAACAAACAATTGTTTTTCCTTATAAGATACTATAATAGTAAAACAAACAATTGTTTCCTTATAATACTATAATAGTAATTGTTTTCCTTATAAGATACTATAATAGTAAAACAAACAAAATTGTTTTTCCCTTATAAGATACTATAATAGTAAAAACAAAAAAAATTGTTTTTCCTTAAAGATACTATAATAGTTAAAACAATAAAAAAAATTGTTTTTCCTTATAAGATACTATATAGTAAAAACAATAAAAAAAATTGTTTTTCCTTATAAGATACTATAATAGTAAACAATAAAAAAAAATTGTTTTCCTTATAAGATACTATAATAGTAAAACCCTTATAAGATACTATAATAGTAAAACAATAAAAAAAATTGTTTTTCCTTATAAGATACTATAATAGTAAAACAATAAAAAAAAAATGTGATAAGATACTATATACTATTAGTAGTGAGTAGTTACCATATTGAAATCAATTATAATTAGATTGCAATTTTTAAAATAGTAATTATATCAATATTAATGTAATTGCTGTTAATGTAGTGATTATTAGTTTTATTAGAGTAAAAAAAGCAATTATTAATTTTAACAATAATGAAAATAGTGATCATGTTAATTAGTATTGATTACATTTAATTTAGCGATGATGATTAAAACGATATACTTTATTTTTTATAATGCTTTCCTAATTAGTTTATATTTATTCCCTTTGGGAATACAAGAAAAAGTAAATCTTAGTGATTAATTTTCAGATTTTATAAGTGGTAATAAATGGCCAATCTTCATCACAATAAAACTAATTTTCTTCTATATCTTAAATATTGGAATTCTTCTTTCTATACAAAAAAGAATATACAGTGCTTTTACAGTACCCCATTTTTTAAATTTAAAAAAAAAAGTTTTTCCAAAAAATTTTTGGGGGGAAACGGTCACCTATTTTCATTAGGGCAATGTATTATTAAGAAACAGTCTGTTATTAACGCATTGTCTCTCGCCCTTCCTTTGAGTTGCTGAAGGATGAGGCTAACTCAGTCAATGAAAGGGAGTGAGTCTTTCCTCTTGCATTCTCTTGTTTTCAATCCATACATGGCTATAATTGAAAGTGACATTGACACTTGCACGTTTGATTATTTGAACTCGGTCAGTAATAGTCTTTTTTCCTTTCTTCTGAACAGAATTTTTTTTTTTTAAAGATATGTATTGATTGGCTTTTAGTTGATAATAAAAGAAATTAATGATAGCCGTCAGCCTTTCATTCGCTTAATGTAGAAGATGGATTTAAAGTTAATGATGACTTATACAGATGTTGATAAATCATAAAATCCTGTACCTTTTCAGATTGTTTTAAAGATTTTTATGAAAAAAAGAAAAATTGTAGTGGTGCAAAATTTAATTCATTTTGATAAATCAAATTTATGAATTGAATGATTACTACAGAGAAACATGCACACACAGATATATAGGTATAGACATACTCACAGGCATGTAGGTATGCACATACACTTATGTGCACATACATGGTAGGTATACACACACACACTTGCATGTATGTGCATATATATATATATATATATATACACACACACACACATCATGCATGTACTAGACGGGCGGTCGGAGAGGCCCCCTCCGATCAATCGGCTGGTCACGTCAAGCCCTAGTACATATATGATTTTCCCAACCCTATTGCCTTATGGCAAGCCCCAACCCCTTTTTATCATATGGGTGCTAGAAGGCGGTGGCTGTGGGTCTACGTCCTGGGAATGACGTTAAACTCTATCTGATGGTGAGGTTCCAGTTTTGGAGGTTTGGGGAATGTGGAGCACCCTTTCATCACCATTGCTCCCTGGTCCACTACCCGGAGTAGTACCTGTTAGGGTCCCATCTATGGGTTAAATAGAAAAATGTATTTATAAAAAAATTGTATTATCCATTTAAGAATTGATTTATTTCAAAACTTTATCGGCATTAAATGACCCACTGAGGTTGATATGCCATAAAACAAACAAACAAACAATCATGCATGTACATATAGGTGCATCAATAATTCTGTAGCCTAATGCTGTAAAAAAGCATTTATTTTCCAACATAAAATCTCATTTCTAATCAATGTATATTATTCAGTGGTGAATATTAACTACACATTTTAAACAGTGAATATTTCTAATAAACCATCAGCTTAATAACTACATGTCAATGTAAGAACTTATATTTATGCTGTTGTGTGTGTGAAAGGTTTTAAACTATACTAGGAAATCTGGTTCAGAGTGGGTTTCAGGTGGGATCTGTTTCTTACCCTCTTTCTCACTGTACTTCTTGCTGTAAAAAGATGTTCTTTGAAAAGACCTTACCCATACTCTTGGTAATCCTTATAATAGGCAGATGGCTCTCTCTTGTCTCTCTTTCCATGTGTGTGTGTGTGTGTGTGTGTATATATATATATATATATATATATATATATTTACATTTGAACATATATGCCTGCCTAAATTCATTAATTATTAACTAATTAATTTTCAAAATTAGGTATGACTTCAATTAAGGACATATCCTCCAAAATTTGTGGGCTTAAAGCCATATAAAATAAACACATTTGTTTGTTTACTTAATCTCATATATATATATATATATATATATATATATACACACATACACATACTTACCCTTCAAATTTAGAAAATAATAAAATTGAATATCTATTTGAAATATTTAATAATTTTTATTGGTTTTCAAGTGTATCTGAAATCTCCAAACTCAAAGCTGTCTACCATTTGCTATGCTTGGTATAAACAAGGCTGTAATCTGTTGTAAATAAATGATAAAAACAACTAAAATATCTGTTAAATATAAATAATTATCCGAAACTTTAAAGCTATTTGCTTCCTTGTTAATCATTATTATCTCAAAAAGTATAAAAGTGCCAATGACCGCTCTCATCAGCCAGTCTAGAAATTCTTGAAAAAGAGGGCTCACTCCCCTCGAAATATTGAATGTAATAAGATGAAAATGGACACATGACATTTAACAGAGATTCTCACTTATTTCACTTTACACAAGCTTCACAAAAAATCTATATATTATAGACATACATACACACACACATATATATATATACACACTGTATTTGACGGCATATAAGAAGCACCCCCATTTCAGCAGGTCAGATTTAGGGAAAAAAGTTTTTAGTGTATTTATGCATATATTGTTGAAAAAAGTCTAGCTGTGCATTACACAAGCAGAAACATAGCTGTATAAAAGCAATTTGGCAGTACAGGCAAGCAATAAGCATACACAAGACATATCAATAGCAGGAAATAATAATAATAATAATAATAAAAAGGCCTACGGGAGGTCTCAAACTTCATCTACGATGTATAAGACGCTGGGCAATTTTTTGATCCAAAATTTAGGAAAAAAGTGTGTCCTATATGCCATCAAATACGGTGTGTATGTATTATATATATATATTATATATATATATATACACACACACACACAAATATGATATATACATTGAGATCTAGACTCTCCAGATATATCAAAACATGTATGTAATATAAGTAAATACTGCTAGTTGATAAAATGTATTAGACTATAAAAGGTCTTTTATTTTAAGAACAGTTTGAACAGAAATTAAAACGAAATTAGCTGATGTCTAATAAAAGTTAATCAAACAATGAACATGTCATATAGAGATAAATCATTTGTGTTTATTGCCATAGAAAGAAAATAATATTTATAAATAAAATGACAAAAATGAAATGTCTCTGAAAGAAAGAAATTGTGCAGATAGACAAAAAGAAAAAGCAAGATTCTAATTTGTAAACAAAGGCTTGAAGCTAACAAAAATGGTAAAAAGAATCACCTTTTGTTGAAAAGGTCTGCTACAATTTCTGGAAGCTAAACTGATCCAAGTGATGTCTGCTGGCATGGGAAATCGAGACAGAAATAGACGATTCTATTAAATTTTGACAGGAAATTTGCCAAAAAAAGAAGAAATATAGAAATGATTACTTAGGGCATTTGTTTCTTTACAGGTGACAGGATAAGGTAACAATAAAAAAATAAATTTGAAAAGCTTGATAATTGAACGGATGCAGCCATTAGAATAAATAATCTTGAAATCTTCTATTAGAAGAATTAACCCGTTCCCCACCCTTGATAAAAATAAGTGATAATTTTAAAATGTTGACATTTTGTATTTGAACTTTTATTGGTTAATTTGAAAGGAAGACAAACAAAGGCATGATTATAAACTGAGTAAGATTAGGAGTTGGAAAGGAATCTGAAGGTATGAGAAGTCAATAGCTGAAAATCAGGTTGACATATTTTCCTGTAGGAATATTATAATTATCAGAATGAATTTATTGTATAAAACAATTGAACTGTAACAAAGAGATATATATATATAAAGATATGAAAACACCACAAAATGCTGTTAAATTGAAAACATTTTATAAAATGTTTTCACTTTAACAGCATTTGTGGTGGTGTTTTCATATCTTTTTACATATACTCATACCGTCGGATTCATTTCCTTTCTTTTAATTTATATATATATGTATGTATGTATGTGTGTGTGTGTGTGTGTGTATTTGGGCAGCATTTTTTCATTTATGCATGTTGAATTAAACAAAAGAAACATCTCTTGTTTAACAATTTTATTTGTGATTTTTTTCAAGTTTTCTGGCCAACTTTTTAATATTTGGGTGGAATTCATGGATTAGTCCACCAAAGTTCATATCCCGAGTACTTTCAAAGTGCCATCATCAGGGGTGATGTGTTCCAGTTTTTCAAATTATATTAATGGATGGTGGAGGCTGGAAAGAGGAGAATTGATGGGAAAGGTGCTATGGGCATTTTAAAATATAGCAACTTTCCCATCAATTCTCCTCCTTCCAGCCTCCACATCCATTAATATAATTTGAAAAACTGGAACACATCCCCCCTGATGATGGCACTTTGAAGTGCTGAAAGTACTCAGGACATGAACTTTGGTGGATAAATCCACGAATTCCACCCAAATATTAAAAAGTTGGCCAGAAAACTTTAAAAAATCACAAATAAAATTGTTAAACAGGAGATGTTTCTTTTGTTTAATTCATCATGCATATATATATTATTATTATTATTATTATTGAGTCGCAATGATAAACCGTATAACTAAAGGCTGAGATGTGGACTGCCGTCAGGGTGCTTCGTTCCCATTTATTAAGGGGTAGCGATAGGGTGCCTGCTTGCAATGTAGGATACTGGTGTATGATTTGGAGTATATATTGGAACTAAGGTGGAGAAATTCAAATTTATATATAAAAAAATTTAAATTAAATATAAATAAAATTTTTAGAAATATATAATAAAATAATAGATTTAAATGGTGTTCTGTTTTTGTTTTTTATTGGTTGGTTTTAATTTATGCTAATTTATTATGAATCATGATGGGAGGTTTTGTATAATAGTGCATTTGCTCCAAGTCTCTTTAGTCAGATCTTAGCCCTGAAGAGCACTAAGCGAAACTGTTTGTAGGTATATCTGACTAATTCGGTTTAACTTATATATATTTATATATAATTTGTTTTGAGCTCAACAGGAGAAAATTAAATCTTATTATAATGGAGATTGTGTGTTTGTTTGTAACCGAAACTATATTACTACTCAAGTCACAATTCACTTAGTTATTTACATCACATGCAATTGTATTTATATATACAACAAAATAGTAGTTTACAGTGTAAATGGGAAGGCTAATTTGCATATAGATATTAAAAATTTGATTTTAATAAATATGTACTTAGTATTATTGATTTCTAATAGTTTAGTTTTATCTTATTGAATGTGAGCAAAAATCTCATGGATAAATCTTTAAAGAAATCCATTAACAAGAAGAAATAACTGTAATTGTATTCTTTACTTCCTATTTTAACTAAATAGTTAAATTAGGAAAATTTAGCAATGAAAGATTGAAGTGATGGAAGAGTTAGTTTCAATTGTTCTATTCTTTAATTATATCCTCCTCTGTTTAAAATCTTTTTATCTACATTCTAATTTAGTTTCATTAGCCTTTCTAATTTAATATAATATTTTATTACATTAAAACTTAAATACTTGCACCTGGAGGGTGCATATATATTGCTAGTATTTTATAAAAAAAAGGTCTGCAAAATGAATTTTGCTTCAGCAACACATGTTTTGGATCTTCTAATATTATCTTCAGGCTTCCTGAAGAAGATACCAGCTATCCTATAGTGAAACATGTCAATCTGATTTTCCATACTGCCTTCCTCTTTTCTCTTTCTTTCATTCTTAACAAGCTATCCCTCTCTTGAAACTGATTTTTTTATTTATTTATTTTTTTATTGCATTCATATGTACTTGAAGAATTGTTTGGACAATTGAAACTATTCTTTGTTTTCATGTGATGTTAACTTAGTATTTCAACCAATTCATCCTAGAGCTTTGTTCAGGTACATAAAATCTGCAAGGAAATAGTTCTCTTTTTCTTCTCTTCTTTATTTTATTTTTTTGTAGGATTAGATCTTAAGCAGAAAATGGTAACTTATAATATACCAACTGACTTGTTTAATTTCCCCTATTGCAAGCCATGCATATAATAATAAAATTTAATCTTTCTTAAGTACGTTGAATGTTTTACATTTGTAGTTGACTGTCAGTTAATAGTATGAAAGAAAAGTTTTTCTTTTTTTCATATCTATTGGTATTCAATAATAGATGCGCAAAATCTGTTATTGGTACTAGCAAAAATATGCGCCCTCCAGGTGTATTCAAGTTTTAATGTAAGTCATCGTCGTCAGGTTGGCTTATTGTCAGTATCAGCCAGACAGCAAGGGAGTCTATCCCCTTTTCACTAGCACTAAAAGAAGGAGATCATTTTAGCATCTGAGGTGGAGCGCCACACCTATCATCAGCTCATTTTACCGCACAGATCCCTGTGCTACTCGTATGCTGAGTTGGCGAGGGCTGGTATCAAACTCGGAACTTTGTGGTTCCAAGTCAAACGCTCTACTAATATATTAGAAAAACTAACAAAATTGAATAAGAACACATAAAAAGATTTCTTTTTTCAATTTATTTTAATTGGTTTCTATATAAAATCATTCATAGGATTGATTTTAATACATTGGAGAATAAAACAATAATATTAGAGATCAATAACACCAAGTAATTATTTATTAAACATGGTTTTATTAAAACCAGTATGCAAATTAACCACACCATATATTATGTAAACATTTATTTCTTAGTGATATATGATACATATTTTAAACACACAAATAACATTGGCTGTTTTGAGGCAAATCTAACTCCGATTTTCATAGAGTCAGCATTAATAAATAAGATTTATTCTACGTGTTAATGATTTTGGCTATAAATAAAATACTCATTGATAAACTTATGCAATTCCTGAGGGCATTGTAACATAAGCAGTGACAGTTACTGACAGACACCAGATCTCCTGTATAATAAGATGTAGTTTAGGTGTTTTAAAATGGCCACTAGAAACCATTGTCATTTAGTTTAATTGACATGTGACATGTATTAACAAAATAGAATACTCGCCAGCAGCATGAAGAAAGGTAAACGACTGCTAGTGGTATAAGTTTACCCAGTCAGCATAATACTCCTGTATTTATTAGGATTTGGGCATACCCATTATTGTTCATAGGTAGGGTATATAACAGCTTAGGAATTTAATATGATGGCTTGCATGTACACGGTAGGTGAATTAGTTTATCTAAATATGCAAAACCAGCCTTTAGAAATATAGGGAAACAATCCAGTGCTTGGCTAGTGGTTTTGTTTTATGGTATATCAACCTTTTCAGATCAGTTAATGCTGAATAAAGTCATATTTTTATATTCGGTTTCTTGCTCTACCTGTTGTTGCTTAAATGGTCACTCATCTAAGTATTGAACAGACCCAACTCAGCTTAACTTTGATGATCTAGCGGGAACTGGTGCTTTCAATATAACTTGACCGTAAGCCAATTTAAAGTGGTCCCAAATTTTTAGACAGTAGTGTACATATAACAGAATGAAATGTATAGCTTAGGAAACTGACCTTGTGTCACATCCTGTCCATGTGGAGTGGTTCGTAAATATAAAGTCCTCCTTTTTACCATTTTCTTTGCTTATATAGTTTTCAATCCCATTGCTAGATCTCTTCATCTGGAGGTCTTGTGATTAAAGCTTTTGATTCAACCAATTCTATGTATAGGGCCGGTTTAGCTCAGTTGGTAGAGCATTCGGCTAGGAATCACAAGTTTCCTGGTTCAATACCGGCCCTCACCAACTCAGCATATAAGTAGCATAGGGATCTGTGCGGTAAAGTGAGGAGCTGATGGTAGGTGTGGTGCTCCACCTCAGATGCTAAAATAATCTCCTTGGTCTAGCGCTAGTAAAAAGGGGATAGACTCCTTCGCTGTCTGGCTGATACCAACATTAAGCTGCCTGGTGATGACGACTATGTATAAGAATTATATAAAGTCTTACTTTTTACCAGTTTCTTAGTTTATATAGCTTTCTAAATTTGAAATTCTAGACTGGTTTATACAAGGAGCTTGTAAGATGCTCAAAGCCAGTGACACCACAAGTGAAGATAAAAAAAGAGAGAGAGAAAGAATAGATGGATTCCACCAAGTAACTGTTCTTGTTCTTAAATGTCATGAAGGATCGAGTGTGACACCCTTATGTGATCTCCAAAGATTATAGAACCAAATGATATTTGTCAAAGACAAGAGGTTTCTAGTGTAAGGACTGTGATTTCATTATCCACTGTAGTGCATCGTCTTTGATGTTTCTCTATAGTTAGAACAGTTACCTACTTTAACGTTAGAAGGGCTGTAATGTCTAAAAGTCATAGGTCCACAAAAATAACACTTAAATTGAAGCACTTCAATTATTAGGAGACAATTCTGTTGCCAAAAGCACTTGGCTCTTTGGTATTTATTCTCTTATCACTGATTTCAGATTTCTGAAATGTTTAAAAAAGAAGCAAAGTACAAAACTTCAGTAATATAAATCTGTTTTCTTAGAACCACAAACAGTTGTTGAAAAGATGAATGGTCTCAAAGACTTGATTGTCCTAGGTATGACATTAAACTACATCTAGTGGTGAGGTTTCAATTCTGGGGCCCTGGGGAGTGTGGAGTACCCCTTCATCATCATGATTCCCAGGTCCACTTTGACCTGTTAGGGTCTCGTCTAGGGGTTAAATAGATCAAAACATTTTTTTTTTAAATGTGTTTTTGAATACCCAAAAAGAATGGGAAAAAAACAACGTCTTCGGCATAAAATAACCCATGGGTTGAAAAAGTTGTAAAATCCAACCAGCCAATCAAAAACTTGAGACCTTTTCCAAGTTTATAGTTATTTACTAAACTTAACTTAGTCTGATATAAGCCTCTTGTTAGATAATTGATAGGTTGCCTATAAATTATGTACGGTAGTGTAGAAATTGAAAATAATGGTAATTCTTCCAGGTCCACTTTGACTCAAATTGTTGGGGTCTCATTTTCGGGTTAAATAGAAAAAGATGAGTTTTAAAAAATGAATAAAACAAAAACCTATTTCAGCATAAAATGACCCAGTTGGTTGATATGCCTTAAAACACAAGCAACAACAAAAAACAGTTCCCACCCTGTTGGCTGGGGTGTTAGAATGCACCGACTGCACCTCTGCAGAGGGGTAAGACTCCCCCAATGGGGCCACCTGTTGGCTGTGGGTGGTGACTCGTGATGCTTAAGGATAGAGCTCAGGTGGATGAGCAGTTCATGACTTGCAATACTCCACTTTGGCCCTATCTTGGGCTAGACGGGCAGTTGACGAGGCCTCCTCTGATCAATCGGCTGGTCACGTCAAGCCCTAGCACCTATATGATTGCCCCAACCCTATTGCCCTTATGGCAACCCCCAATCCTTCTCATCATATGGGTGCTAGAAGGCGGTGGCTGAGGGTCTACATGTCCTGGGAATGACGTTAAACTCTATCTGATGGTGAGGTTCCAGTTCTGGAGTTTGGGAGAATGTGGAGCACCCCTTCATCACTATTGCTTCCTGGTCCACTCTGACCCGGAGTGGTAGTATCTGTTAGGGTCCCATCTATGGGTTAAATAGAAAAACATGAGTTGATAAACAACATTGTATTATGCATTAAGAATGAATTTATTTCACAACTTTGTCGGCATTAAATGACCCACGAGGTTGATATGCCGTAAAACAAACCAAACCTAACAAAAAAACCTAGTTCATTAACTCCAAGAAGAGGTTCGATAGGCTAGTCAACAAAATATTGTCATGAGTCTTTCTTGATCTATATGACAATAGTATCACAGATTGTGTGGATATTTTGCCTTGTTAGAAATTTTCTTTTTATTAGATAATAGCAAAATAAATGAATCATTTAGCTCAGTCGGTAGAGCGTTCGGCTAGAAACCACAAGGTTCCTAGTTCAATACTGGTCCCCGCCAACTCAGCATATGAGTAGCACAGGGATCTGTGCGGTAAAGTAAGGAGCTGATGGTAGGTGTGGCGCTCCATCTCAGATGCTAAAACAATCTCCTTGGTCTAGCGCTATTGAAAAGGGGATAGACTCCCTTGCTGACTGGCTGATACCAACGTTAGGCCGCCCCGACGACTTTACTTATTATTATCATCAGACAATTTCTATTGCAGAGAATTGATAATTCCCATTAGAAATACAATAACCCTGGATAGGTTGATGTGCCATTAAGATCTATCAATTGATCATGTACTCTTCCTTCCAATAAAAATGTTCTCATTGTCTAATGGAACTTAGAATGTTTTAATATACTAATATATACTGTTGTACCGGCTGTTCCTACAGTGGAGAATATACACCGGTTCTCACTATAAATAGAGAGACACCGAGTGAAAAGGTTGTACTGTTACCGTACTGTTACTGTTTAGCGGCAAGCTAGCCGTTCTTGTACCTTATTGTAAATACACTTGTCTCTTTTTACCCTACTTCGACTTGACTTCTTTTTTTACTGTTGAACTAACATCACAACATATACAAATAAGTAGTTCATATCAGAGTGCTAAGAATTAGTATTACATAGACGATTCATGTAAAGGTCTCCATAAGATTCTGCCAGTGCTCTACACAGCAGTAAACAAGTAGTCATGGACCAGTTCATTTACTACCATCAAAGGTATGATAGGTTAGTCCACAACACATTGTCAAGAGTCTTTAGTGATATGTATTGATGATGATGGTATCACAGATTGTGCTTGAATATATTACCTCATTTGAATTTTCTGTTTATTAGATAATAACAAAATAAATTAATCATTATTATTATTATTATTAGACAAACACAATTGCTGAGAATTGATAATTCCCATTATTTAAATCTATTCAATCTCTTTGCAATCAGTATTGGTCAGCCATTCGTTTACTGACCTTCAACATTGTCGTCCCACCACATGGCAAGGCAATTTTGATTGATTTTTATTTCTCCTCGCCCCCTCCCCCCTCTTTGCCATCATTTAATGCCTTTTAGCAACCCACTCTTTCCCAACCCCCCAACTATTAATATGATGACTGTTTTTAGTTCTCGTCTAAAGATAACCTGTTCCGTAGTCTTCGTCACAATGTAAAACTTGCTTGGTGAATATTTGACAGATTCATAAAAAGAAATGTTAACTATATTTGCTTGTTGTCAATGATTACAAAAATACACAGAGAAGAAAATTTGTTCAAATAGTCTTTTCTGATTGTTTTAGCTGGGCATTTTTAATATCATGGAATACTTAGCGAGAATGGAATGACATTCTTATGACGGAAAACGAAAAGGAGCAAAACATTGTCTTGCCTGCCGGGATTGAACCTGCGTCCTCCCGCATGCAAAAACAGATGCGATTTAGGCACTGGACGGATGCGAAGTGCCAGGATATTTCGATAAATACGTACATAAATAACATGTGAGTCAAGCGCTGGGCAGTCAGGAGTCAGCAGTAGCAGGTTGACAGACACGAACGACCAAGTAAAGAAATATGATTTTGAACTGCTAAAGATTATTTTGACTACGGTGACAGATTTTACAGCTGCTAAACAAAAACAAAGAACGTGTTGACCAGGGGAAGGTTTGGCTTGCTGGAAGACTGTGGACTCGATTGTTTTTGCCCCCCCTCTCGGCGGGAGCTTGTTGATACGAACATCTATTTCCCCCCATATATTCCCCCCCCCTTCTATAATGCCAATTAATGGACATTGCAAGACAAGTTCAAACCCTGGACAAGACTTTGTATTATTTGGACTATTGTTCTCGTCTTTATTGTTATCTGCACAACATTTCGATCAATGTGCCCAACATTTTGCTATATTTTTTTCTTATAGTGAAAATTTGTAAATTTTGCATTATAACTCTTATAGTCTTAACAGCTTTGTCAATAGGGCTTAGAATATGCTGACTGTATCCACTGCAGAGATATCAGACCCTTCCCCGCAAAGAAGAGTCCTCCTTATGACACTAAACTGCATCTGTAATTCCAGACTTAGGGAGATAATATCAGATCCTGATAATATCAGGATGCCTTCAAGTATTTCTTGTCAGATTCTGGAACTTTCTCAACATCGGGAAACTCCTACTCGAACTTGAGAACTTTCTCTTTGAAATCTGGAACCTTCTTGTCAAATATGGGAGCCTTTATGTTGTAATTGGGAGCCTTCATGGAACTTTGTTTTGTATACTCTTCTACTTTACTTCTTTCTTACTTCTATTCTTCTATTGATGTCTTTGACATCTTAGGTCTTCTTCTAACATATCTTCTAGCGTCTGGACTTCATCTTGGGGACTTCGTGTCTGGTCTTCCATTGGGGATTCCTCTTTATCAGAAGCCCTGTGTCATTGGTAGTTTTTAGATAATAACACAAGACTTCGATTTACTTAGATCACATTTTATTTCAAAACCCCCACCAGACTACCTGTGCAGATTGAATCGGAGTGTGTATAACACGACTCACCTCCATCGTGGTTTCTCGCCAACTGACTAAAAAACTATTTCTAATCTAAACCGGAAGAGGGTCTTCTCCACCGATTCTCACGGTATCCACCGGAAAGGATCAGGATGAGATCAAGCCTTGTCACTCATCCTTCAAGACCGTGGGCTGCAACTTATAACAGCCATTTTGATTTCTACACTACTGTACATATATATTAAGAATCTAATAATTATGTAACATTTGAACCTAACCCCTTATTCAATCCAATGGGTTAGACTGTATTCATTCCACTAACCATGATTGGGTACAAGTGTTAAGCTGTGTTAAGCAGATAACAAAGATGAGGATGATAATACAAATAATACAAACTATCAAGCATCATCTCAAAAATTCAGAGAAACTGGACAAGACTGTTTGTATTTCACATAGCATTAATACCATTGGGATAGGTATGCATCCAACTATTCTCCCTCTAGCTGTGGGTAGATAGTAGGGCAGACTGGGTTCTTTAACCATGATTAGGCAATCAGTCTAGGAGAAGGAAAACTCTGAATTCAAAACTGTTAAAATCTGCTTAAGAAATTGACCTTGTGTAACATCCTGCTCGTGTGGACAAATTGGTAAATATGTATAATGACAATTTGTACTATTTTGCTATATTTTTTTCTTATAGTGAAAATTTGTAACTTTTGCATTATAACTTTTATAGTCTAACAATGGGGCTTAGAATATGCTGACTGTATCCACTGAAGAGGGGTCAGATCCTTCCCGCAAAGAAGAGTCTTGGTTATGACACTAAACTGCATCTGTAATTCCAGACTTAGGGAGATAATGTCAGATACTGATAATATCAGGATGACTATAGCAACCATTGATATATTGATAGAATGATAGGATATTTGTCTCCTGGAGTAAAGTTTGAATCTGTTTTGTACTTTGTATTATTTTATTTTTTATTTTCTGAGTTCAGGCCCAGAGTATCTGAAAACTAATTTATTTACTAATATCAGTATATCTTATAATTATTATTCATATACTTTTTGACCATGTTACCTTCCCACTATGATAGGCATTACTTTTATAACAATATTAAAAAAATGTTGAATACTTATCAAGAATGAATAAAACAAAATGTCTTAGTATAAAATAACCCAACAAGGGTTGACATGTCATAAATTAAAACCAACCAACACTTAAGACGAGGATACTAGTTCAAGTACATCAGTGCATTTTAAAAAATACAATTTCAAATATTTTGTTAGCTCAGTCGGTAGAGCGTTCAGCTAGAACCCACCAGGTTCCTAGTTCGATACCAGTCCTCGCCAACTCAGCGTATGAGTAGCACAGGGATCTGTGCGTTAAAGTAAGGAGCTGATGGTAGGTGTGGCGCTTCACTTCAGACGCCAAAACAATCTCCTTGGTCTAGCACTATTGAAAAGGGGATAGACTCCCTCGCTGACTGGCTGATGCCGACTTTAGGCTGCCCGGCGACTTTACTTTTTTACTTAAACAGCAAATTTATTTTTTTTTAAATATTTCAAGTAAGTGATTTATTTATTTATTTTTTCTTTCTTTTTGTATAAAATTCAAAGCATTGTTATTTTAGTCTCTGTATAAATTTTGAAATAAATCTTTGCTTTAAATCTGTTTTGACTTTATTTTATGCTAATTTGAGATTTGTTGATTATTTCTTTTAAAAATTTTCTCACCATTTATTTTGCAGTGGAACAAATTTCTATGTAACTTTTCAAGTAACTTTCTTCTGCATTACTTTTATAACTTAACATTTTTGGGCATACCTGATATGACACAAAATTGGATTCAGTGTTGAGGATCAACTTTCCGGAGCTCTGGGGACTGTGGAGTTAGTTCTTCATTACTATTACTCCCAGGTCCACTCTGACTATAAATAGATCTGTTTACAAATTATTTGTATTAGATAGGAATACTTGATACATATAACAGTGTAAATTATTTGTATTCAGAATAGTTATTTCAACCTATAATAGCTTATGTTGTTTATGGTGTGAAAACAGATATATAGTTAGTTGAATCCATAATATTGTGTATAAATCATTGAATTATTAGAATTATTATAAGTAACATAGATCATTAATTAGGACTGAGCCTATTCTAATATTGACCACTCAAAGTGAGTAAATAAAAATCAGTTTGATCTCAGGATTACTATACAAGTTCTATAAAAAGGAAAATACATTTGTTGTTCAAGTCATTATATTTTGCAGTATCATTTTGACATATTGATAAAAATTTTGTACTAAACACAAATACAGTTTTTTTTTGTTTTTTTTTTCCTGTGGGGAAAAGGGTAATTTTTAGTTTGTTTGAGAAAATACACTGCTTTCTCAAAAGTAAGTCCTAATAAAACTTTCATGAATGAAGATATTTCCCAACTGGTAAATTCTTTTACAAAATGATAAAAAAAACTATCAATACCCATGGAAATTCCACTTTTTATAGGTTTTTTCTTTTCTTCTTATTTTGATACAGAAATTTGCAAAAAAAGCATTGACTTTAAAAACTGAACACTTTAAATTACACACGTTTATATCATAATTTTTCTCTCATTCACACACTCTTTCTCTCCACTTCCCCACTCTTTCTCTCACTTCCCCACTCTTTCTCTCCACTTCCCCACTCTTTCTCTCCACTTCCCCACTCTTCTCTTCCACTCTCTTTCTCTCCACTTCCCCACTCTTTCTCTTCCACTCCCCACTCTTTCTCTCCACTCCCCACTCTTTCTCTCACTTCCCCACTCTTTCTCTCCACTTCCCCACTCTTTCTCTCTCTCTCTTCTCTCTCTCCACTTCCCCACTCTTTCTCTCTCTCCACCTCCCTCTCTTTCTCTCTCTCCACCTCCCTCTCTTTCTCTCTCGCCACCTCCTCCCTCTTCTCTCTCTCCTCCCTTTCTCTCTCTCTCTCCACCTCCCTCCCTTTCTCTCTCTCTCTCCACCTCCCTCCCTTTCTCTCTCTCTCTCTCACCTCCCTCCCTTTCTCTCTCTCTCTCCACCTCCCTCCCTTTCTCTCTCTCTCTCCACCTCCCTCCCTTTCTCTCTCTCTCTCCACCTCCCTCCCTTTCTCTCTCTCTCCCACTCCCTCCCTTTTCTCTCTCTCTCTCCACCTCCCTCCCTTTTCTCTCTCTCTCTCCACCTCCCTCCCTTTCTCTCTCTCTCACCTCCCTCCCTTTCTCTCTCTCTCTCTCCACCTCCCTCCTTTCTCTCTCTCTCCCTCCCTTTCTCTCTCTCTCCACCTCCCTCCCTTTCTCTCTCTCTCTCCACCTCCCTCTCTTTCTCTCTCTCTCCACTACCTCCCTCTCTCTCCACCTACCTCCCTCTCTTCTCTCTCTCTCTCTCCCTCTCTTTCTCTCTCTCTCTCCACCTACCTCCCTTCTTTTCTCTCTCTCTCTCCCTCTCTTTCTCTCTCTCTCTCTCTCTCTCTCTTTCTCTCTCTCTCCACCTCCTCTCTTTCTCTCTCTCTCCACCTCCCTCTCTTCTCTCTCTATCCACCTCCCTCTCTTTTCTCTCTCTATCCACCTCCCTCTCTTTCTCTCTCTCTCCACCTCCCTCTCTTTCTCTCTCTCTCCACCTCCCTCTCTTTCTCTCTCTCTCCACCTCCCTCTCTTCCCTCTCTCTCCACCTCCCTCTTTCTCTCTCTCTCCACCTCCCTCTCTTTCTTACATTTCATTGAAGCAGATGATAAGCATCTGATATTTAGTTTTATCACATTCTCTCTTTCTTATTATATTTACCTTCTTTTTCTCTCTGACAGAAAGTATGTTTTTATTCCTTCCTTTCTTTCCTCAATCAAAACGGAATGTTGCATTATTTATTTGAGGTGATGACAGGGTGTAATAATCGCACACCTGTGTTCATGTCTTATTCCACTCATATCATAGATTATTAAATAGGTACATTGCAGAAAAAGGAAGAAATTGCTTCAGATTAAAAATTTAGGATGATGCTGTAGTGACAAGCTAAATTCCTTTTAATTTTACTTGCTTATCTGGCTCTCGTAGGGTGCTGTTTCCACGTCTTGTTCATGATCACGCGCAGCATTCTTGTGCAGCTCCCATCTAGTTTATTCTCTATTCGTTTAGTTAGGGTTCAGGTGGTGCAGCCATACAGCAGTACTGACACGACAACGGCCTGGAAGAACTGTCTCTTTAACTTGTCTGTGAGATTGGACCTCCATATGATAGATAATCTATTTATAGCGGCCCATGCCTTTCCTATGCGTGCATTAATGTCGTTTTCTGTGGAGGAGATGTTGCTGCCTAAGTATCTAAATTGTTCTACAGAGTTTAGGAGTTTGCCATCGATGGTTGAGATGTCGCTTTTGTTTTTGAAAGACATAAGACACGCGGGACACTGCTGGAGAAGCAAGGACGAACTCAAAAGCGACGTCCTCCTGTGGAAACCAGCACATGGACAAGCCAGTGTGGGCCGACCAGCAAAAACGTACGTGGATCAGCTCTGTGCGGATGCGGGATGCTGCATAGAGGACCTCTCGAGAATGATGAGCAATAGGGACGGATGGAGAGAGATTGTCATGGATATCCGTGCTGAAAGTGCGACATGATGATGACATGGCTCTAGTATAAAAACCCTAGTTTGGTACACACTGAGATTTACAGAGATGATAAAGTAAATGCTGAGGTTATATTGGCGGTGGCTGCGGGTCTACATGTCCTGGGAATGACGTTAAACTATCTGATGGTGAGGTTCCAGTTTTGGAGGTTTGGGGAATGTGGAGCACCCCTTCATCACCATTGCTCCCTGGTCCACTCTGACCCGGAGTGGTAGTACCTGTTAGGGTCCCATCTATGGGTTAAATAGAAAAATGTATTTATAAAAAAATTGTATTATCCATTAAGAATTGATATATTTCAAAACTTTATCGGCATTAAATGACCCACTGAGGTTGATATGCCGTAAAACAAAACAAACCAAACCTGAGGTCGTATTCTTTTAGCTACCATAATTAATTAAACTAGCAGGTATTTAATTTTTCATGTAATAAAATATACTACCAGGACCTGTGGAATTTCCACGAAACGAAACAAAAATCGAGCGGAGCTATTTAAGCCAGAAATGATGATCTGCAATTTCATTACATATAAAAAAGTAAAGTCGTCGAGGCGGCCTAAAGTCGGTATCAGCCATACA
>CM042161.1:63609649-63612149 GCA_023376005.1 Doryteuthis pealeii | reverse complement strand
GAACAATAATAGAAGGTATACAGTAAGTATTATACCAATATTAAGGGCCGGGTTAGCTCAGTCGGTAGAGCGTTTGGCTAGAAACCACAAGGTTCCTAGTTCGATACTGGTCCTCGCCAACTCAGCGTATGAGTAGTACAGGGATCTGTGTGGTAAAGTAAGGAGCTGATGGTAGGTGTGGCGCTCCACCTCAGATGCCAAAAAACAATCTCCTTGGTCTAGCGCTGAAAAGGGGATAGACTCCCTCGCTGACTGGCTGATACTGACTTTAGGCCGCCCTGACGACTTTACTTATAATATTGGTGTGTGGATTCATTAAATACCAGAATTCATTTAATTCATTTTTGATATTTTTACTTTCATAATTTTTATTATAATACTTCTGTTATTTGCAGGTAAAGTTTGGTTAATGTATACCTACTTTTGCACCCACCTGTGTGTGTGTGTGTGTATATATATATATATATATATATATATATATATATATATAAAGGGTCCGGTTTGGCTCAGTTAGTAGAGCATCCACCAAGGAACCAGAAGGTTTCAGGTCTGATACAGGTCCCTGGCAACTCAGCTTAGGTAATCTGATCTGTGCAGTAAAGTGAGGAGTTGACGGTAGGTCTGGTGCTCCACCTCAGCACAATATCCTTGTTCTAGCATTAGTGAAAAGGGATAGACTTCCTCACTGTATGACTGATGCTGACAATAGGCCAATTGGCAACTTTTAACTTTAAGTCCAGTTTGCCCTACTATTTACCCTTAGCTGAAGGGAAAATAGTTGGATGCATACCTTTCCTTAGGGTATTAGCGCTATGTGAAATGCAAAGAGTCTTGTCTATGACTTGAACTTTAGGTTGATGAGTCCATTTCTTAAGACTCTAACCATTACACCACAATTATATATATATATATATATATATATATATATATATATATATATATATGCGCTGAGTTATTAATTTTTTTGTGACTAGCTTCCATAAAAAGTCAAAAAGATTTTACACAACTGTAAAGTTGGAAAGAGAGAATAGTTTAACCATAATGATTCACAGATTTTTTTTTTTTTTTTTTTTTTATTATTTTTCTCACCATTTCTTATAATATACCATTCTTTTTAGAATTTCCTTGTCAAGAATATTTAATGCTTTGGTCAAAGCAGCATTCCAAAAGAAAAAAAAAAAAAGACCCCTCCCCACCAAAAAAAATTATGAAGTACCACTCAGGTGATCATTTGCATTTATTTAGTTTACACACACATATATATATATATATATATATATATTAAATCTATTTTGTCTTTTTACATTTCTCTTGTGTGCATCATTCTCTCCTCATTGTTCCACACTGGTCTTTTTTATTTCTTTTTGCATACATCTATGACAATTAAAATTCAATCACGGACTTGAAAAAAAAAAGAAGAAAAGATATTTTATTTATTACTGTCAACATTCAAAAGCATGTTCTATATTTCTTTGTTATTAAGCTAACTTCAATTTGTATAAATTATTCTTGTACACCTCCCCCCTCCTCACCAGCATAATGTCCATCATTTCCCAAAGATTGTCAGTGGTTGCTCACCCTCTTCCTCTTCCTTCTCCTTCTCCCCATTAAAAAGGCTGACACTGTCCAATTGTTAGGCCCTCATTATACCATTGTACCATCTGAGATGTTCATTTTGTCATGAATTGATATTTTGATCAATACCTTTTCTTTGTTCTTTGTTTTTTTTTTTTTTTTTTTTTTTTTTTTTTTTAATTCTTTAAAAATTTTTGGTTGTTGTTGTGTTTCTACCTTGCAGTGTTGTTACTCCCATCTCTGTCCACTTAGGTAATTGAGACATATTTAGTCCTGAGTGATTTTTGAAAAGAAAGCAAAAAAAAAAAAAATTGGTCAGGAATTCCACACTCATGTGCTTGCTGCAGCAGACTCGTTAGGAAATTATTATATCTTCCTCTTTGTTTAATTACAGTTTGACAATTACAACTAATCTTTAAAATAGCTAAAAAGTATTTTGCTTGGCTCTGATAAGTGCTAGTTCAAAGAGAGGAAAATTTTATCATATACCTATACATAGGGCAATATAGACTATATATATATGAATATATAAACATCTATGTAAAAGTGTACACATGAAAGTGTTTTAATTTATCTCATTCTGTATGTGTGTGTGTGTGTGTATGTGTGTATATATATATATATATATATATATATATAATATTGTAAAAATTGATACTGTTGGATTCACTTTCATTTTTTATTCTTCACACACATACACACACACACATATATGTATGTATTTGTACTTGTATAAGTATATATTTGTGTGTATGAGTATATATGTGTATATTTGTGTATTTGTATGAGTGTATATTTGTATATATGTACGTATATATGTGTATTTGTGTGTATGTACATATATATGTGTATTTGTGTTTATGTGTGCATATATGTATATTTGTGTGGTTAGCTCAGTCGGTAGAGCGTTCGGCTAGAAACCACA
>CM042161.1:63599649-63604649 GCA_023376005.1 Doryteuthis pealeii | reverse complement strand
GAATGTTGAATCCGTTATTTCCTATAACTCCAATCTAAAAAAGGGGAACCACTCTGAATGAACTTTATAAATTATTTATTTATTGATCTACTAGGAAAAAAGAAGACTGGGTTAGGGTTAGTTTAATGGGAAAATAATGGGTAGATTAATTAGCAGATAAAATTCATTCAGAGTGGTTCCCCCTTTTTTTAGGTTAGAGTTATAGGAAATAACCGTTGAATCTATAAGTGCTTCACAGTGAGCTTTTCATGCTCATCCCATGTTATGTCAGAATGATGTTGTTTTGGATAGAATATTGATAAAGCTAGGAATTAAATTCACCAGTCTTAAATGATTCAACAGCAAACGCAAGCCATGATTATAACTGATCATATCTGAAAAAAAGAAAGACATTCGCTAAATGGAGCTACCATTTCCACTTGCCTAAGTTCATTTGCACAACAGAGGTGACAGTTTAGAATGTGGGAGGTATTTCTGCTGCATCCTGTATTTTTTAAAGGGACTTGTATATAAATATATAATTAACAATATACATATACAGGCATGAAAATGGGAGACACATCATGTATGTGTAAAGTATACTCTGCTCAAATATAAAAACAAAATATTTTTGTAGATATACATTTCTGATGGATATATGTAAATATATTTGCACTTGTTTACATGACTCTACACACACACACACGTATATATATATATATATATATATATATATATATATATGTGTGTGTGTGTGTATATTAAAGATATACAGTTCGTGACATATATTTGTATCTGGTTTGTACTTCGTGTATAGCCATGGGATCTATATTAAAAGATATAAAAAGAAAATAAACATTCCTTTTTATACATTACTACACCAACAGATAACAAGAAGAAAAGGTAAAAAAAGAAAAAGGGGGGAAAAAAAAGCAACAACTCCAAAACCCCGAGCAAGTCAAGCCTATTATGTTATTACAGTATCTTTCTTAAAAAATGCCCGGCCATCATTCCTCGTGAGCATTTGCACCTTGAGGGCAGTCAGTAGGAAGTGGTCCATGTCCATTGAAGTATTAAATACGGACTTGGTACCACATCTGCAGAAATGGGCTGCACAGTGAGTGTTTAGCTAATGGAAGCCCCGAGTATTTCTATCCAGAAGGAAGGACATCCCTGATCTAATGTAAGGTGCTTGTTCTAACGCCACCGGTTATATGTAATTTTTTTTCTCTTTTTTTATTTATTCATTTATTATTTTTTAGTATGGGTGTAGAAAGAGTAGCGGAGGGTTTTTGAGGCCTTTTTAGTTGACACCAGGGAAATGAAAAACTCCGTACAGTATCATGCAGAAGCAAACCATGCAAATACGACCAGCTGCAGCTGTGTGTCATGCCACAAGACCTGAGGACATTTAACATTCTGTCCCTCATTTTCTTTTCTCTCTCTTTCTCTCTCTCTCTCTCTCTCTCTCTCTCATATTATTTTTTTTTTTTGTGTTGCAAATTTTCTTCTTCCCTTGGCATTACCATCAACAAAAATGTCTGATGGTTTTGTTTTGGTTTGTTCTTAGGCATTTTGATGGCATTGATGATCGCATTTGCTAAACACGACAGAATTTCATCTACAGAACTTGTTAACAACAATATCTCCATAATGGCAACGAAAAGTAATGTTCAAACACCAGTGAAACTCAATAGATTTTCAATATGCTTACCTTATGCAAATACAGATAGGTGATTGTCAAAGTTAATTGTTAAAAAGTATTGTTGATTATGTAAATCAACAATAAAGGAAGTGCGGGGTAACTGTTGTAGGAAATGGATATGATGAGATGAGTTCAAATCCTAGATGAGGTTGTTTGCAATTTATACAGCACTAATACCCTTGGGAAAGATACGCATCCAACTACTCTCCCTCTAGCTATGGGTAAATATCTCCATAATGCTTACCTTCAATATGCTTACCTTATGCAAACACAGATAGGTGATTGTCAAAGTTAATTGTTAAAAAGTATTGTTGATTATGTAAATCAACAATAAAGGAAGTGCGGGGTAACTGTTGTAGGAAATGGATATGATGAGATGAGTTCAAATCCTAGATGAGGTTGTTTGCGTTTTATACAGCACTAATACCCTTGGGAAAGATACGCATCCAACTACTCTCCCTCTAGCTATGGGTAAATATATCTATAATGGCAACCAAAAGTAATATTCAAACACCAGTGAAACTCAATAGATTTTAAATATGCTTACCTTATGCAAATACAGATATGTAGTAATAGATTTGTGAGACTAGCTTGTTAACCATTATGCTACAATGTAACGTGTATGTGTGTATATGTGAGTAAGTGTGTGTGTAAAGGGAAATGTAAAACAGCAAACCGGTTAGAAGCAACAGTATTGTATTAGTTAAATAGACCTAAAATGCTCAATAATAATGAAAATACATCTTATTATAATGGATATTATGTGTTTAATTGTTTGTAACCGAAACTATTTCAATACTAAAGTCACAATTCCCTTTGTTATTTTAGTCACATTCTCCATGATTCTATTTTTATTTAAACCCCAATTATTAATAAAATTGTTTTAAATCAACAATCCTGTCGGCCATATCGACATACTAATATCATGCAATTGTATTTATATATACAACAAAATAGCGGTTAACAGTGTGATTGTCAAAGTTAATTGTTAAAAAGTATTGTTGATTTACATGGCTTCAATAAAGGAAGTGCGGGGTTACTGTTGTAGGAAATGGATATGATGAGATGAGTTCAAATCCTAGATGAGGCTGTTTGCATTTTATACAGCACTAATACCCTTGGGAAAGATACACATTCAACTACTCTCCCTCTAGCTATGGGTAAATATATCCATAATGGCAACCAAAAGTAATATTCAAACACCAGTGAAACTTAATGGATTTTCAATGTGCCTATCTTCTGCAAATACAGATAGGTGATTGTCAAAGTTAATTGTTAAAAAGAATTGTTGATCTACCTGGCATTGTATCACAAGGTAGAAAGATAGATGAATGGTGGGCTTAACACATTTATTAAGCACCAGGATTTGGTGCTGAATGGATACAAACACAGAACAAGACAAACTCACACTAAAAGAGGAGGGTCAGTTCAGGTATAGCCAATGCAGCAAAGTCAATCCACTTTAATTGTAGGCTATTTTATAGCTATGAGCCAGTCCTTTTTGTAGAGAACCAAAGGAGTGTTACCTACCCTACAACACGTTGCTTCAATAAAGGAAGTGTGTGGATGTGTAATGGTTACTGTTGTAGGAAATGGACACGAAGAGACGAGTTCAAATCTTAGACGAGGCGGTTTGCATTTCATATAACACTAACACCCTTTGGGAAAGATATGCATCCAACTACTCTCCCTCTAACTATGAGTAAATAGTAGGGCAGACTGGACTCTTTAAACTTGACTAAGTAACCAGTCTAGGAGAAGGAAAACTGAATTCAAACCTGTTAAACTCCACTTGTGTTACATCATGCTCATATGGAGGAGTTCGTATATATATATATATATTATATATATATATATATATATATCCATAATGGCAACCAAAAGTAGCAATTTTCAAACACCAGTGAAACTCAATAGATTTTCAATGTGCCTATCTTTTGCAAATACAGATAGGTGATTGTAAAGTTAATTGTTAAAAAGTATTGTTGATTTACATGGCTTCAAGCGCGGGTTTACTGTTGTCGGAAATGGACACAATGAGATGAGTTCAAATCCTAGACAAGGTTTCATTTCATATTTTAAGTTTTCAAGTCGTCGGGGCGGCCTAATGTCGGTATCAGCCAGACAGCGAGAGAGTCTATCCCCTTTTCAATAGCACTAGAGCAAGGAGATTATTTCAGCATCTGAGGTTGAGCGCCACACCTACCATCAGCTCCTCACTTTACGCAGAGATCCCTGTGCT
The DNA here is from genome assembly GCA_023376005.1 of Doryteuthis pealeii. Taxonomy (NCBI): domain Eukaryota; kingdom Metazoa; phylum Mollusca; class Cephalopoda; order Myopsida; family Loliginidae; genus Doryteuthis; species Doryteuthis pealeii. Next base: position 63,600,723 of record CM042161.1, on the reverse strand, counting down.
ACTCATTCGCTGAGTTGGCGAGGGCCAGTATCGAACTAGGAACCTTGTGGTTTCTAGCCGAATGCTCTACCGACTGAGCTAACCTGGCCCTAAAGTTAATTGTTAAAAAGTATTGTTAATTCTCATGGTTTCAATAAACCTTGTTAACCAACAAATTATTTGTACTTGACTCTTTGTAAATTAGTTTATTATTTGTGACATTGCATTACAGAATTATTGAGAGAAGCTGTACTTGCGTATACTGTTTGTTTTTATATATATATATATATATATATATATATATATACAAGTTTGAATAGCATAGATCAAGCAATGGCACTTGGTGACTGTCATTTTCTCACCTTAAGATCATTAGAAGTTCCAACAAGATGGGTATTTCTCTAAATAAAGGTATGATGATCACATAGGCAAGTAAGAAGTCACAAAGTTTTCAGTGTTTATACTATCCTTAAATCTCTCTCTCTCTCTTTCTATCTATCTATATATATATATATGTGTGTGTGTGTGTATTGAGGGTTATCATAGGGATCACCACGATATAAATGGATGGAAGACTAAGGAGGAATGACAGGAATAGAGAAAAAAAAATTGTTTATTGATAAAACAAAACAATTTGTAACATCTTATTATAATGGAGATTGTGTGTTTTTCTGTCTGTAACCGAAACTATATTCCTACTCAAGTCACAATTCTCTTAGTTATTGACGTCACATTCTCCATGATTTTATTTTTATCTAAACCTCAATTATTAATAAAATTGTCTTACATTATTAATACTGTTAACTATGTCTACGTACTGATAACATGCAATTGTATTTATATATACAACAAAATAGTGGTTTACAGTGTGAATGGAAAGGCTAATTTGCATATTAATATTAAAAAATCGAATTTAATAAATATGTGCTTAGTATTATTGATTTCTAACTGTTTGGTTTTATTTTAATGAATATAAGCAAAAATCTCTTCAATGAATCTTAAATGAAATCCATTAAGAAGATAAAATAACTGTCATTTTATTTTTTTACTTCCTCTTATAACTAAATACTTAAATTAGAAAAAATAACAATGAAA
>CM042161.1:63567149-63594649 GCA_023376005.1 Doryteuthis pealeii | reverse complement strand
TTCTTTGAGGTGTCCTTCTCTTCCAATGTTCTTCCTTATCTATGAAGATTAGGACAATAGTCTGAATAATCCAAATAATATTAATTATCCAGCTTCATCTTTTAAGTCCAGAGAAATAGAAATGTCTATGTTGTTAATACATGCTCAAATCTGTACAGTGTGATTGTAAAGTAATTCCCTATTTTAAAAATCTTATTTATTTCTGAATCATTATTTTTACAAAAAATGAATATGAGAAGAACACACATAACATGGAGTTTTATTTAAAATGCTATATGGGCATCAGCCTCTCAAACTGCTCGGGAATTGCATCAACTAATCTTGCCAGGAACTCTTTTGGAATGGCAGAAATAAGTTCTCCTATTCACCTTCCAGTTTCTTCCAAAATTGTTGGTTTTGTAGAGTAGACTTGGCCCTTCAACCAACCGCAAAGAAAAAATTTACAGGGTGTTAAATTAGGGTTTCTGGCCAGCCACTCATGTGGACCACGTCTACCCATCCATCTCCCAAGAAAATGGTGATTCAGCAATTCATGAAAATGTGAAAGAGCACCATCTTGCATAGAAATCAAGTGTTCAGTATTCAATTGAGAAAAATCTAAATGCATATTGTAGAATGAACACAGGAAGGCTGTGACTAGCATCCAGTCACCAGACAAAATAAAAGACAGAGTGTAACAGAATACACTCTGTAGCAACTGACAGAACATGGTCAAGTGTTCAGTATATATGGATAAAAATATCCACACTAAAACCACCAGGCAATCAAAATCCTGGAAATAGACTTAACCATGCCATATAATAGAATAGCCCGACATGCTATTAAAACCATTTACCAAGTGTAGATTCTTAGAAGAAAATTCAACTTGTTTGGTTTGCCATTATAATGAATAATCTCAAAACAAATATATTTCCGCCCTGTTGGTGGGGCGTTAGAATGCACCGACTGCAGCTCTGCAGAGGGGTAAGACTCCCCCAATGGGGCCACCTGTTGGCCATGGGTGGCGAACCGCGATGCTTAAGGATAAATGCAGGTGGATGAGCAGTTCATGACTTGCAATACTCCACTTTGGCCCTATCTTGGGCTAGACGGGCGGTCGGAGAGGCCCCCTCCGATCAATCGGCTGGTCATGTCAAGCCCTAGCACCTATATGATTTGTCCCAACCCTATTGCTTTTATGGCAAGCCCCAATCTTTTTTTATCATATGAGTGCTAGAAGGCGGTGGCTGCGGGTCTACATGTACTGGGAATGACGTTAAACTCAATCTGATGGTGAAGTCCCAGTTTTGGAGGTTTGGGGAATGTGGAGCACCCCTTCATCACCATTGCTCCCTGGTCCACTCTGACTCGGAGTGGTAGTACCTGTTAGGGTCCCATCTATGGGTTAAATAGAAAAACATAAGTTGATAAACAAAATTGTATTATCCATTAAGAATTGATTTATTTCAAAACTTTATCGGCATTAAATGACCCACTAAGGTTGATATGCCGTAAAACAAAATCAAATCAAACCAAACCAAACCAAACCAAACCAAACAAATATATTTGTGAGATTAAAATAATTTTTGCTATAAGCTAATTCCAAACAATACAGAGTTTTAATTTATGGAAAAAAATTCCGAAAAACATTTATTTTGCTTTTTTTTTCCTGAAAAATTCCTCTTATTTGTTGAATGACCCTTGAGTATGTGTTTATGTGTGTGTATGTATATATATATATATATATATATAATGTATGTGTGCGCGTATGTATGCATGTATATTTGTGTGTGTGTGTGTGTTTAATTTATTTTTCTTGTAAATTTTAGAATCAATTATTGATATCATTTGTTGAACATATGGTTTCTTGTCACTGCTGGATAAATTTTAGCTCAGAATTATTTGTCATGCCACGTTTTTATTATGCATATTTTTTGTAAGGGGTAGGGGCTCATTTTTTTTTTACTGGGGGTGGGGGTAAAATGTCTCTTTAAATATTCTATAGTTTTATTATTAAATGCTTACAGTTTAAATATGGCATTTTTTCCCCACTAAATTAAAATAAAAAATTAATTTATTGAATGCTTTCCTTCTTTGTCATTCCCTAAATTTCCCCTTTAAAGGTTATCACCAGATCCAAGCTATCTTTGTCATTACATGAAAGAATTTCAGTGATTATCTTTTTTTTTCCTTTTTTTTTTTAATGTGAATTTATGCAAAACTTTTGCTTGTGTTATATGCAAAATGGTTCCATGATGTTAGTCTTTGACAAAAGATGGAATAGAAAAGTTTCAATTCCCAAAAAAAAAAAAAAAAAAAAAAAATGGAAAAAATTATTCTTCAAGTGACAAAAAGTGAAGAATTTTTTTTTTTTTTTTTTACATTTAGATTCTTTTTGTGATGTAAATAAACTATGTTGATATGTATGTGATTGTATGTAATTAGATGTGTATATCAAATGATATATATGATTTATAGTTTTAATTTTTTTTAAATGAATAAAAAAAAAAATTCTTCAAGTGACAAAAAGTGAAGAATTTTTTACTTTTTTAAAAAAAAATTTTTTTTTTTTACATTTAAAATCTTTTTGTGATGTAAATAAACTGTTAATATGCATGTGATTGTATGTAATTAGATGTGTATATCGAAAGATATATATGATAAACATTTTCATGTGTATAAATCTGGGTACATAGACGCACTCATAAACACAATCTCTGTGCTGCAAAATTTTATGGGTGTAAGTCTTTGACAAAAGATGGAATAGAAAATTTTCAATTAAAAGAAGAAAAAATTCTTCATGACAAACAATGAAGAAATTTTTACATTTCGATTCTTTTTGTAATGTAGATAAATCATCTTTATATGTATGTGATTGTATGTAATTAGATGTGTATATCAAAAGATACACACACACAAATATATATATATGATTTATATAGTTTTAATTAAAAAAACGATTTAAAAAATTATTCTTCAAGTGACAAATAATAAAGATTCTTTTTCTTTTTTTTTGCATTAAGATTCTTTTTGTGATATAAATAAACCATCTTTATATGTATGTGATTAGATGTGTATATCAAAAGATACATATATATATATATATATATATATATAAACATTTGAATCTGTGCACATAAACACAATCTGTGTGCTGCAAAATTTTATGGGTGTATTTTGAAAAAGGTTTTATGAATTAATTATTTCTATCATTTGTTGAACATTGGACAACAGAATTATGCATATTTATAAAAAAGAAAAAGAAAAGATTAAAGAAAGAAAAAAAAAGAAAAAGTTTACTGATCAAAAACAACGTAGATAATACATAAATAATCACTGTCATCATCATGTTACATAATCACGGAACACTGTGACTGCAGTAAGAACAAAACTGAATCAAAATACATAAAACAAAAACAACAGATGAAGCATCAAGCAATAAACTAAAAAAAGAAAGAAGATAGAAACTAAAAGGCAAATGTTTAAACAGAAACTGAGACAGAGATTGAGTTTATCGCTGAAGGCAGCTGTGTGCATCGTTCTTCAATGGCATTCACTCTTATCTGTATTAGCAGAAAGACAATATTGGAAATTTGATTCTTTCCCTGATTATATAAACATTCAAACGAAAGAGATATTTATTCTATTTTAAGGTTTTATTTTTGTTTAGTGAATTTAATTTCTTATAAAGAGCTGATAACATTCAATGTCTTTCTGTGATTGTAACTTGATCGAAATACCACTCGGAAAAATATTGTAATGTTATGCCTCTGCCAAAGTTGGGGACTTTCTTTCTTTTTTTTTTTTTTCTTTTTTAATTTCTTTTCTTTTTTTTGTGTTGATGTTGGAAGATTTGCAAGTCAAAGATGCATCAATGTTGAGTGGACATCTTCTTCTTTTCTGGTCCCCCTCTTTTTTTTTCTTTTTAATATCCTCTCCCACTTTACAAAAAATTCTAATCGTGGGGTTCTATGAATAATCTGGAATAAACTTTTGGGTGTTGTCTCCGAGTGACTTGAATAATTGCCTCCGGACAATCTTTGGCATCTCAAATTTTGTTCATTATGATTATATACGAGGTATGTCAGAAAAGTTCCAGGTTGATTGCATTCTTCGATGTGAGGGGCATCGTCCATTGCGAGTTCTTGCCACAGGGCCAGATGATCAACCAGCATGTCTACAAAGAGATACTGCGACTTTTGCTTCATTCAGTGTGCGAGAAGAGTTGGGAGACGTGGTAGGACAACACCTGGGTGCTTCACCATAACAACGCATCTGCCGACATTACCCAGAGTATCTAAATGAGTGTTCTTGGCCTAGAAGAACATCACTGTGCTGGAGCAAACTTCCTACTCGCCAACCTGGTTCCATGTGACATTCTCCTCATCTCCAAGCTCAATGGGGTCATCAAGGGAATCCATTTTGAAGAGGTGCACAACATCAAAAAGGCTGTGATGACAGAGCTACGTAGAATCTCGAAAGAATCCTTGCCAGTGTGGCAGAGAAGCATGAGAAAGTGCATTAGAATCCAGGGGGATTACTTTGAAGGGGATAACTTGTAGTTTGGATTTGAAATAAATTTTTTGTTCACCAGTCCTGGAACTTTTCTAACATACCTTGTATGCGAAGGACTGGTATAGAACCCAGAAATTGCAATTCCTTGGTAGATGCTATACTGACTGAGCTAAACCCGTCCCCCCTCCTTCCTCCCCAAAAAGTTTTGTCCTGAGTATGACACTAAACTGAATCTGATGTTGTGGTTCCAGTTCTGGAGATTTGAGGAGTATAGAGGTGGATGTGTTAGGTAGATATATAAAATGTACCAGCAGCACATATTCCTATGACTCTCTCTCACCATCCATTCTTATTGGTCATTGCTCTTGGCAAGTCCCCTAGCCAGCATCTAGTGTCTGCACAGAGCTGATAAATGTAAGTTTTTGCTAGTTGGACTACACTGGTGTGTCTATGTGTAGGAGTCTTTGCCCTTGTCTGATAATAGAATACCTGCAGCATACCTGTGTTAGAGCAATCATTAATCTTAGTTATCAGGGATCCTTGAATCGGTTAAGAATTTTCATCTGTGATAGGATATTGTTTATGATGAAAGACGAAAAAAAACAAACTAAACACTTGTAAAACAGAGACCATCAATTAGTATTATTTAGATTATTGTCCTAATCTTTATTGTTATCTGTACAACGTTTTGGCTGATGTGCCCTCCGGCCTTCTTCAGGTATTTCTTGTTGGACTTGTGAGCCTTGTACAGATAACAATAAAGATGAGGACAATAGTCTGAATAGTCCAAATAATCCAAATTATCAAGCCTCATCTCAAACATTCAGAGAAATAGTGGAGGTAACAATAAAGATGAGGACAATAGTCCGAATAATCCAAATTATCAAGCCTCATCTCGAACATTCAGAGAAATAGTGTAGATAACAATAAAGATGAGGATAATAGTCCGAATAATTCAAATAATACAAATTATCAAGCCTCATCTCGAACATTCAGAGAAATAGTGTAGATAACAATAAAGATGAGGACAATAGTCCGAATAATCCAAATTATCAAGCCTCATCTCAAACATTCAGAGAAATAGTGGAGGTAACAATAAAGATGAGGACAATAGTCTGAATAATCCAAATAATCAAGCCTCATCTCGAACATTCAGAGAAATAGACCATCAAAATTAAAATTCATTTGTAACAGAAAATTTAAGGTAGAATTGTAAAAGCACAAAGCCTTCCATTTTTTTCTTTTTTTCCCCTCTGCCTAACCTCTGCAGATCAATGGTCGGAAGCAGATGAATCTGTGTTCTATGATTGATATTCATTAATAATTGTTATTGATTTTTCTTCTGTTTACAAGACTATCAGATTTACCTTGTACTGCTCTATTTTCTCTTTTATTCCTTTTTTTTTTCTTTTCTTTAATTAATTGGTTTTTTGGTAAAGGTTCTGAAATTAGTGCTATTCTTCTTCTTCTTCATAATGAATATATGGGCAACACTCTACTCCAGCCGAAATATTACTACTCAAGATTGTGATCATTATCTTCATAAATGTTTAATGAATTTATTTAGTGATCAACTGTGAACCAATTGATCAGTTCATAATTTCATAATATTCTCTCACCCAATTTCTTTTGATTTGGTTTTTAACTAATTCAAACTTTCATCTACTTTCTAAAGTTTCTGGCATGACTATATAAAAAAAAATTGGCTATTTCCTATAACTCCAACATAAAAAAGGGGAACCACACTGAATGAATTTTATCAGTTAATTAATCTACCCATTATTTTCCCCCCATCTATGGGTTAAATAGAAAAATGTATTTATAAAAAAATTATTATCCATTGATTTATTTCAAAACTTTATCAGCATTAAATGACCCACTGAGGTTGATATGCCGTTAAACAAAACCAAAACCATTATTTTCCCATTAAACTAACCCTAAACCTTAACCCCGTCTTCTTTTTTCCTAGTAGATCAATAAATAAATAAATAATTTATCAGCCAGAGTGGTTCCCCTTTTTTATGTTGGAGTTGTAGGTAATAACCCCAATTTTTTTTTAGATATAGCACTTTGCTATTATCTTATTACTTGGGTGTGTTATGATTTTATGGGCCATCCTTTAGGCCTCAAGCAAGAGTGCTTGTCCAGCGGAAATCCTTGGTAAAGAATCCTTTGGTTATTCCTTGGTACTCCTCAGTATAGCAAGTCCTTCGTCAATGATTGCAAATGGACGTCTCTCAGTATCAGTGATTAAGTAGTCAACCAGCCATGCATTAGGGCTGTTTATTTGCTGAGGTTTAAACCATGTGACCTTGCCTAGTCTATAGATTTAAGTGGTGTATTATAGCACACCTTATATACCAGAAATATTCCAACAGGGTGAGTCAAGAGTTTTGCAATATTTTGGTATGTGTTAGTTTGCGTCACATATATAACATGAATCCTGGACGAGGCTGTTTGCATTTTACATAGCTTTTGATTTATTTTTTAACCAATTCAAACTTTTAACTACTTATAAAGTTTGTGTCATGACTATTTAAAATATTTAAAAATCAGTTGTTTATTAGCATATAAAGCATAAATTATTAATATATATATATATATATATATATATATATATGTATATTAATATTATAAAATTTGAATATTCTTTTGTTTGTTTTTTTAGATAGGGCACTTTGCTATTATCTTATTACTAGGGTGAGTCAAGAATTTTGTAATATTTTATGTGTTAGTTTTTGTGTCACCTATTATATAACATGAATCCTGGTTGAGGCTGTTTGCATTTTACATAGCACTAATACCCTTGGGAAAGGTAGGTATCCATCCCTCCAGCTACAGGTAAATAGTAGGGCAGACTGGATTCTTTAACCTTGGATAGGAAATTATCTCCTGGTATGTATTTAGTCATTTTGTAAGCATGATGTGGCACAAGGCCAGAACTAGGGGTCATTCGGTGAGAATCAAAATCACTAACAATGGTCTGCTAATCCAGCTTTCTAACCATTACACAACCGGCGGCCAAATACACACACACACACACACACAACACACATATATATATATATATATATATATATATATATATATATCAAATCCAGCTGGTCTGTGTAAAATTAAAGGCCTCAGTTATTTCTTTTTCTTTGAGGAGATCAAAAAAAAAGGTAAGATGGTATAAATGATTTGAATGAGAAATTTATAATCTCAACATTTCCAGCCTCCTGTCTGCTAGACAAATTCAGTTGAAATAACGTTAACCTGACTTCTTTTCTTAGGAAACAAGTTCATTTTCCAAACGTTTCTGAAAGACTGCCAGAAAAAAAAAAAAAAAAAACAGGTGCAGTCCACATGGATGTCAAGTTGGCAACATTATGCAAGAAAAGAAGTTCTTGAAGATTCCATCTCTTGTGTTCTTTAGTTTTTTTTTTTTTGTTTTTTTTTTTGGTTTTGTTTTTTTTAAGGTTGGTCTCAGTGGTAGAGCAATGGGCTTGAGGTGAATTCTCATCCTCTTCATTTGTAATCATTTTTTGAAAGAGGATAGCCCTTTCAGCTGGAACATTAGATACACCGACTGCATATCTGTAATGGGGTAAGACCACCCCTCCCCAATGGGGCAACCTGTTGGCCATAGGTGGTGACCCGTGATAGTCAAGGACGGAATCCTGGTGGCTGAGCAGTCCATGACATGCAACACTCCACTTTGTTCCTTACTTAGGCTAGACAGTAGGTCAGAGAGGACTTCTAGGATCAATTGGCTGGTTACATAAAGTTCTAGTACCTATATGATTATCCCAATTCTATTGGCCTTATGGCTACCCCCAACTTTTTATCCTTTATGTGCTAGACGTCGGTGGCTGAAGGTCTTATTGTCTTGTGTATGACATTAAACTCTATTTGATGATGAGGTTCCAGTGGAGGTCTGGGTAATGTGGAGCACCTCTTCATCACCACTGCTCCCAGGTCCACTGTGACTCAGAGTGGTAGTACCCGTTAAGGTCACATATATGGGTTAAATAGAAAAATGTGTTAAAAACAAATTGAGTACCCATCAAGAATGAATAAAACAAAAACGTCTTTGGCATAAAACGACTGAATGGGTTAACATGCCGTAAAACCCAAGCAAGCAACCAATGTGCAGTATATATTTTCAAACAGATTGTGTTTATCACAGCCATGCGATATCTAATTGGTAAAATGATTTTAAGAATCTGGTTCTAATTGATGACTCTGTTACTCAATTGTAATTTTGTTTTATTTTCATATATATCATGACCTGTGGTGTAATGGTTATTTTTGTAGGAAATGGACTCATTGACCTGAGTCCTATGATAATAACCATTACAATAAGTATGCCTCCTAAAGTTAGTAAACTGCTGCCAGATGTTTGGTGTACTAGTTACCATCTTAGGAAATGCACTCATCAACACAGGTTCAAATCCTGGATGAGGCTGTTTGCATTTCACATAGTGCTAATACCCTTGCTATAGGTAAATACTAAGGCAGACTGGGTCTTTAATCTTGTTATGGCAACTGGAAAAGGAAAAATCAAATTTAATTCAAACCTGTTAAACTCTGGTTAAGAAATTGACCTTGTGTCACATTTTTCTTGTGATAAAGAAGAGTTAGTAAAAATATATCAACAATAGTTAAAAAAAATATTTTTTTTAAATAACTTGTAAAATGAGAAATTAAGAATATTTTGTGATAACAAAAACATATACCCTCAAATAAGTAATAGTATTCATTTTCATATAGCATTGCACAGGTTCTGTTAAGGGAAAAGTCTGAGACCAAAATCAATCGGGGTCAGTTTTGCTGTTTCTGGTATGATTGCAAATTGAAACTCTACCAGCTGGACTGGCTCTGTTGTAGAGTAGCTAACACCCCTTCATCACTCTACCAGATGGACTGGCTCATAGCCATAAAATAGCCTATGATTAAAGTACCGGGTGACCCCCAAAAAACAGAATTTGGGTTGTTTTGTTTTGTGGGGGGGTCACCCTGTAGCTCAATAATATTCAGACTGACGCTGCGTTGATTATACCGAATTGACCCTCCTCAATTTAGTGTAAATTTTGTCTTGTTAATTGTTTGTACTTATTTATTCTGTGTTTGTATGTATCCATATAGCACTGGATGCTGGTGCTTAATAAATGTGTTAAGCACACCATTTGTCTGTATCTTTCCACCTCGTGATACAATAGAAAACCTATCTTAAAAAAAAAAGTCACAGTGAAGTGTGGGTACAATGGTTTATGTATGTGTCTGTGTGTATATATGCATATATATGATGAAGGTGCTTGGTGTAATGGTTACCATCAAAGGAAATCGACAAATTCTGGACAAGGCTGTTAGCATTTCATGTAGCACTAATACCCTTGGGAAAGGTATGAATCCAATTATCCTTTGGGCAGAGTGGGCTCTTTAACCTTGGTTAGGTAACCAGTCAAGTGGAAGGAAAATCCTGAATTCAGACCTGTTAAACACTGCTTAAGAAATTGAACTTGTCATATCCTGCCTATGTACAAGGGTTGGTAAGTAATATATATATATATATATATATATTTTGACAGCATATAACCCCCCCCCATTTCAGCAGGTCAGATTCAGGAAAAAATGTTTTTAGAGTATTTAAGCATATATTGTTGAAAACAGTCTAACTGTGCATTACACAAGCAGAAACATAGCTGTATAAAAGCAATTTGGCAGTACAGGCAAGCAATAAGCATACACAAGACATCTCAATAGCAGGAAATAATAATTATAATAAAATTAGTAATGATAAAACTCCAAACTTCACTTACGATGTATAGGACGCAGGGCAATTATTTTAGCCAAAATTTTGGAAAAAAAGTGCGTTCTATATGCCGTCAAATACTCTCTCTCTCTCTCTATATATATATATATATATATATATATATAATTATATACACATACACACACACACACAAGCATATATGTGTGTGTGAATGTCAAGTACCTAAAAATATTTACCTTTGCTGATCTTAGGTTAAAGGGATTTCATTGATATATTTATACGCATAGCCATTCATGTTTGGACTTGTGTACACATAAAACTTGTATTTTGATACATGTAAAATCTCTTCACAAATTCTTTTACTGTATTTGTTTGCTGATCAGAATGTATACATTTACCTAACCTGAATAGAACGGTAGATTTATCAGTTAAAGAAAATCTTGGCTTTATTTGCATCTTTTTCTTTTTTTATACTTACTTTATATATACTCTTATCAAAATATATTCACCAGATCTTTTTTTTTATTTCCCTTTCTAAAAGAAGTTGAACAAACCTGCTCACCTTCTATTATTGCTTACCTGTCAAAGATGGGGGTTTGCAAGGGATAGAGAATAGAAAAGGTGGGGGGTAGAGGTTTTTGGACAGCCGAAATCTCTTCCACCCCACCCACCCCTAAATCTTCTTGACTCCAAACTCTCTCTCTCTCTCTCTCTACGTCCCAACCCTCTTCTTCAATCCCACTCAATTCACTAATTTTGGCCAAAGATGAAAAAGCCGACTTCATAAGTGTGAAGAAATGATCCATTGTTTTTACTTAAAATAAATAAATAATAATAAAAAAAAAAAAGAAAAAAAAAAGTAAAAATAAGCTAAAAAGAAACCACGACAAGCAAGAATTCTCTGTGATTTTTCCTTACTCTTTGAGCAGTGTCTTAAGAATCGGTCCGATGCTAAAAACCTTTCGGGAAGGGATGTAGTGGAGATTGACACTTCTGTAGAGTTCCTTGTGACTTGCATCAACCGTTGTTCTGATTCTCCTGCCGGTGGGGACTGTGAGGGGTAGGGGAGAGTGGCACTCCAAGACAGCCCTCATCCCACATTATGGCCATTCCTATGACAGGTTTGATTTATTTACACACTAAGGATATGTTCGGTGCCGCCGCTGTTTCACTTGCCATTCTCGATGTCCTGGCATGAAGAATTTTTGTTATGTCCTCAGATCTTCAAGATTTTCTTTTGTTTTTTTTTTTTTTTTTTTTTTTTTTTTTTTTTTTTTTTTTTTTTTTTTTTTTTCTTTTATTTTTTTGTTTTTGCGATAACAGATGCCAGCGCCTTGTCCAAAAGTTTCCAAAGGACCATCCTCTTGTCTTTCAAAATCCTACTTTCACATTAGTCTGTAACGTCTTTTTTGCACCATTTTGTAACATCTTTTTTTTTTTTTTTTTTTTTTTTTTTTCATTTTTCGGTATTCTTAATTTCTATTTCTTGTGAGTCTTTTATTGCTTGCATGTTCTTGACTGTATGAAGGAAAATAACTACAAAAGAATCTTCAGTATTCTTCTGGATCTTTTGCATTGTTTGTTCCTTATGAAAACGGCTGGGCGGAGGATGTGAGAAAAAGATCCTGATACAAATTTGACGTCTATCATGAAAAAAAAAAAAATTGAATAAATATATCAACTATGTTTATGGTAAAAAAGCTTCTTTTTTTTTTTTAATGTGTATTTTTTGGGGAACTTTTTCATTTTTTTTTTTTTTTTTTTATGGCTAGTAAAAATCACAAAGTGAAAATTCCATATCTCTATGGAAATCTGGACATAATTCATTAGATTATTATTAATGATAATATTAATAATAAAACAAATCATACAGTAAAAATAAAAACAAAACAAACAAAAAATAGAATTGATATCATAAACTAAAATATCCTAGAATACCAGTGATGCTGATAGCTTTTTTTCTTTAGTGTGTCTTGGGACGCATGTATTTGATTTGAATGAGTCCCCAGGAAATTTGATGGGTCCCAACTAAAGTTTAATAAATTTTAGAGTTTTTATCTATGAAAGACTAAAGCCATTTCTTACCCCTACCTTGTACCACATACCATGTAATTCGTTTCCAAGAAAATATTGAAATGTATTTACAAAGAAAAAAAAAACACTGGGAAGCATGGATACGATTTTTATGCATCAGTGATGCAGGACCCTATCAGCATCTCTGGAATACTGAGGAAAGTGCTGGAATATTGATGTCTCATTTAATTTCCAAATTATCAGATGTGTATTATGTTGGATTATTTTCTTGGTATAAGCCATAAACAATTTCCTGTTATAAATATATAGCCATTGACATTGCATTCTGGGAAAATAGAATCTTCTAATTATCATAAAAAGGAAGGTATTTATATTGTTACTCAAGTTTTATTTGTTCTTTAATAAATTGTCAGAATTAAACTAGGTTTTGATTCACTTATTTGTTGCTGTTAGACTTAGAATTAAATGCTATACTAACATTAATACCCCATTATTATTTTTTTTTTAGCTTGAGGTGTGAGGTGAATAAAAACATTGTAGTAATTTTATTCTGTGCTTAGAATTTGCATTTGAAACTTAGTCATTTTATTAAAGTAGATCTTGATGATTTTACGAAGAAAAGCTGATTTCTTGGATCTTAGTAAATGTTTTTTTGATTTGAGGTCTGGGGGAATGTGGAACAGCCCTTCATCACCATTGCTCCCTGGTCCACTCTGACCCGGATTGGTAGGACTTGTCATGGCCTCATATATGAGTTAAATAAAAAAATAAAAATATTGAGAATGAATGAATTTTGACCCACCGATGTTGATATGCCATAAAACAAAACAAACTAACAAACATTGTAGTTTTATAGTAATAATCTTGTTCTGTGCTTAAAATGTGCATTTGAAATTTAAGTCATTTCTATAAAGTAGATGATTTTATGAAGAAAAGCTGATTTCTTGGATCTTATTAAATTCTTTTATATTTTATTTTTTTAATCTATTGATGACAATAATAAGTAGAATAACATTGTTAACTCGTCTTCTATTTTTACAAATGACAACAGCAGAGGTTGATGACCAGTAGGCCAATTAAATTTTCTCATCAATAGATTTAAGAAGATCAAATGTCAATTTTGTGTTGTCAACATTGAGCGACAGGTGTGTGCAGCTTAAAAGCAAGATGACACTCAGCCATCATCCATACCATTTCGCTTTTCATGTAACAATCTCTACTCAATTAACTTTACCTTTTTTTTTCTTTTTTTTTCTTTTTAATATATATTGTTTTGTTTTAGCTTCTTGTCAAGAGCCTCAGTTGTCAAATGTGATGAAATAATATCACCCTTTATAAAAGTGTTTTTTTAATTTTTATTTAAGGATGATTACCTGTGGAGACACTCATGGTGCAACGGTTATCATCATATTAAATAAAGATCCTGGACAAGGCTGTTTGCATTTCACATAGTGCTAATATCCTTTGGAAAGTTAGTGATCTACCTATTTTAGCTTAGTTGTTGTACAAGGTGCAAGTATGAGGCACCCAAAGAGAATAGTGTCCTGTGTTTGACATTAAACTGCATCTAATGGTGAAGTTCCAATTTGGAACCTTAAGGAGTACTCCTTAATTGCCATTGCTTCAAAGACTACCCTGACCCGGAGTGGTCATGTAACAATCTCTACTCAATTAACTTTATTTTTTTTTCCTTTTAATATATATTATATATAATATATATATATATAACTTTAGTTTTTTTCCTTTTTCTTTTTAATATATATTGTTTTATTTTAGCTTCTTGTCAAGAGCCTCAGTTGTCAAATGTGATGAAATAATATCACCCTTTATAAAAGTGTTTTTATTTTTATTTAACGATGATTGGAGCCACTCATGGTGCAACGTTTATCATCATGATAATTAAAAATCCTGGACGAGGCTGTTTGCATTTCACATAGTACTAATATCCTTGGGAAAGTTAGTGATCTGCTTAGCTTAGTTGCAAGTATGAGGCACCCAAAGAGAATAGTGTCTTGGGTATGGCGTTAAACTGCATCTAATGGTGAAGTTCCAATTTGGAGCCTTGGGGAGTACTCTTTCATTGCCATTGCTTCCAAGTTCACCCTGACCCAGAGTGGTAGTACCTGTTAGGGTCCCATCTATAGATTGTGTTTTTTAAAAATTGAGTTTGAAAAAAATTGAATACCCCAAAAAAATGAATAAAACAAAATGTCTTCGGCATAAAATAACCCAAGGGTTAACATGCCATAAAATCGAATCAACCAACTCAATGAGAATTGAACTCATTAACAATGATTTGCTGATTTATCTTGCGAAATATTACACCACACGAGGAAAGGTATGTATTCTCCCTCATGCTATGTGTAAATAGTTGGGCAAACTGGGCCCTTTAACCTTGCTATGGCAACCAGTCGAGAAGGAAAACTCAATTCAAACCTGTTAAACTCTGCTTAAAAATTGACCTTGTGACACATTTTACTTGCGTGTAGGGGTTGGGTAAATACATACCTGTGTACAGGTGAAAGAATTATTGAAGCTAAAAAAACTTAGTCTTCCCTACTATTTACCCATAGTTGGGGGGGGGGGTGAGAAGGATTTGTGCTTTTCCCAAGGACATTAGCGTGAAGTGAAACTGAAACTGCTTAATTGAGGATTTGAACTCCGGTCACTGATTCCAATTCCTATGATGATAACCATTACAGTAAGCACACCTCCTAAATTTAGTTAGCCCGCCCTGTTGGTTGGGACATTAGAATACACCGACTGTGCCTCTGCAGGGGGTAAGACTCCCCTATGGGGCCACTTGTTGGCCGTGGGTGGCGACCCGTGATGCTTAAGGATAGAACCCAGGTGGCTGAGCAGTCCATAACTTGCAATATTCCACTTTAGGTTTTTCTTGGGCTAGACAGTCGGTTGGAGAGGCCCCCTCTGATCAATCGGCAGGCCACATCAAGCCCTAGCACCTATATGATTGCCCCAACCCTATTGTCCTTATGGCAACCCCCAATCCTTCTTATCATATGGGTGCTAGAAAGTGGTGGCTGAGGGTCTACATGTCCTGGGAATGACGTTAAACTCTCTCTGATGGTGAGGTTCCAGTTCTGGAGGTTTGGGGAATGTGGAGCACCCCTTCATCACCATTGCTCCCTGGTCCACTCTGACCCGGAGTGGTAGTACCTGTTAGGTCCCATCTATGCGTTGAATAGAAAAACATGAGTTGATAAACAAAATTGTGTATCCATTAAGAATGAATTTATTTGAAAACTTTTCAGCATTAAATGACCCAATTAGGTTGATATGCCGTAAAACAAAACAAATCTAAATTTAGTTAGCTTATAAACTTCAGGGAGGTTCATAGTGTAATTGTTACCATCGTAGGAAATGGACACAGTGAGACAAGTTCAAATCCTAGACGAGGTTGTTTGCATTTCACATCTTATTATAATGGAGATTGTGGGTTTGTTTGTCTGTAACCGAAACTATATTACTATACAAGTCACAATTCTCTTTGTTATTTACATCACATTTACCATGATTTTATTTTTATTTATACCTCAATTATTAATAAAATTGTTTTACAATACTTATAATGTTGACCATAACTACATACTAACAACATGCAATTGTATTTATATATACAACAAAATAGTGGTTTACAGTATGAATGGGAAGGCTAATTTGCATATTGATATTTAAAATTTGATTTTAATAAATATATGCTTAGTATTATAGATTTATAATTGTTTGGTTTTATCTTATTGAATATGAGCAAAAATCTCGGGGATAAATCTTAAAAGAAATCCATTTACAAGAAGAAATAATTGTAATTTTATTCTTTACTTCCTATTTTAACTAAATAGTTAAATTAGGAAAATTTACCTATGAAAGACGGGAGTAATGGAAGATGATGGAAGAGTTGGTTTCAAAGTTGTTCTATTTTTCAATCATACCCCCTCTCTTCCAAATCTTTTTATCTACATTCTTATTCAGTTTCATCAGTCTTTCTAATTTAATATGATATTTTATTATATTAAAACTTAAATACTTGCACCTGGAGGGTGCATATATTTGCTAGTAGCCCTAATGTACTTAGGAAATGTATGAATCCAACTATTCTCTCTCTAGCCATGTGTAAATAGTAGGGCAGACTGGGCTCTTCAACCTTGGCTAGGTAACCAGTCTAGGAGAAGAAATGTAAATTCAACAGTAGAGCCTCTGACTAGGAACCGCAATGTTCTGGGTTCGATACCAACCTTCGCCCACTCAGTGTATGAGTAGTGTATGGATATGAGTGGTAAAGTAAGGAGCTGATGGTAGGTCTTTGTCTAGCGCTTGTGAAAAGAGGATATACTCCTCCGCTTAAAAAATTGACCTTGTGTCACATCCTACTCATGCAGAGGGGTTTAGAGCCGCGTGGTGTAATGGTTATCGTCATAGGAAATGGACACGACGAGATGAGTTCAAATCATTGATGAGGTTGTCTACATTTATATAGCACTAATACCCTTGGAAAGGTGTGCATCCACCTGCTCTCCCTCCAGTTATGGGTAAATAGCTGGGCAGCCTGGGCTCTTTAACTTTGGTTAGGCAACCTGTCTAGGAGAAGGAAAACTTTGAATTTAAACCTGTTAACTCCACTTAAGAAACTGACCTTGTGTTGCATCTTGCTTGTGCAGAGGGGTTAGGTAAATACATACTCGTAGGTAAATACACACTCGTGCAGGGGGGTAGTTAAATACACACTCGTGCAGGGGGGGGGGTAGTTAAATACACACTTGTGCAGGGAGGGGTAGATAAATACATACTTGTGCGGGGGGGGGGGGTCATCATTATCATGTTGCACAAGTAGCACGGATATCCATGACAATCTCTTGCCAACCTTCCCTATCATTCATTGCCCCAGGGAGGTCTTCTGTGCAGCAACCAGCATCCTTGCATAGTTGGTCAATGTAGGTCCTTGGTGGGTGGCCCACATTTGCATATCCATGTGTTGGCTTCCACAGGAGAATGTTGCTTATACGCTCGTCCTTGTTTCTTCAACAGTGTCCTGCATGCCTAGTCTGTCTCACTCGGATCGTTTGTGATATGGGGGGGGGCAGGTGGCCATACAGTTGCTTCCTTGTGGAGTGCTGCCTCCACGACTTGTTCAAGACTGCAGAGCATTCTTGAGGAGTTTGTAAATATATATAAACTGCTGGGAGTGTAAGCCTTGCAAAAGTTTTCAATTAAACTTTGCCAGGCAACCAGTCTAGGAGAAGGAAAGCTCTGAATTCAAACCTGTTAAGGTCAATTTCTTAAGCAGAGTTGTGTTGCATCTTGCTCATGCAGAGGGGTTGGTAAATATATATAAACTGCTGGGAATGTCTCCTTGCAAAAGTTTTCAATTAAACTTTGCCAGGCAACCAGTCTAGGAGAAGGAAAACTCTGAATTCAAACCTGTTAAGGTCAATTTCTTAAGCAGAGTTGTGTTGCATCTTGCTCATGCAGAGGGGTTGGTAAATATATATAAACTGCTGGGAATGTCTCCTTGCAAAAGTTTTCAATTAAACTTTGCCAGGCAACCAGTCTAGGAGAAGGAAAACTCTGAATTCAAACCTGTTAAGGTCAATTTCTTAAGCAGAGTTGTGTTGCATCTTGCTCATGCAGAGGGGTTGGTAAATATAAACTGCTGGGAGTGTCTCCTTGCAAAAGTTTTCAATTAAAATTTGCCAGGCAACCAGTCTAGGAGAAGGAAAACTCTGAATTCAAACCTGTTAAGGTCAATTTCTTAAGCAGAGTTGTGTTGCATCTTGCTCATGCAGAGGGGTTGGTAAATATATATAAACTGCTGGGAGTGTCTCCTTGCAAAAGTTTTCAATTAAACTTTGCCAGGCAACCAGTCTAGGAGAAGGAAAACTCTGAATTCAAACCTGTTAAGGTCAATTTCTTAAGCAGAGTTGTGTTGCATCTTGCTCATGCAGAGGGGTTGGTAAATATATAAAACTGCTGGGAATGTCTCCTTGCAAAAGTTTTCAATTAAACTTTGCCAGGCAACCAGTCTAGGAGAAGGAAAACTCTGAATTCAAACCTGTTAAGGTCAATTTCTTAAGCAGAGTTGTGTTGCATCTTGCTCATGCAGAGGGGTTGGTAAATATATAAACTGCTGGGAGTGTCTCCTTGCAAAAGTTTTCAATTAAACTTTGCCAGGCAACCAGTCTAGGAGAAGGAAAACTCTGAATTCAAACCTGTTAAGGTCAATTTCTTAAGCAGAGTTGTGTTGCATCTTGCTCATGCAGAGGGGTTGGTAAATATATATAAACTGCTGGGAGTGTCTCCTTGCAAAAGTTTTCAATTAAACTTTGCCAGGCAACCAGTCTAGGAGAAGGAAAACTCTGAATTCAAACCTGTTAAGGTCAATTTCTTAAGCAGAGTTGTGTTGCATCTTGCTCATGCAGAGGGGTTGGTAAATATATATAAACTGCTGGGAATGTCTCCTTGCAAAAGTTTTCAATTAAACTTTGCCAGGCAACCAGTCTAGGAGAAGGAAAACTCTGAATTCAAACCTGTTAAGGTCAATTTCTTAAGCAGAGTTGTGTTGCATCTTGCTCATGCAGAGGGGTTGGTAAATATATATAAACTGCTGGGAGTGTCTCCTTGCAAAAGTTTTCAATTAAATTTGCCAGGCAACCAGTCTAGGAGAAGGAAAACTCTGAATTCAAACCTGTTAAGGTCAATTTCTTAAGCAGAGTTGTGTTGCATCTTGCTCATGCAGAGGGGTTGGTAAATATATATAAACTGCTGGAGTGTCTCCTTGCAAAAGTTTTCAATTAAACTTTGCCAGGCAACCAGTCTAGGAGAAGGAAAACTCTGAATTCAAACCTGTTAAGGTCAATTTCTTAAGCAGAGTTGTGTTGCATCTTGCTCATGCAGAGGGGTTGGTAAATATATATAAACTGCTGGGAATGTCTCCTTGCAAAAGTTTTCAATTAAACTTTGCCAGGCAACCAGTCTAGGAGGGAAAACTCTGAATTCAAACCTGTTAAGGTCAATTTCTTAAGCAGAGTTGAGTTGCATCTTGCTCATGCAGAGGGGTTGGTAAATATATATAAAGTGCTGGGAGTGTCTCCTTGCAAAAGTTTTCAGTCAAACTTTGCCAGGCTGTTTATTTGCAAAGGCAACCAACTCCTGTTTTAAATATAGACTGTTAAGTCATTTCTTTAGTTCTTGAGTGACTATTTAAAAATGATTGGTGTTAAAGTCTATTAGCACAATATTTCTTTTCATAAAGATTGCAATTTCAAAAAAAAAGAAAAGAAAAAAAAAACAAACAAGATAAAGATTTCACAACTGGAAATTTCAGACATTTTCACATCCCACTTTGTTGTTTTATAATCTACAGCTATGAAAATGAAAAGTCTGTGTTTATTTTTGGATATCTCATTGGTTAAAGTGGTTAATACCCACAGACAAGTACCTGGGTGTTATTTCCTTGTTTCTCATCAATAATGTACCGGCTCTTGTGTTCCACTCAATTGTTCTGATCACATCTTTGGTAATTGATTGATTGCAGTCATTATTATCCCTCAAAGGGTGACAGTGTTATTCATCTTTCATTATGCAATGATGGCCAGATTTCTATTCCTCTCTTCTTTTTTGTTTTTCCCCTTTTTTCTTCATTCACTTTTGTCACCTTCATTTACAAGGAATAAACACCCATACAGTCTTTCTCTCCTACTCCTCCTCTTATCCTTAAACTTTCAGCTTTGTGTTTGATACTATGTAACATCTGCCTTCATTCCTTGTACACTTTTATCAAATTTCCTTTTTTTTATTCTTTTTTAGACAGCTTATTCCCATCTCTTTTCTGTGTCATGGGTATGATGTTAAATTCTATCTGATGGTGAAGTTCCAGTTCTGGAGCTCTGGGGAATGTGGAGTACCCCTTCATCACCATTACTCCCAGATCCACTTTGAGGGTCTTCATTTCCTGGGAATGACGTTAAACTCTATCTGATGGTGAAGTTCCAGTTCTGGAGCTCTGGGGAATGTGAAGTACCCCTTTATCCCCATTACTCCCAGGTCCACTCTAATAGAGTTTTTGTATCTATTAGGGTCCCATCTATGGGTTAAATAGAAAAAAAGAAAATGGTCAGGAATAAATAAAATAAAACATTTTCGATATAAAATGACCCAATAAGGGTCGACATGCCATAAAAACCAACCAACCTTGTATACATCTATCAAATTTCCTCTTCTTACACAATCTTTTCCTATCTCTTTTCTATTTCCTAGATATGGCGTTAAACTCTATCTGATGGTGAGGATCCAGTTCTAGGGAATGTGGAGCACCCTGAAGAATAATCAAACTATGTTCCAATTACCACAATTAGAGATATTTATACAATACTTTAGTTGGAGTCATTTTGTTACTCAAAGGCATACACCACTTTTTTGGTGTAAACATCTATTTGATGGTGAAGTTCCAGTTCTGGGGAATGTGGAGTACTCCTATATCACCATTACTCCCAGGTCCACTCTAATGCAGATATTTTGTATCTATTAGGGTCCCATCTATGGGTTAAATAGAAAAAAAGAGTTATAAACAATGTTTTTAAAAGAAATTCAGTACGTATCAGGGATAAATAAAACAAAACATCTTTGACATAAAATGACCCAACAAGGGTTGACATGCCATAAAATCCAACTAACCTTGTACACTTCTATCGAATTTCCTTTCCTTTCACAGCTTTTCTCAATGTGGAGTACTCCTTCATCACCATTGCTCCCTGGTCCGGAGTGGTCTATGGGTTAAGTAGAAGAAACATTATAAACAAAATTTGATTATCCGTTAAGAATGACCCTTATGGCAAGCCCCAAACCCTTTTTTATCATATGGGTGCTAGAAGGCGGTGGCTGCGGGTCTACATATCCTGGGAATGACGTTAAACTCTATCTGATGGTGAGGTTCTGGTTTTGGAGGTTTGGGGAATGTGGAGCACTCTTTCATCACCATTGCTCCCAGGTCCACTCTGACTCGGAGTGGTAGTATCTATTAGGGTCCCATCTATGGGTTAAATAGAAAAATGTATTTATAAAAAAATTGAATTATCCATTAAGAATTGATTTATTTCAAAACTTTATCGGCATTAAATGACCCACTGAGGTTGATATGCCGTAAAACAAAACAAACCAAACCGTTAAGAATGAATTTATTTCAACATTTTTTCGGCATTAAATGACCCACCGAGGTTGATATGCCGTAAAACAAACTATAGAGATATTTATACGATACTTTAGTTGGAGTCACTTTGTTACTCAAAGGCATACACCACTTTTTTGTTGTTAACATCTTTTGCTCTGCTATTAGTTACTGACTGATGTATGTAATTGGTGTCACTCTTTTTTTCTTCTTCTAAACAACACACACTTTCTTTTTTTTTATCGTGTCTTCGTTCAATCTTTTGTACTGTCCTTCTGGAGATGATTATTTACTTTATTTCCTAGCACAAAAGATATACATTTTTCCCCCTTTTGTGAAAAAGTCAACCCTATATCCTATCATCTAAAAGGTCAGGCTCTGTTTATCAGACTTCTCAAAGCCTGAGCACCGAAATAAAGGCTTACATCTCTCTTTCTCTCTGTATATGCATTTCAGCTATTGTTGATATCAAAGCGGTTGTGTATACTTAAGTGAAGTTTAACTATTTGTTTAAAGGAAAAGAATCTAGAATTTCTCTCTTATTTCAATGTCCTTATTTTGAAACTGCAAATTTAGCATCTCTGAAGGAAAGTATCTTTATTTTCAGGGATTCACTGTTAAGGTGACTTGTCAAGATAGACAATAGGTGTGTGTGTGTATATATATATATATACACACACACACACACACTCCTCCGCACGAGCAGGATGCGACACAAGGGCAATTTTTTAAGTGGAGTTAGGTTTGAATTCAGTTTTCGTTCTCCTAGACTGGTTAACTAGCCATGTTTAAAGATCCCAGTCTACCTTACTATTTACACATAGCTGGAGGGAGAGTAGCTGGATTCATACCCATCCCAAGGGTATTAGCGTTATGTGAAATTCCTCATCCAGGATTTGAGCTAGGGTCAACGAGTCCATTTCCTATGACTCTATCCATTACACTACGCCCCACCAATTGACAATAGACCATGATGCTGATAGCTTTTTAATTTAGTGCATCCTGGGATGTAAGTATTTGATTTGAATGAGTCACCATGAAATTTGATGGGTCCCAACTAAAGTTTCTTAATAAATTGTAGAGTTCTGATCTATGAACAACTAAAGCCATCTAACCTCTACCTTGTACCGTGTAATTCATTTAAAAAAAAAATATTGAAATATATTTACAGCAAGATTGAAATGGGGAGATAAGAAAAAAACACTGGGACTCATGGATACAATTTTACTGCATCTGAAGAATAATTAAAGTTCCAATTACTGTCGACCTGGGAAAACAAGGCAACAAACGGTTGTAACTCAAATACAAACCCGAATGCTACAAAGTCCACTGCAAAATGACAAAGTATATATAAGACTCCACAATGTCATTCAAATCAAGCAGTCAAGCAGTCAAGCAGAACTCAAGGAATGGAATCACCCAAATCACCCAGATTCATGGATGGATCATTATTGATTCCTATTTATACCAGCTGTATTGGACACTGCTTGAGTTGTACTTAGTTAGCTGCTGTTATTAAAACCAACAGTAGACTAACTGACTTCAAGATTTTAGATTTTTATGTGTCAATGACAATGATGCAGAATGCATTCCTATCAGCATGTCTGAATGGGTATAACACCTTTTCTTTTTCTCTTCTGTTACTGAACTGTAAATAGTCACGAGATTTGTTTGCCCAAGTTCTCAGTTCATTTTCTATTGATCTTTGTGGCATACCAATGACAAAATAGCCCTAGCACCTATATTATTGTCCCGACCCTATTGCCCTTATGGCAAGACCCAACCTTTTTTATCATATGGGTGTTAGAAGGCGGTGACTGAGGGTCTTCATGTCCGGGGAATGACGTTGAACTCTATCTGATGGTGAGGTTTCAATTTTGGAAGTTTGGGGAATGTGGAGCACCCCTTTATCACCATGCTCCCTGGTCCACTCTGACCCGAAGTGGTAGTACCTGTTAGGGTCCCATCTATGGGTTAAATAGAAAAACATGAGCTTATAAAAATTGAGTATACATTAAAAACAAATTTATTTCAAAACTTTGCCGGCATTAAATGACCCACTGAGGTTGGTATACTGTAAAACAAACAAAAAACAAAAACAGTGACAAGATATTTTTTTTACCTATCTGATAATCTGGAGAAATGTAGACAAACACAGGATGTTACAATGGATGGAAATTTATTACTGGTGATAATTTTGACACTATAAAGTTTTGGTCTTTCAGACCTTCTTCAGGACATGAGCTGAGTTCTTATAGTGAAGGATTCAGTTCTCTTACTGACAATTGTCTTTTTGTCGGGGGGGAGGTCAACTGCTGCTGATGTGGGGTGAATGTTTGGGAAGGAAGTAGGGGTTAGTTGATTGGGTATCTTATAATGAAATAGTGCAGGAACCTGGAGTCACGCATTTTCCAAAGAAAGTATCATAGTTTTCAGGGATTCTTCTACACTGGTTCTGTTACCAAGGTGAAGAAACATAGGTTTTCCTGTAACTTTCACCCATAGCTGTATGTGGGGGGAAGAAAGGTGTATTCATGCCTTTTCCAATTGATTGATTTAATAGATGACCATTTAATTAACACCAACTGTCGGTAGAGTGTTCGGCTAGGAATCACAAGGTTCTTGGTTCGATATCAGCCCTTGCCAACTCAGTGTATGAGTAGCATAGGGATCTGTACGGTAAAGTGAGGAGCTGATAGTAGGTGTTGTGCTCCACCTCAGATCCTAAAATAATCTACTTGGTCTAGTGCTAGTGAAAAGGGGATAAACTCCTTTGCAGTCTGGCTGATACCGACATTAGACTGCCCTGATGACTTTAATTATGTAAGCATTTGATATCAAAAGGAATTGAATTGACATTAAATGACCTGAAAAGAGTTAATATGGCATAAAACAATCAAACCAAACCATTAGATTGAAAAATGCAAACAGCCTCATCCAGGATTTGAACTCGGATCATCATTTCTGAAGATGATAACATTACAGTAAGTGCATCTTTTAAGCATTTCTGATGGCAAATATCTACTTTTTCAATGGTCCATTGTCAAGGTTGCCATTGGCTGTAACAGCTTGTTGTTAGCTCAGTCGGTAGAGTGTTCGGCTAGAAACCACAAGGTTCCTAGTTCGATACCTGACCTCGCCAACTCAGCGTATGAGCAGCACAGGGATCTGTGCAGTAAAATAAGGAGCTAATGATAGGTATGGCGCTCCACCTCGGACGCTAAAATAATCTCCTTGCTAGTGAAAAGGGGATAGACTCCCTCGCTGCATGGCTGATACCGACATTAAGCCGCCCCGACCACTTAACTTTATTATTGCCTAGATTGTAAAGTAGTTCCAACCGTCTATGTGGTGTAATGGTTATTATCATAGGAAATGAACTCAGTGAACAGTTCAAATCCTGGATGAGGCTGTTTGCATTTCCCATTGTACTCATACCCTTGGAAAAGGTATGTGTACAACTATTCTCCCTAAAGTTATGGGTAAATAGTAAGACAGACTATGCTCTTTAACCTTAATTAGGCAATCAGCCTAGGAGAAGGAAAACTCTGAATTCAAGGCTGTTAAACTCCACTTAAGAAATTGACCTTGTGTTGCATCCTGCTTGTGCGGAGTGGTTGGTGTGTGTATATATATATATATATATGTTCTAAATTTGCTTTTTACCTTCTCTTTCCTTTGATATCTAATTCTTCTGTTTTGTAATTTTATTCCTGCTCTTTCTCCTAAGCTTTTTTACTCATTCTACTTTTAGTCTCTCTCTCTTTCTTTCTCTCTCTCTCTCTTCTCTCTCTCTTTCTCTCTTTCTCTCTCTCTCTCTCTCTCTCTTCTCTCTCTCTCTCTCTTCTCTCTCTCTCTCTCTCTCTCTCTCTCTTCTCTCTCTTCTCTCTCTTCTCTCTCTCTCTCTCTCTCTCTCTCTCTCTCTCTCTCTCTCTATCTCTCTTTTATGTTAGGTGTTGTTTTTTTCTTTGTTTTTATATTTATTCATTTATAATTAATTTTCCCTTTTTCTTTTATATTGTTCTTCATGAGAACAACTTTATTTTTCAAGAATATTCATCATATAATTCCCTTTGTCAAACGTCATTTTGATTTAATCATAAATATTCAGAGGGTTTGATTATATGTCGGTACTTGAAATATAAGATTCTTTTTTCTCTAATGGAGATTGGGAAAGCAGGAGCTAAATAGAGTAAACATTACACACAAAGCCTTTAACAATTATTAGGATTAGAATGAAGCTATCCCTATAGTGAAACATGTTAATCTGATTTTCCATACTGTCTTCCTTTTTTCTTTTCTTTCATTCTAAACAAGCTATCCCTATAGTGAAACATGTCAATCTGATTTTCCATACTGTCTTCCTTTTTTCTTTTTCTTTCATTCTATGCAAGCTATCCCTATAGTGAAACATGTCAATCTGATTTTTCCATAATGTCTTCCTTTTTTCTTTTTCTTTCATTCTAAACAAGCTATCCCTATAGTGAAACATGTCAATCTGATTTTCCATACTGTCTTCCTTTTTTCTTTTTCTTTCATTCTATGCAAGCTATCCCTATAGTGAAACATGTCAATCTGATTTTCCATACTGTCTTCCTTTTTTCTTTTTCTTTCATTCTAAACAAGCTATCCCTATAGTGAAACATGTCAATCTGATTTTCCATACTGTCTTCCTTTTTTCTTTTCTTTCATTCTAAACAAGCTATCCCTATAGTGAAACATGTCAATCTGATTTTCCATACTGTCTTCCTTTTTTCTTTTTCTTTCATTCTATGCAAGCTATCCCTATAGTGAAACATGTCAATCTGATTTTCCATACTGTCTTCCTTTTTTCTTTTTCTTTCATTCTATCCAAGCTATCCCTATAGTGAAACATGTCAATCTGATTTTCCATACTGTCTTCCTTTTTCTTTTTCTTTCATTCTAAACAGCTATCCTATAGTGAAACATGTCAATCTGATTTTCCATACTGTCTTCCTTTTTTCTTTTTCTTCATTCTATGCAAGCTATCCCTATAGTGAAACATGTCAATCTGATTTTCCATACTGTCTTCCTTTTTTTTTTTTCTTTCATTCTAAACAAGCTATCCTATAGTGAAACATGTCAATCTGATTTTCCATACTGTCTTCCTTTTTTCTTTTCTTTCATTCTATGCAAGCTATCCCTATAGTGAAACATGTCAATCTGATTTTCCATACTGTCTTCCTTTTTTCTTTTTCTTTCATTCTAAAAGCTATCCCTATAGTGAAACATGTCAATCTGATTTTCCATACTGTCTTCCTTTTTCTTTTTCTTTCATTTTCATTCTATCCAAGCTATCCCTATAGTGAAACATGTCAATCTGATATTCCATACTGTCTTCCTTTTCTTTTTCTTTCATTCTAAACAAGCTATCCCTATAGTGAAACATGTCAATCTGATTTTCCATACTGTCTTCCTTTTTTCTTTTTCTTTCATTCTAAACAAGCTATTCCTATAGTGAAACATGTCAATCTGATTTTCCATACTGTCTTCCTATTTTCTTTTTCTTTCATTCTAAACAAGCTATCCCTATAGTGAAACATGTCAATCTGATTTTCCATACTGTCTTCCTTTTTTCTTTTTCTTTCATTCTAAACAAGCTATCCATATAGTGAAACATGTCAATCTGATTTTTCATACTATCTTCCTTTTTCTTCTTTTTCTTTCATTCTATACAAGCTATCCCTATAGTGAAACATGTCAATCTGATTTTTCATACTATCTTCCTTTTTCTTCTTTTTCTTTCATTCTATACATGCTATCCCTATAGTGAAACATGTCAATCTGATTTTCCATACTGTCTTCCTTTTTTCTTTTTCTTTCATTCTAAACAAGCTATCCCTATAGTGAAACATGTCAATCTGATTTTCCATACTGTCTTCCTTTTTTCTTTTTCTTTCATTCTATACAAGCTATCCCTATAGTGAAACATGTCAATCTGATATTTCATACTATCTTCCTTTTTTTTTCTTTTTCTTTCTTTCATTCTATGCAAGCTATCCCTATAGTGAAACA
>CM042161.1:63537149-63562149 GCA_023376005.1 Doryteuthis pealeii | reverse complement strand
CGTCTTGCCTAAGTCAGTGCCTAAGTGATGCGTTGGATGTAATGGATTGCTCATCTGCCAGGATTCCGTCCTTAAGCATCACGGGTCACCACCCACGGTCATAAAATGGCCCCATTGGGTGTTGTAAAGTGTGATCGATTGGTTTTAATGGCATGCCAACCCGTCTAAGGTTATTTGATGTTTAGAGGTTAGGGAATTGCACTCACTGCATGTTGATATAGGAGACATTAATTTTTCTTTTCAGAGTGTCTGTGCACTTATTCCTTTTTTTTCTGATGCACTACCAGGCCGGATCAACTGCATGGATCCAACTCCTGATTCAGTAATAATGGATCCTGCAAGACTAACTTTTTTTTTCCCAACCCAGGTGATGCCGGTAGCCGCTTCTAGTAATTGCAGTTTTTAAATAGTGATCATTACTTCTGTCAAACACAAGACCACAATTGATGAGCACTCAATGAAGATGAAAATCCCTATCACTGTTAGTATTAGTATTATTTGTATGTTAATAGTGGTCAAATGGTTTCTTTCTTGTAAGAATAAATCTTGCCTAAAACCGTCCATTACTGGCCCCTTTTTCTTTCCCCTCTAATTGGCCAATGGTTGCTGGAGAATATTGATTGCAAATCCTTACCCCAAATCCTCTACCCAACTGTTTTTAGTTATTGTATCTGCCTTTTTTTTTATTTCTTCCATAGACCCAGAGATGAGCAGACTTTTGTCAGAAAATCAAGCTTTGGCTGAAGAACTCTCACAATGTCAGGTCAGTCCAGAATTTACTTATTTCTACAATTCAAGATTCTACAGTGTGTCGGGGACATGGGGATTAACACATACTTTTAAAACAAAACAAAATAAATCAATACCATAGTGAAATCTCTATGTACCCAGACTTTGTGGACACCCTGTACATTTTCATTATTTTCTTGTTATTAATGTACTGTATATTTTTTTAATGTGTTCTTGGTTTTATATTACTCTTTTCTTCCAGGAGCTGTATTTTTTTCTCACTTTTTATATTGTTGATTGTTAGACCATGGTTCTCAACCATGTGGACCCGCGGGGACCATATAAATTTTTTGGGACCCAGGCAAGCAAAATGTATTTAACTATAAAATTACAATGAGATTTTTAAACATCGAATGGCTATGGGGGATCCATGGGTAAAAAAAAGGTTGAGAACCAATGATTTAGACTCTTACAATTCTTTGCTGTTGCTCTTTGGTTCCGTTATGTGTTTTTTGTTTTGTTTTCCTATTTTATATATTTTCATTGTTTGATTATTTAGACGCTTATAATTCTTGTATATATTTGCTGTTGCTCTTTGGTTTCATTCTCTGATCTTCATCAGGTAAAGTGTCTTGTTCTTATAATTTCTTGGAATACAAGACAAATAGTTCCTTGCAATTAGAGAACACCAAAAAAAAAAAAATAAATAAATAAACCGGCCAAAATATAGTAGGTATATTAAGGAACAAAAACAACAAAAAAGCCCGGATAATTTCAATTATTTGTATATTTTTTTTTTTTTTTGACTGTTGTCCACATCTTTACCCTGATATATAAAATAAATACGTTTCGACGGTTGTATCCTCTGGTCTTCTTCATGTGTACCTTCATAGCAATGATTTAACATGGGAAATTATTTTGAATAGTTTGTTGAGCAAACAAGGCGTTGAAGAACTTACGAAGCTATACGGCTATCACACAATAATCCAAGACGGACAAGGCATGCTGGTAAAGACGAAATCATTTTTTTCCAAACATAATTCAATCCTAAAAGTAAGGAATAATTTAGTATAATTTTCGTGTCATTAAACTAAATAGGAAAAAAGCCTTTGGGAACCAAAAGTTGATTCGCTCAGCTTTAGTATAATAATAAATAATGATTCAGATAAATACCAAACACAATTGTATCAGGAGGTTACAATAAAAAAAAGTTGTCTTACAATACACCGAGTAGAACCAAAATACAGAAACTAATAAGTAAAAACCGTTAAAGGGAATGTGGCAACCGAGTCAAATGTTTTTGCCAAAATGCAATCTTTCATGACTTAAAAGACCAAAAAGATTTCAAAAGGAAACTGACTTGCAAAAAAGTAAATCGGGGAAAGTTCAGCAAGATCGTACCTGATAGAACCTGAATTATATTCCGAGAGGAGCTACAACTAAACCAATGAAAAAACACAAAAACGGCCATCAAACTAGTTTAGTAATATCAAGGATAAAGAAAATGTGTGTACCCAATTTGATATTAAACAATCTACGATGCTCTTCCAATATGCGATCTACCAAATGGTTTCAAATCCAATATGTGATCTACCGAGTTGTTTATATTCCAATATGTGATCTACTCATTAACTACCCATTAAACTATCCCTAAACCCTAACTTCTTTTTTCCTGGTAGATCACATGCCATAAATAGTAGATCACAAACCTTCGGTAGATCACATATTGGAAGAGCACCCAATCTACTGATTTGTGGGTAGAGTGTTTCTTTCTTTTTTCACCTGATGATTGTTTAAACATGAAATCAATATTAGCAATCTATTTGTTTTTATTCTTTAATTCGTGCTTCTGTATGTAGAAAATAGAAAAACATGAAGTATTCCAAAAACCATGAATTTATTCATCATGGTGAAGTCGATGTTATAATGTTTCGGTTATAGCAAACCTTCGTCAGGACTTGAGATGAAAAAAAAATGTTGTCAGAGTAAGGGCGGATGATATCTGCCAAGTTCAAGAGACGATGGATGAACTGAGCACAGACCTGTGCAAGTTTGGATTTACAGTTGCTAAAGCAGCAGATCTCCCCCTCCTCCTCGTGACACCGATCTTTTTCTAGGGAAAGACAAGGTGCTTCAATATAATCGAAGGGTTTTTGCCAGAACAAGGTTGAAGAATATGTTCGGTTGTATTTAGGGCTCCGGCTCATGGGTCTAGTTTCCCCCTCCAGACCACGTAAATAACTAATGGAATTGTGATATCAATGGTGACGCAGTTTCGGTTACAGGTAGAATATCAATTACAATAAGATGTAAAATAATATGGGCTTAGAGTGAACAGGTTATTTTACATCTTATTATAATGGACATTGTATCTGTTAGTAATCGAAACTGCATCACAACTGACGCCACAATTCTCTCAGATATTTACGTTATATTCTCAATGATTATTAAATAATCATTATTTAATAGTCAATAGCATCTTATTCATTAACGATGTCTTTATTAAAGTGTAGCTGAATTAGATTTGCCTCCCCCCTAACAGCCCCTGTTGCTGATGCGTTTAAAATCCTACAATGCGTGTTATATATAACTAAGAAGTAGAGGTTTACATAGTATATGGTGTGGATGATTTGCATACTGGTTTTAATAAAACCGAGTTTAATAAATAATTACTTGCTGTTGTTGGTTTATAATATTATTGTTTTATTCTCAAACGTATTAAAAGCAATGCTGTGTGTGATTTTTTTTTAAATATAGAAATCAGTTAAAAGACGTATAATCTTTTTACATCCGTTCTTATTTAGTTTCGTTAAGCTTTCTAATTAAATATAAGATTTATTACATTAAAACTTATATACTTGTGCCCGGAAGGAGCATATTCTTGCAAGTACGTATAAACAATGTCTTACGTACTATTTCATATTTAGTTAGATATTGAAATATGTTATATATCAAAATAAATTTTGAATTCACATTTATTGTACCACTTTTTGAGTAACCTTAGTATTTTCAAGATGGTGTGTTTTGTCTATTAATGTTTTAATATCATTTTAATATGTATGCTTTTAAAACTTTATATATATATATATATTATATATATATAATGAAGGATAGCAAATACGAAAAGTGTTTGCATACTAAAGTGCTCAATGGTAAATTAGCAGAGCAAGTTTCATGCGTATTGGACAATCCTCAGACGGGTGAATAGTCTATTCATCCGTATAAGGATTGCCAAATACGCATGAAACTTGGGTAACGGTAATATAGTCCCATAATATATCACGTACAGCCAATAGCGCTTGGTGACAGTCATTTTCTCGCTTATACGATTATCAAACTATATATAAGATAACCAAAAACAGTTATAATTATAAGAGAAAAGATAAGTCAATACTTGGATCATTCCATGTATTATAGGTACCACCAGTTTACCCCCCTATATTTAACACAATGAAACTTGCATGAAGTTCAATATTATCTTGAAAATTTTTTGTCCATTCGAAAGAAGCATTAAAAAAACTCCTGATGATTTAAAAAAAAAAAAAAAATTTCAGCTTATCGAAATAATGAAAATTATAAACGAAAAATGTTTACATTTTTGCACCGTTAAATCAATTGAAATTTAACATAGCCAAAAACAAGTTATGATTAGAGGCTTTTTTAAAAATTCAATGAAAAATCAATTAATGATCCGATTTTCACGAAAGTTTCCAGAATTACTTACCTTTTTGATGAAAATATGTCTGAAATAGTTTTTTCCTAAAATATATTATGGGAAATATTTTTTACGAGGTCTACCCCCCACTCTATTTTATTTTATGAAATATGAAAAAATGAACCGACAAAAAACGATTTTTCTTTTGTTCTAAAAAGATAAGAGTCTGAATAATTATATCGAGATTTTTATAAGTTTCAATGCCAGAGGTTTTTAGTAAAAGAGTCATGAATACAGAATTCAGCTAAAAAAAATCAATAAAGAAACTGACCGTGTCGTAAAAAATGGACTGTTTTACTTATTTTTCAAGATAACGGTGTGTAATTTTTTTCCAATGTGATAATTTGATCATTGAATTAACTGTTTGTCTTGGTAACAACTTTTTATGTTCGTTATATCTTTTTTGCGAGATTTTTAAAAAAAAAAGTTTAAAAATATGGCCTAAACTGATCACGTGACCTATTTTGGTTGTGCCTAATATAAAATTACTAAAACAGTTATAAGAGAAAATATAATAATATAAGTCAATACTTGGATCATACCATGTATTAGAATAATTATTTTAGAAAACCTGAAAACCATTCTTGTGATCAGAAATTAAATGTGAAGAAGAAAATAGGCGAAATCCATTCATGACCCCACTGATCTATTTCACCAGAAATTGATGCCAAATCACTGACTTGTGTTGAAATACAAAATGTAGGACTTGTGATTTAATGAGAAAATTTGTCTATGTTGATTTTTTTCTTCTTTCTTTGTTTTTAAACGAGCGACTTAAAAAAATATTACGCATACGAAAACAATTTCTATAGTCAGTGTTCTTTACTTGAAAGTCATTTCTTCGGTTTTTTTGGGGGGTGGGGGTGGGGGAGGTTCGTGAGTGTGGGAATTACTGACGCTATACAAGTAATAACTAGTGGCCTTCATTGATCTTAGTGACTTGTCAACTCTGCTCTCCTGACCACATCTCAGTATTCGAGCTGGTTTCGACAGTGCTTAGGTCTGGATGGTTTGAATCTCCGCTCTTTTGGTTAAGATAGAAATTTAACCACGTTTTCCAGGGGCTTGTCTCCCGAGATAATACCTGCCCCTTCAATTTAAATATGTAGGATTGAGTTTATTGCTCTGAGGTGACCCAAATGGGGAATGCCAATGGCAACTACGCATTTTTGCACTAGCCATCGCATGTGATTCGGTTTGTGCTTGGTTCCCTTTACAATAAAAAGATCTTGTCACGACCCTGTCCTGGTGGGAGACCAGGAAAATATCTTTAGTTCATTAGTCTAAGTTCAAATAACCTGGAAAATAAACTATTATCCGTATGACTGTAACTTGAGTTCAGTTTTTTTTGTCTTGTTTTAGTTCTCTGGCAAATGTTAATTGATTTCTATATAAAATCATACATACACGTTTTATTACGAATTGTTGAGAATAAAACAATAATATTTGAAATCAATAACAGCAAGTAAAAATAACACGGTCTTGTTAAATTACTGGAACAGCGAAATCTACAAGTTGATAAGTTCTTTTCTTACCCCACTGCAACAAATTGAGACAAAGAATAGAAAAATGAAAAAGTATTTGAATGTGCATCTAAAACAGGTTTTTTAATTTTTAAAATTTTTTTTATTTTAGTATTGCGGACGAAACCATTTTTTTCCCCAGAAAGTTAAATTTTTGCTTTTAAAATATTAGATGTTTATCTAGACTAAGGGTTCTCAACCGGGAGCCATATGCTTCCCGTGGTCATATAACATTTTTGGGGTTAAAAAGTATTTAAATATAAAAATACAATAGTATTTTTTAAACATCAAATAGCTGGTGGGGAGGGGAGTGTTCCACCGGAGTAAAATAGGAATCAAAGGAGTCCATAGATAAAAAAAAGTTTGAGACCCCAGGATATCACAGGTAGGAATTATTAAGATCATTTTTGTCTGCTTGGAACTTTTTAAAAATCTGTACCATTTTTATTTTCAGATATTATAAAACTAATGTTACTAATACTAGAAGGACCTGTGGATATACCACAGTATGATATTTTGATTATTACAACTTTTGATATGTTTACTTAAGAGCTATTGCAATATAGTTCAATATGTAAAAAGTATAATAATTTGGATTTAACTCTCTCTCAATCTTTTTTTCTTTCTTTCCTTCTTTTCATTGAAACAGAATTGTTATCGCTTCCGCGCGCACACCTCTCTATTTTCCCTTACTCTCTTTCTTTATTTTTTCAATTCTTTCTTAATAATAAAAACGGAATGGTCTATTATTTAGCTGAGATAACGACAGTCATAAGAAATAATTCAGCGGATAAGCGTCACCAGATAATCAGGATTTAAATCTTTTGCATTTCATCTTGAACAATTTGGACGGTCTCATTATTAACCAGATGATAATGGTTGGAAGATTAAGGAACAAGCGTATTAATATATAGATAATACAGAAGGAATAAATATTCAAATGATTACTATTTAGTATTTAAAAGTTCTAGGCCAGACCAAGTAAAGAATGAGCTAGAGAGCACATGCTATTCGATATATTCATCGTAAAGCTCAAGTTTGATGTATTTTCTATATCATTTCTAAAGTCCCATTAACACTTCCAAAATTATTCAATAAAAATTTTTAAAAATAAAAAAATAATTTTTGGGTTTGAAGATGCTCTTTTCAGCAAATATCTTGAAGACAAATAGAGAAAAATAAATCTGAGGAGGAATTGAGAATGTTTATAAATAAATGCTTGAAATGAAGATTTGAATAGCATTAAAGATTTTCTGACTTTCTTCTCTTTAGTCTTTAGAGAGAAGTTATCTTTGACAAAATATTAAAGTTTTGATGTTTTATAACTCTTGATAAACAAGTATTCTATGATAATGAATATATAAATGTGTGCGTGTATGTATGTATGTATGTATATATATATATATATATATATATATATATATATATATATGTGTGTATATATGTGTGTGTGTGTGTGTGTATATGTGTATATATGTGTGTGTGTGTGTGTGTGTATATATGTGTGTGTGTATATGTGTGTATATATGTGTGTGTGTGTGTGTGTGTGTGTGTGTGTGTGTGTGTGTATATATGTGTGTGTGTGTGTATGTGTATATATGTGTGTGTGTGTGTGTGTATGTGTATATATGTGTGTGTGTATGTGTATATATGTGTGTGTATGTGTATATATGTGTGTGTATGTGTGTGTATGTATGTGTGTATGTGTGTGTGTATGTATATGTATGTGTGTGTGTGTATATATATATGTATGTGTGTGAGTGTGTGTATATATAATATACCGTAGTGACGATTATAATCCAGAAAAATTAAGTAAATATAAATACTTTGGGATTTTTTTAGCAATAAAAACGTGTAAAAGTGCTCAATAAAAAGAGCTAAATATACGATTAAAAGCGAATAGTTTAAAACAGATCGCAAAACTCAAGTTTGTCTGTTTTAAACTATTCGTTTTTAATCATATGGCCACATTTCATCACCTATCCTTTTTGAGCGGCAATTTTCTACTTCATTGTAAATACTGTCAATCCTTACTAACTGCACTGAATGAATTTAACATGGTTTGTCTATGCACCGGAGATATTTACAGGTCAGGTGTTCTTTCTGTTGCACAACCTTGATGGTGAAGTTTGGTTTGAAATCAGGTTTTCTTCTCCCCCTTAGAAATATAAGTTAGGGAAGCGAAGACATGAAGTAAGTAAAAGTAAAGTCGTCGGGGCGGCCTAATGTCAGTATCAGCCAGACAGCGAGGGAGTCAAACCCCTTTTCACTAGCGCTAGACCAAGGAGATCACTTTAGCATCTGAGGTGGAGCGACACACCTACCATCAGCTCCTCACTTTACCGCACAGATCCCTGTGCTACTCATACGCTGAGTTGGCGAGGGTCGGTATTGAACTAAGAACCTTGTGATTCCTAGCCGAACAATCTACTGACTGAGCTGACAGTTTCTCACCTATGTGATTTTCAAGACTTAGTTTGAAAATCGTATAGGCGAGAAACTGTTACGAAACCCTGTTAACTTCATGTCTTTGTTAACCTAACTTAGAGATAATGCTCTATCAATGATATTGAGCACTCTTATAAAGTAAAAAAAGCGAAGGTGCGTGGTCTAATGGTTAGAGTTGTGGGAAATAAACTCGTCGTCCTGAGTTCAATTCCTAGACGAAGCCGTTGGTATTTCACATGGCGCTAATACCCTTGGGAAAGGTATGAATCCAATTATCCCTCCAGCTATAGGTAAATAGCAGGGTAGATTGGGCTCTTTAACCATGGCTAGGTAACCAGTCTAGGAGAAGGAAAACTCTAAATTCAAACTCCGCTTAAGAAATTGACCTTGTGTCACATCCTGCTCGTGCGGAGGAGTTGGTAAATATATATAAAGTAAAATTGGCAGAGTGGCCTATTGTAGGCATCAGCCGGACAGCAAGGGAGCCCACCCTCTTTTCACTAATACTAGTCAAGAGAGATTTTTTATGCATCTGAAGTGGAGCGCCACACTTGCCATTAGCTCCCCACTTTACCATACAGATCCAAGCTGGACTACTCATGTGCTGGGTTGTCGAGGGCAGGTAACAAACCTGGAACCTTATGTTTCCTATGCGGATGGTCTACTGACTGAGCTAAACCAGCTCCTAATATAGCAAAGTATATTTGTGTGTGTTTGTGGAAACTTAGCAAAAACTATTTTTGTAAAAAGTAAATCCACGCTTTATGTTAGGACAGGATAGCATTTCACCTATTCATCTCTATATGCTTTTTGTTGTGAAGCTAGCCAATTTTGATATTTAGTTATTTGTTTATGCATCTGAAGTGGAGCACCACACCTACCATCAACTTCCCACTTTACCACACAGATCCATGATGGACTACTCATACACAGGGTTGTTGAGGGCAGGTATCAAACCTGGAACCTTATGGTTCCTATACAGATGTTCTACTGATTGAGCAAACTATATTTGTATGTGTGTGTAGAAGTCTAGCTGTACAAAGTAAATCCACACACAGGATAGCACTTCAACTATTCATCTGTATATACTTTTTGTTGTGAAGCTAACCAATTTTGATATCTATCTATACATATATAAAGGGCAGTTGTGTGTATATGTATGTCTGGAGGAAACTTTAAAAATAAAACAATTAATGAGAAAGTAAATATATATACACATTAAATATCCACAGGGCTGGGTTTTTGAGAAAAAATAATAGAGATTTGATTTATATTCGTGAAGATAATTAAAAAATAAAATTTAAATGATAACAGCAGGGTTATTTTTTTTTTACATTTAATATTTTATATAATAGACATTAACATTTCTTTTCAGAGTAGCTGGATCAATGCAAGGTCTCTTTTTTTTTTTACATAGGGATTTAAATGGATCTGTGGGACTGACTTAAAAAAAAAATCCCCCTCTACCCAGGTGATGCCGGGTAGCCGCTGCTAGTTTAGTTATAAGAAGTCTTCCTCATTGACACCTCTACAAAAGCCACCAAATATATGGCACATGAC
Organism: Doryteuthis pealeii; assembly: GCA_023376005.1. Classification (NCBI taxonomy): domain Eukaryota; kingdom Metazoa; phylum Mollusca; class Cephalopoda; order Myopsida; family Loliginidae; genus Doryteuthis; species Doryteuthis pealeii. Next base: position 63,552,174 of record CM042161.1, on the reverse strand, counting down.
CGAGTGATTAAAGTAGTTACTAGATTTTGTACATTAGAAACTGAAGTATTTGGGTTTAGTGTTACACGTAACTCTATTTATGCTTGACTTGGGAATAATTTAGATGTTCAAACTTCAAAGCCTACGTAGACTATAACACGCCTTTTTTAAACTAAGAGGGAAGGGTAATAAGTATGTGTTTGGGATTGTGCTGACAGCTTAGTTGAATTTTGCATTAGTTATATCCTTATAAAATAATTGTCATCTTAGAAATTTGTTTATAACTGTCACATTTAATGTTAGATAATATGAAAAACAATATGAAATGAAATATAAAAAAAAAAATGTACACAATTTCTATCCAAGAACAACTGATATGTAGAATAAACATCCCTGTGAGTGTTTTCTAACTGTTTATAACTCTTTGTCTACTTTAAACTGCTCACAGAGGCTCTCTCACTATTGTGAACAAAGTACAAAAACTTACTGTCAGTTCATCATAATTGAGTAGAAGGACTCAGATTACAAAGATAATAGGACTTTATTTGAGTGTGAATAGACAGTGAAGTTTGAAATATACCATCATGCAGGTAAAAAATATCAAGAAAATTTGGTACAGCCATAAAAGAAATTTTGTTAGGCAAAGTTAAATTCTAATTGGGTGGTAAATTGTAAATGACTACTTTTAGACCATTTGTAGCATCTATGAGTGTTTTTGTACCAAATTTTCTTGCTGGCACAGCCATAGAGGAATTTTGTAGGCAAAGAGTTAAAGCTGTGTTACATTCCAATCAAAAGTAACGTTAGTCTAATTTCTTGGAAAAAATAACTAAATAAACAAAACAATTCGCCTACAGGTTAGGGAATTGCATACATTGTATGAAGGTAAGCATTTCTTCATGTTATTGACATCACATCATAACTGTGCAGAGTCATTGGTTTTCATATGGTTTAAAACTCTTAATGTCCTATACCAGCTCATTCCACCTGGCCAGAAGTCACATTTGTTTTCCTAATCTACCCCAAACGATAGCCTTTGTTTAAATGTAATATTAAACATTTAACAGTCTTTGATTTAAGGAAAATAACAGGTATTTTTAAATGAAAAGTCCATTTTTAGCCATTTTTTTAATAAATCCTTAAAGGAATGGGACTCTGGACTTAGAAAATTCTCAACAGGATGTTAAGAGTTAAGTTCGCTTGTAGTCTTGTTTAGACCCCAGTATAGTTGGTTCTTCCTTCTTGTGGGCTGGTAAGCTGAAAGGGAATTTAAAGAAAGACAAAGACAATAGTTTTATGATATTGGCTTTATTCTCAGGTCAAAGCCACCACGTGGTAAAGAAATTCCTTCCTGGCCAGTAGTCGTGTCTCTCCCCAGATAAGGCCTAAGTCTGAATAGCCAAAAGATTATCTTAGAGGTCAGAAGTAGGTCCTTTTTCCCACCCATTATCGGAGGGTTCCTCATGGGAGTTTGTTATTTTTTAATTTAAAAAAAAATCTTTATTTTAATCCCCACATAACCCTTTGCTGAGTAGTGACCAATTTGGCCTTGCTGAATGTAAATCTTAGTAGTAAAAATGAATTTGTCTTAACTTAATCTATATTTCATAGTCTGTGACCTGTGTTCAATTACAGGACAAGGCTGTTGGCATTTCCCTTTAAACTAATAACCTTGTGAAAGGCATGAATCCATCCCTTCTCTCTTCTACCAGCTATGGGTAAATACTAAGGCAGACAGAATTCTTTAGCCCTGGTTAGGCAAGTAGTCTAGGAGAAAAAAAAACTCTGAATTCCAACCAACTTTACTTAGCTTAAAAATTGACCTTTTGTCACATTCTGCCTGTGTTGGATGAATTGAGTAAATACATACTGGGCAAACAGAAGTGATCTCTGAAAAGAACATGTGGAGTACTATAAAGGCCAGTAGCCATTTTGTTTGGGAATGAAGGTGATACGTAAATAATTAGAATAAATTGTTTATTCAAACTTCTGATACATGATACCGTTAAACAACATCTAGTGCTGAAGTTTCAATTTTGGAGCTCTGGAGAGTGTGGAGTAGTCCTTCATGCCATTACTCCCAGGTCCACCCTGATCTGAAGCATCTTCAAAATGTCTTCAGCATAAAATAACCCAACTAGGGGTGATGTTAGGTCCAGAATGAAATCTAGAGTTACTCTCCTTGATCAGTAGGGGTTTGATGGGAACCCGGAAGTAGGGTTTCCGCCATGACACTTTTGGATTGAGGTTCTTGTGGTCAAGACGCATGTGTACATGGTTGAGCTAATTAAGTTACTTTTAGGGTAGAAACATCTCTTTTGTAATTATGTTGAAAAACTTGTTCCTGATTAACATATACAGGCAGACGTTTTATAAAATTGAGTATCCATTAAGAATGAATTTATTTCAAAACTTTGTTGGCATTAAATGACCCACTTAGGTTGATATGCCATAAAACGACCCACTTAGGTTGATATGCCATAAAACAAACTCAACCAATGTAAAAATATCAACCTTCAGAGGTTATCTAATGCCAAAGTCATTCTTGTAGACGAAGAGTAGTGGTACTATTTAACCCATAGCTGGGAATCATAAGTGTGTGTGTGTGTGTTATATATTCAGATACATGGAAACACCTATGCAAATATTGTATACAAATACATTTTATACATATCTGTAAATTTGAATATCATATACAAACAAATGCTGTAGAATCCAAAAAATGCCATTATGTTACTATCTATGGGTCAAATAGGAGTGTTTTAAATTATCTTCAAAATGATTTAGAATTACATTAATGCATTGATTATCAAAAAAACAAACCCAGATATTACAACTAAGTAAAAACTGTAGTTTTATTGTTGATACTGTACGACTGCACAACTTGGACCCAAACAAAGTGCATCGAGAATAAGATAAATTATAGTTTCACAAGAACACTGTGTGTAGTCTTAAATAGATTGTTGTAAACACCCCCATTACGTAAATATCTTTGTAGGATGAACGAGAGATACTGGACACGGCTGGAGAAGAAAGGATGAACACATAAGTGATGTTTTCAAAAAAAAAAAAAAAAAAAAAAAAAAACCTGAAAGAAAAATGCATGATACAATAGATCTTTAAGAATTTTGAATCCATCATTTAAAAAATCTCTCTTGTAATTATCTTGAAGAACTTGTTCCTGTTTAACATAAGCCTATTTGACTTAATCTAAAAAGGAGTCTTTCCAGCTTAGATTTTCAAGGTTTGATGGTCAAACCATTTTCCAATGTTAGCCAATGATTTTGTATCGAATCTCTTGCCATCAAAGTGATAGGATAATCATCCTCGGGGACTTACTTGTCTGGCTCGTGTCTCCCTCATGGTACTTTGCTCACTTTCTCTCTCTTAAAGATCACCAGAAAGTTTTAAATTTGAAAATTGGTCTTTCCTTACTGCTTGCCAGTTCGGTGTTTGAATAAATAGAAACATTTGATTGGAATGAATTCCCTTGATTTTTATATTTAACTACTCTGTCTAATAGGAGAATTATTTCTTGGCAACCTGAGAGAGAGAGAGAGAGATTTAAGTTATTGTATGACTTTTGAGTTGGGGGTAAGTTGACTAGGGTCACATGTAAATTGAACTGTCATTTTTAGATATATATTCTCTAATTTAACAATTCAGCTGAGAGTATATTGTTTTGTCATTTTCATGATTTTATAAGTATAAGAAGTAATGGGATAAATTTAGTAAGAAGATATTTTTGTTATCATATGTTAAGGAAATGAAATTTAGTATTATATAAATAATTAATGGTTATATATATATATATATATATATATATATATATATATATATATATATAAGTTATTTTGGCAGCATTTTTTCTTTTAAACATGTGTTAAACTGTACAGACAATTCTTGTTGGACAAGTTTTTGTTTGACCCTTTCTAATTGAAAAAAGATGGCCAGAAAATTAGAAAGATCGAACAAAAACTCGTCCGACAAGAATTGTCTCTACAGTTTAACACATATATATATATATATATATTATTATATATTTATAATATATATATATAAAATTGTTTTAATAACAAAATTTAAATGTATTTTATTTCATGTATTTTTTAAAACATAGTATTATATACAATTCAGCTGAAAGTATATCGTTTGGTCATTTTCATGATTTTATAAGAATGAGAAGTAATGGGATAAATTTAGTAAGAAGATATTTTTTGTTAGTGTATGTGAAAGGAAATGAAATTTAAAATTATATGTGTATTTCAGGAAATAAGATAATGTTTATTCAATTTTATAAAATTATTAACATAGATAAGCTTAGCTTAGTTTGGCACATGGCCAGGAGTATAGGAGAGCCAGGTCATAATCATCAGCTGGGGATACAGTCAGTGTATTCACCGACAAGGCAAAATAACTTTTGAGTAAATTTTCTAAATATAAATCTTCTCTGAATTCATATATAATATATATTAATATATATATAAAATAAAAGACAGCAAATAAGTAAACTTACACACAATTTGTGTCTTACGTATGTACAATCTGGTTAAAAATTTAGGCCTAAGAAAGTCACATGATACACAATATAATGTGATATATATTTTTGTTTGTACATGATATTTATATTTACTGATATATATAAAATGTATTTGTATACAATATTTTGTATAGGTGTGTTATGTATCTGAAGGAATAAACTTATATATAATATATATATATATATATATATAATTATGATTCCCAGCTATGGGTTAAATAGTATCACTACTTTTCTACAAGGATGAATTTGGCAGGAAATAACCTTTGAAGGTTGATATGCCATTAAACAAAGAAACCAAAACAAACAATTATGATTAAAATTTAACGCAAAAATCATTTTTAATCCATAAAATCTTAAGAGGACTCTATGCTCAAAAATACAGATTAAAATCTTATTCTATACTTGAAATATATATAGAGAGAGAGGTTAAGGAACCAGGCTGAGGAAAAGTCAGTTGTGTTTCACTCCTGGTCAGAAATAGTTGCTGTGTCTAGCCACACTGACGAGACAGGAAATGTTGAAACACAGTATCTGTGGATGACTTATATACGTACATAGAATGTGTACAAAAGTTTACCTTTATAATTATCTATGTATATTTTTTTAATGTATATACGTAAAGTAATTTAAAACCAGACTAAAAACCTAATGTGGACCAAAAAAAAAAAGCAACACTTTACAATGTTTGTATACTTTGGAGATATCATTTAAGTAATGGTGTTTAAAACTTCTTATTACTTTCCAAAAAAACTTGCTTGTTTTAAAAAGACCCACAAAAAAGCTGCTTTAAAAAAGCCCTGTCCTATCTCCATCGTTTCTTCTTTTGAAGCAAAGTTTGTGATGAGTTTAATGTTGGTATGTTATCTGTCTGTCATGAACCATGTAGTGTGTTTTTTTTTTTTCACAAGAAATATAATCAGGATTAGAAATCCTGTTAAATAGTAAGGTACAGAAAAAAAACCCAGAGACAGGGTAAACTGATGGGGTGTACGGTCTCATAGCAGAACCATTTAAACCTGGTCAAAAGCTATTCTGAGAGTTTTGATTAAAAGAGAAAGGAAGAAAGAATGGTCCTTATTTAACTGTAATACTGTTGCAAAGACAGAAATAAATAGAAGAATAAAGATGTAATTTTATTTTCTGTCTGTGTACATGTGAATGTCAGAATCTAATGTTGAAAATTGTTGAGATGAAAAAGATGCAAAAGAAGGGGAAAAAAAAAAGATACCTTGGTGAATCAGAATTTAGTCTTATCCTCCCCTCAAAGTTGGAAATCAAAAATGTTAGGAAATTCAATTTACATAACTCAAATGTGATGGTTCAATCCTTGGTGCTGGATATATGAACCTCTTAAACAAATTTATCTTGGAGAACAAAAATCACTTTGATTCCTGAATTTTTAAGGGTTCTGTCAGCATATTTGCTTAAACATGTTATATATACAATATGAATACAGAGAAAGATTTGTATTTAGAAAATTTTGATTTTTTTTGTCCTGTCAGTGGGGATTAAAATACACTAACTGTATCCCCTGCAGAGGGTTAAGACCTGTCCCCACCCCACCCCCCAAAAATTGGGTATCCTAGTTATGACACTAAATTTCATCCGATGGTGAGGCTCCAGTTCTGGAAATCTAGCGAGTGTGGAGTACCCTGTTCCTGCCATTACTTCCAGGTCCACGCTGACCCGGAGTGGTAGTACCTGTTAGGGTCTTACCTATAGGTCAAATCGATCTGTTTGCAAATTATAACAACTTCAACTCAATTTACACTTAATATGGCCCAGTTTAAGTTCTACAGTGCACACTCTTTATAAATAGATTATCAAAAAAATCATGGTTTTATGAATATCATGAATTTTTATCACTTAATTACATAAAGAGGAGTCAATGTTGGGGTGCCAAAAATAAAGGAATCGCAGTCGGAGGTTGTTTTGAGTCACAATTCTGCAAAAAACTCTTAAACTACAAAAAATAATGTGATTATAAAGATATATAATTCTTGTTGTAACCTAACAATAGGAGGAATAACCAAATGAAATGGAATCTTTATAACACTAACAAATACAATACTTGCCAACAGCGTGAAGAAGGGTAAACCACTGCTAGTGGTATCAGACTACTCTGCAAAATACTTCTGTATCTATGAGGATTGGTACATACCATTAATGTTCTTAGGTATATAGCAATTCCATACTTCTATAGATAAAATAACCCCATTTGGTTTGACATGCCATTAAATAAATAAAAAAAACTGAAGTATGAAAACTAAGTGAAGATAGTTTCAAATACTCTCAATGAGACAATGAAAGCAACATCTATTAATAATCAAGATTCTTCGGTCTCTATTTGTCTGTAACTGAAACTATGTCACTGTTTACATCACATTACCCAAATTCATCATAACACAGAATAAAGATAATCCTGTAATTAGTTTAAAAAATTATTTTTTATACTAGCCCTTTTTTCAGTAACAAGAGGTTTACTAAAAAGTTTACAAATAAATGATTTCATGTAAAATTTGTATAAAATATTCAAAATAATTATTTAATTAGTAATTAATAGATGCATGCAACATTTTATTTGAGGGGGACAGAACTAAGTTTCCATTTCAAATTGTTTCATTTTTTACTCCTTTAATAAATTTGATAATTTTACTTATGATACAAACCCTCTAACATTGAATTTTTAACTCCCACCTCCCATCAAGCAATGTCTTTATTTTAAAATTATTTTTACACCGCCCAAATGGAGTTTTTTGTTTTCTCGTAGACATAAGAACATTAACATGAATATTCTAAGTCTTTAAAAAAGAAGGTTTCATCTAATTTTTTTTATTTCTGTGAATAAGTTTCTTCTTTGGCTGTCATGTTATTTTCTTAGGTCAATAAACTTGACTGATAGCCTGTTAGTTTGTATATGGTTTTTGATATGATCTTAGAAAATACTGTGATATATTAAATGAAATGTGTATCTTAGGCTTAAGAAAACCCGGGATGTTAATAATTTTATAAAAGTTTTTAAAAACATAAATAAATAAAAACCAGGAAATGTTATTTAACTCTTTGTCTTGTGATAATTTTTTTCTCCACCCTTCCCACCACGTTGACTCAAAAACTGATCTCCCCCCTCCCTCTCTCTCTCACATATTTTCGGTTTTCTCCTCCTACTTCTTCCCTTTGGAATTAAGAAGCTTTTCTTGTCTGGCTTGGTTTCTTGGTGAGTTTTAATGCACACTTCAAGTACTTATCCAGTGTCTCCATACCAATGTTGGTGAGTTGTCATGATGGGAAGTACTGTTGTAGCATGTAGTCATGGAATACCAGATTATCGACTGAATCATTTTAGAGCTTAGCTAAGCCAAGAAAGATTCTGGTTTCCATTTTGACAGTTAAATATTTAAGCACATCTTATTTCTTTTTATTATTCAATTTTGTTTTTTTTTTTTTGCCTCTCCTCTTAGACACTTCCTCACTCTTCAGTCTTGGGTGAACATCTTTATCTTTAATGTTTATCTGTTTGTCAGAAATGAAGGTGATCTTTTTTTTCTTTCTTTTTTTATTATTATTATTCTGATTTCTTGAGGACTGAAATGAATTCCAACTCTGTTTATTTGAGAGAGAGCGAGAGTAAAATCCGCATTCAGAATGGTGACATTTGATAGACATAAAGTGCAGTTGAGATTGATAGTCTTTAATGTGCTGTCAGTGCACTTGGGAGAAATTATCATTTACTATTTATTAAATGGTTCAATTAATTTATATTTATTTTGACTAATATCATTTACAGTTAAGGCCCAGTGGTGTTTTTGCTTAGATACCAAACTTGTTCTAAAACTGAACTTAATAACTTTGAATATATTTATTAGCAAGAAAATTTCTTGTACAGCAGTACAAATCAGTGAGCCTTAGAGACTTTGAAGCAAATGTGATTCACTAAAATCATAAATTCATTTGGGATGCTCTTCGATTCTTTGGGCGCATTTGTTGTGCATACAACTCTTGGTCAGCCATGTTGAAGGATGGAGAAGGTGAGATAGACCAAAATCTTGAAATTGAGCAAGGTCTGCTGAGTATGGAGACTGCGAGGTTTTGTCAAAAAGTATTCATAAAAAAATAGCCAGAATTGGCACTGACTCATCAAGACAGTAGTCTAGACATCATTATCTTATCTATCTATCTATATATATAAATGGCAGTTGTATGTATGTACATATGTGTGTATGTCCGGAGCAAGCTATGAAAATAAAATGACAAAGTAAATAAGTCAGCTGCAGACACTGTGTTTTTGACGTTTTACATCTCATCAGGGTGGCTAGACACAGCAACTAACTCTGACCAGGAGTGAAACCCGATATATATAGTTAAACCTAATTAGTCAGATATACCTACTAATAGTTTCGCTTAGTAGGTATATTCTGACTCATTAGGTTCAATTTTATTATTTGCTCTACTTAGGTATCAAGCACTTTTTACATTTTGGCTTTAAACAATCCTAGCAGTTATATATTATATATATATATATATATATATATATATATATATAATATAATATATTATATATATAAAAGCCTAAAGCCTAAACCTATCCAACGGTGGGACTTGCAGATTTTCGACCCCCCCTCATGGTTTGTAAATTTTTTTATGAATTTTTCGTTTTATTGAGAAAAAAAGGAGGGAAAAAAAATCCTTTTTCTATTTTTTCTCTCTAACTATTCCATCTTGTTTACAAAAAAAAACAAACAAACAACAAAACACCACTATTCAATGTACTTTCTCTGACGAGCATTGACAAAAAAAAGAACATATTATATTTAGATTTTTAAATCTAATAAGGGTACCCTCACTTTTTCTTTTTAAGAAAATATTCCTTTTATCAACATGCATATGCTTTTACGCGTCCTATATATATATATATTATATATATGACTAAGAAAAGGTGGAATGAAAACATCGACATTGTCTAATGGCTTTAAAGGAAACAATTTATAATATAATGAAATATATGATTATATTATAAATTGTTTTCTTCTTAAACAGCATTGTGTGATGTTTTCATTCCACCTTTTGCTTACTCATATTTGTCGGATTATTTCCTTTCTTTTAACATATATATATATATATATTATATATATATATATATATAAATTTTTGTTTTTAAACCAAGTGTTAATTGATTATGTTTCTGTTGGTGTGACCCACTTGTTCTTTTCTTTTTCTTTTTTTTTTCTCCCCAGTTGAAGTTTGGTAGTATGTTGGTATATATATATAATACTTACAAACTATTTTGCGGGATTTTTTTCTTACTGCAAAAGGGTCTACTAATAAGGAATTTGTATATTATAGTTTTACTAATCACCAGGCTTTTTGTGGCAAAGTTACGAAAGATCTTTATTTATATTTGGTGTAGATATTTAAAAATAAGGATTTGAAACATGAGGAGATAGGGAAAAATTATTGATGGCATTTTGGGATTAGAGCATACAATCAATTATGGGAACCAAAATAATCATTGATGCTATTGAGACTACTTTTTTTTATCTCCTCTTCTACCCAGGCATGCAGGGTAACCGCTTTCTATTATATATATTACTCAGATGTGTGGTATCCATTGTGGAAATAATGGTTGGCAAGCTGGTCCTTACAGGTTCATCATAACTAAGACAGCGAGTTTTCGATCCTTGCTGGATGCACAATAGTATTTCCCATGTAAAAAAGACATAGTGATATTGTTGGTGGGAAGTCAAGAAAATAATACTTCTTTTCTTTTTTTTTTTTTTTTTTTTTTTTTAGGTGTCCAGTCATGGTGTAATTAGTTAGCAAGTCTAGTCGTGGCAGATCTCATTATTACTGAATAATGAATTCAAATTCTCTGGATGACCCATAAAAAATCCCCATGTAAAAAAAAGCGAAAAAAAAACCTTGTGTTAGTCTGGCCTGGTGGGGGTCAGGGAAATTATATTTTTTTAGATGATGTGTTGTGGTGTATGGTTAGCGAATACTAGTCTCAACAGATCGCATGTATTTGAATAATGAATTCGAATTTTCACTGGATGAACCCATAAAAAATACCCTCAGTAAAGAACAAAACAAAACCTTGTGTAATCTGGCCATGGTGAGGAGGTCAGGGAAATTATATTTCTTAGATGATCCTGTTGTGGGTGTTAAATGGTTAGCAAAACACAGTCTAGAGATGCCATTATACTGAATAGAAAGTTTGATCCTTGCTGGATTCCTCATAAAAAATCACCACATAAAAAAGAAATTGTTAATCTGGCTGGTGAGAGGTTAGAAAAATATAATATTGCTCAGACTGAGGACATATCTTCAATTTCAAATTTTTTAAAAGGTGTTAAGTTCAGTTTCCTTTTTGATCATCATCTGTATCGGTGCATTTTTGTTGTGCAGTTCTGCTTCCATATTTTGCGTCTACAGGAAAAGAAATATTCACGGGATATGGTTGATTTACTTGGAATAGTTGGAGAGGTCTTTTGATCGAAAGAATTTGTGATTATAAAAAGCAACAATACAATACAGAAAAAGAAGACTAAGGTAAAAAAAGGGGAAATAAATAAGTTAAGGCAGTTCAAAATTTCAGGTTTTCAATGTTTTATTGGTTTTTTAGGAAAATTAACTTTTTTTGACAATTGGACACATGGGCCTAGTGGATAAGGTAAGTTATGGTTCCAAGACAGTTCTAATGACAATTATCTTTCTGGATTCGCAGTTCAATGCATGACATGGCGGCAGTGAATCAAGAAAAATAATTAACACAGCTACTACTCCAGCCTATGGTTAGCGGAATGAGAACAGGATACGCCCCTGCGAACTGAATAACAGGGGTTGGGATTCAAAGTTTCGTGATGGCTCCTGATGTATGACAAGAGGTGTCAACGAGTCCGGCAAAAAATACCCGAAGAAAGCTGGAGGCATATCGGCCGAAAAGTTGTGGCAGATAACAATGAAGATGAGGAACAATAGTCTATATTAACGCGATAAATACTAATATGTTTTTCTTTGTTTTCTTATTTTTTTGTCTTTGTTTTTCATCAATCTGGTAACGCAATACCTTAAAGAGCTACATTTCACACTATTTTACCCATTTGAAATCATCTACCTTTTTGGCCAAGAGTATTTGGTCGAAGGGAGTCAAATGCAAAGATTTAAACTCCTGTCCATTGTCCTACAAAGTGGTGTGTGAGTGTTATCTTATTACAAGCTTTATTTAAAGCAATATCACACAATAATATCAAATGGACTAATTTTTTTTTTGGGAGGGGGCTTTTTTAGCTGTTCTTTTTTTTTATCATTGACCATTTTCTATCTTTTCATTGGTGTTTAGGAAAATATTTTTTGGGGAAAGGGGTAACTTTAGTTTATTATACATATTTCTTTTGTGGGGAATGGGGGGTGGAGGTGTCCTGTTCGTTTTTATTGTCCATTTTCCTATCTTTCATTGGTGTTTAGGGAAAATACTCTTGGTTTGTAATTTAGTTAATTACATATTTCATTTTATTTATGTGTTTGCGGGGGTGAGTGGAGTGGAGGTTTCTTGTTCGTTTTTTCAATTGTCCATTTTCTATCTTAGAAAGATGTGAACTTGACAATGTAATGCAAACTGGCAGTTTTATGACAAGCATTTCAAATCCATCATCTTGGCCCTGTGTTTATAACAATAAAACAAAAGAATTAATATTCTTGATTGAGATCTGTAATGGACAACATAAATCAAAATTAATAAAATATTTCCTTTAATGTATATTATATATATATATAATTGAAATATATAACAATGCTTTAAGATATAAAATACGGTTTCAAAATCATAAGTAATGTTTGAATTAACTTTTCTTATCTTATATTTGTATCAACCAAGAAACCATTAACAAAATATCATTGTGAAGTAAGAGTAACATAGAAAACTTGTTGTGTCCCAGGTATATATAAGTGAACTGCTTAGCAGGGTGGTGAGGTTCAAGTTCTGGAATTCTAGGGAGTATGGTGTCACCAATCCATTGTTATCAATCCAGTTCACTGTGACCAGTCTAGTCCCTCATGGCAAGCCCCAAATCCCCTTTTTTATCATGTGGTGCTAGAAAGGACGGTGGCTGCGGGTCTAATGTCCTGGGGGATGACGTAAACCTCTATCTGATGGTGAGGTTCCAGTTTGGAGGTTTGGGGAATGTGGAGCACCCCTTCATCACCATTTGCTCCAGGTCCCACTCTGACCCGGAGTGGTAGTACCTGTTAGGGTCCATCTATGGGTAAATAGAAAAAATGTATTTTATAACAAAATTGTATTATCCATTAAGGAATTGATTTATTTCAAACTTTATCGGCATTAAATGACCCAACTGAGGTTGATATGCCGTAAAAACAACAAACCAAAACGCAGTCTAGTCATTACCTGTTGAGATCCATCTAGCAAATCAAATAAGATCTTCTTTATAAATTGTTAATATTGGGTAGGTTTAGTTCAGAGCTTAATGATTGGGCAAACCCAAATAATCATTATTATTGATACAGAAATATGTAGACCCTCCATTAGGGCGGCAGTATTTAAGTTTGAATGTAATAAAATGTTATATTGAAATTAGAAAGGCTAATGAACCAATAAGAAAGAGATAAAAAGATTTTGAACAGAGGGGGTATAATCGAAAATAGAACAACTGAACTTACTCTTCGCATCACATCCCATCTTTCAGTAGCTAAATTTTCCTAATTCAAACTATCTTATTATAATGGAGATTGTGTGTTGTTTCGCTCTGTAAACGAACTATATTACTACTCAAGTCACAATGTCCTTCGTTATTACATCACATTCTCCATGATTTTAATTATATTTAAACCTCAATTATTAATAAAATTGCTTCACCTTTTTATTAGTGTTGTCCATATCTACATACGAAATAGAGCAATGCAATTGTATTTATATATTACAAAAAATAGCGGGTTTACAGTGTGATGGAAAGGCTAATTTGCAGTATTGATATTAAAAATGTGATTTTATTTAAAATATGTGCTTAAGTATTATTCGTATTTCTAAATTGTTTTGGTTTATTTTAATGAATATAAGCAAAAAATCTCTTTCAAATGATCTTAAATGAAATCGCAATTAACAAGAAAAAATAACTTTTTTTATTCTTGTATTTCCTAATTTAACTAATATAGTTAATAAGTTAAAGATTCAGCAATGAAAGAATAGGGAGTGATGGAAGAATGTAAGTTTCATTTCTATTTTTCTGAAATAGGAGTTGTTAAAAATAGTGTAATAAGTAAATTTTATATTATTATATTTTAGAGGGTTTTATTCATTGGGAGTATACACTCTACTTAATGTTGTTGATTTAGCGATCGTGGGAGCGCTTGGGCGGGCGTATGTGTTGCCTATCAGAGACGCGTATGTGGGTGTGAGAGGTCCGGTGGAGTAACTGTGGTTACGTCATTCTGTCGTCTTCTATTATTAACTCCCACTCTTGTTACATATCTTTTTATCTGCCTTCTTATTTTAGACTTCTAATTTAATACGATGATTTCATTACATTAAAAACTTAAATACTATGCCCACCCGGGGTGCAATAATTTGCCTAGTTTAATTAAAATATAAAAATCAAAATTACGTTATTTCTTCTTGTTAATGGTTTTCCTTTAAGATTTTTTGGTTCATGATTGGATAATACAATCAAACAATTAGAAATCAAATATACTTAAGGACATATTTATTAAAATCAAATTAATTAATATCGAATGCAAATTAGGCTTCCCATTCACACTGTAAGTCCGGCTAATTTTGGGATATATATATGAAATACAATTGCATGTTAATTAGTATGTAACAAGGTCAACAGTATTAATAATGTAAAATAATTTTAATAATAATTGGGTTCAAGAATAAAAATAATCATGGCGAAGTGTGACATTAAATAACTTAGGAATTGTGAGCTTGAAAGTAAGTAAATATAGATTTCAGTTACAGACACACCATCTCCATTATAAATAAGGTCCTCCTTGTGCATCCCACTATCTGCATAGAACTGAATTCCATTTATTTTGCTGGTTGGGCCTACTCTGGTGTCATCCATATGTAGGTTGTAGTAGTCTTGTTCATATTACGTTGGAATGGTTTTGTAGGATAAGGAGTAAGTGGCCATACAGCTGCTTTTTATTGTGGGGTGGGCTGCTTTTTTGTGGGTGATGCTTTTTTGTGGGGGTGCTGTTTAAAGAAATTGGTTTCAATGAAATTAAAAGTACATTTTTCTGAAACACCAGTACTATACCGCAAAGATTTCAAATTCTGTTCATAAAACACCCTGTTATATTAAATATTTCTATGATTACACCTGAATGTGTATATTAATAAGAAGGCCCAGTCTGCCTACTATTTACCCATAGCTGGAGGAGAGTAGAATTCATACTTTCCCAAGGGTATAGCACCAAAGTGAAATGCAATTGACCACATCCCAGGATTTGAACTCGGGGCGACGAGTCCAATTTCCGATGACTTTA
>CM042161.1:63420272-63537049 GCA_023376005.1 Doryteuthis pealeii | reverse complement strand
GGAGAGAGATAAATGAACAAGAACATACTACACTACCTATGGGATACACCGAGAGTAGGCCAACCAGCAAAATTTAATATTGATCAGCTCTTGTGGATGCACATAGGAGACTCTTATTATAATGGAGATGTTGTGTCTGTAACTGAAACTAATTACTAATCAAGTACAAATTCACTAGAGTTATTTTGTCACATTCGCCATGATTTATTTTTATCTGAACCTCAATTATTATAAAATTATTTACATTATTAATACTGTTGACTTGTCTACATCTAATAACTATGCAATTGTATTTTATTATATATATCGCAAAAAGCGGCTTACAGTGTGAAACTGGGAAGACTAATTTGCAGTATTGATTTGATTTTAATAAAAATATGTCTTTAGTAGTGCTAGTTCGAGTTTTTAATTGTTGGTTTTATATCATAGAAACCAAATCTTAAAGAGAAACCCATTAACAAGATAGGAAATAACAAGTAATTTTACTTATTTACTTCCTATTTTAATTAAGATAGTTGAATAGGAAAGATTTAGGCAATTGAAGATGGGAAGTAATCGAAACAGTAAGTTTCAGTTGATCTATTTTTTCGATTATACCCCTCTGTTTCAAAATCTTCTTATCTGCACTCGTTATTTCGGTTCAATTAGCCTTTGCTACTAATTTAATATAACATTTTTATAAATTCCCAACATTAAATACTTGCGCCCCTAGCCGGGAGGGGTGTAATATTTGCCTAGTAATAATAATGATTTATTTTTGTTTGCCAACTCATAAGCTCTGAACAAACTACCCAATACTAAAGAATTTATGAAGAGATCTAATTTGATTCTGTAGATGGGATCGTCAACAGGTATCTTGGAAGTATGCGAGTAGCTGAGAACTGGTAGTATGTAGATGAGATCGCTATATTTATCTAGTGATACGATCGAGGTAGTGTATTAGCGCTATAGTGTGTTTCCTTAGATATCGACGCGCGCTTCATGTAGTGTATCTGATCAACCTCAGTTGGGGTCAATTTAATGCCGGATAAAGTTTTGAAATAAATCATTCTTAATGGATTATATAATGTGATTTTGTTTGATAAATATCATTTTCTATTTTAAGTCATTAGATGGACGCTCTAACAGGTACGATTTACGTTAGACCCAACGTCGGAGACGGTGACCGTAGTAGCTTACTAGTGTAGTAGCGAACGCGCGGGGTATATAGATGCGATAGATGTAGAGCAGATATACATGTGGAGGCAGTCAGAGATAGTAGTAGTTAGTAGTAGTTCATTGAATGTCCTGATGCTGGTTAGATACGGGAGTAGTACTAGCAGCGGTGACGTTGCCACATGTGCCCAACCTGCGAGAGGATGGAATGGATCGGGAGATTATGTAGGTCATACTCTAAGCTGCTGTCGCTGGCAGTAGTGAGTTAGTGAGCCTAGCTAGTGCAGTATTTGATAGTGACTTCGATGTACAGGATTATGTGAGGTATGTCGTGTTCTGCCTACAGGGGATAGCGTTGTGGTAGAGTATTATCGCGCTACGATAGGGCCAGGCCACCGATGACCTCAGGCACCACGATGATAAAAAGGTTGGGGGGCTGTGGCCATGAGGGGACTAGACTGGGTCACAGTCCCGACTGGGGATTGGGATAACAATGGCATTGGTGACTACATATCCCTAGAAGTTCTCAGAACTTGAGCCTCACCACCTGAAGCAGTTGACCTTATATATACCTGGGACACAACAAGTTGTTTCTATGTTACTCTTACTTCACAATGATATTTTTGATAATGGTTTTGGTGTAACAAAATCAAGATAAGAAAAGTTAATCAAACATTATTGTATGATTTTTTGAAAGCCGTATTTTATATCTTAAAGGCCATTGTTTATAATTTCATTTTTTTTTTTCATTAAAAGGAAATATTTTATTACATTTTGATTTATGTTTGTCCTATTACAGGATCTAATCAAGAATATTAATTTTCTTTTTGTTTTATTGTTTATAAAACACAAGGCCAAGATGTATGGATTGAAATTGCTTGTCAATAAAAACTCCAGTTTGCATTAACATTGTCAAGTACATCTTCTAAAGATAGAAAATGGACAATGAAAAACGAACAAGAAACCTCACTCCTCACTCACCCCCAAAAATAAATAAATTAGGTTAATTAAACTAAATTTCACCAATACCAAGATATTTTCCTAAACACCAATGAAATGATAGAAAAATAGACAAGGAAAAAACGAAACAGGAAACCGTGCACCCCCATCCTCTCATCAAAAAGAAAAACTATGTTAATTAAACTAAATTACCCCCCCAAAAAAGATATTTTCCTAAACACCCAATGAAAAGATAGAAAATGGTCAATGAAAAAAAAATGAAAAAAAAGCCCCCCCCCCCCCCAAAAAATTGTCCTTTTGATGTATATGTGTGATATCTTTAAATGAAGGCTTGTAATAAACACACACACTCACACACACCACTTTGTAGGAAATGGACACAAGTTCAAATCTTTGCATTTGATTTGACCTAATACTCTTGAAAAAAGGTATTAATTCAAAATGGATTAAAAGATAGTGTGAAATATTAGGCTCTTTAAGGTATGGTTACCAGATGAAGAAAAACAAAATAAAAACAAAAAAAATATTAGTATTATTTGCATTATTCAGACTATTGTCCTCATCTTCATTGTTATCTGTACAACGTTTCGGCCGATGTGCCCTCCAGCCTTCTTTGGGTATTTTTTGTCGGACTCGGGAACCTTCTTTTTGAACTCGGGAACTTTCTTGTCATAGTCGGGAACCTTCTTGTCGTAATCGGGAGCCATTACGGAACTTTGAACCCAACCCTTTATTCAGTCCACAGGGGTATCCTGTTCTCATTCCGCTAACCATAGCTGGGGTAGGAGCTGTGTTAATTATTTTTCTACCACTCTGCCGCCAGTCAGGATTGAACTGGAATCCAGAGATAACTGTACTTAAACTGTCCTTACCCTAACTACCGTTATCCACTAGGCCATGTGTCCAATTGGTCCGAAAAAAAGGTATTTTACCTAAAACCAATGAAAAATGAAACCTGAATTTTGGAACTGCCTTAACCTAATTTTTCCCCTTTTTTATTAGTCTTCTTTTTGTTTTATTGTATCGTTGCTTTTTTATAATCACCAAATTCTTGATCAAGACCTCTCTAACTATCAAGTAAATCTCCATATCGTGAATATTCTTTTCCTGTAGACCAAATATGAAGCAGAACTGCACACAAAAATGACGATACAAGATATGATCAAAAAGGAAACTGAAAACTTTACACCTTTTTTAAAAAATTTTGAATGAAGATATGTCTTCATCTTGAGCAATATATATTTTTTTTCCTAAACCTCTCACCAGGCCAGATTACATTTCTTTTTTATGTGATGATTTTTTTTATGAGGATCCAGCAAGGAATCAAACTTTCTATTTCAGTAATAATGGGATCTGCGAGACTAGTTTGCTAACCATTACAACCCACAACAGGTCATGTAAAAAAATATAATTTCCGACCTCCACCAGGCAGATTAAACAAGGGTTTTTTATGGTTTTTTTTACATGGGGATTTTTTTATGGTTCATCCAGTGAAAATGAATTCATTATTCAGTATAATGGATCTGCAGACTAACTTGCTAAACCATTATACCCACACAGGTTATCAAAAAAAATATAATTTTCCTGACCTCCCAACAGGCCAGACTAACACAAGGTTTTTTTTGTTTTTTTACATGGGGTTTTTTATGGGTCACTCCAGTGAGAATGAATTCATTATTCAGTAATAATGGCATCTGCACGACTAGCTTGCTAACTATTACACCATGACTGGACACCTAAAAAAAAAAAAAAAAAAAAAAAAAAGAAGTATTTCTTGACTTCCCACCAAAACAATATCACTATGTCTTTTTTACATGGGAATATTTTTATTGTGCATCCAGCAAGGATCGAACTTGCTGTTTAGTTATAGGTGAACCTGCAAGACCAGCTTGCCAACCATTACATCACAATGGGATACTACACATCTGAGTAATATATATAACTAGAAGTGGTTACCTGGCATTGCCTGGGTAGAAGAGGAGATAAAAAAAAGTTAGTCTCATAGATCAATTGATTATTTTGGTTTCCCATAATTGATTTGTTTATGCTCTAATCCCAAATGCCACCAATAATTTTCCCTTCTCTCATGTTTCAAATCCTTATTTTTAAATATCTACACAAATATAAATAAGATCTTCGTAATCTTTACACAAAAAGCTCTGGTTATAGTAAATATATAATATACTAATCCTATTAGTAAACCCTTGCAGTAAGAAAAAAATCCGGCAAATAGTTTGTAAGTAGTATATATATATATATATATATATATATTATATATATACTACCAAACTTCAACTGGGAGAAAAAAAAGAAAAGACCAAGGGGTCACACCAACAGAAAAATAATCAATTAACACTTGGTTAAAAAAAAAATTAATATATATATATATATATATATATATATATATATTATATATATTATATAGGACGCGTAAAAGCATATGCATGTTGATAAAAGGAATATTTTCTTAAAAAGAAAAGTGAGGGTACCCTTATTAGACCTTATTATTTAAAATCTAAAATAATATGTTCTTTTTTTCGTCAATGCTCGTCAGAGAAAAGTACATTGATAAATGGTGTTTTGTTTGTTTGTTTTTTTTGTTTTTTTTTGTTGTAAACAAGATGGAATAGTTAGAGAGAAAAAAAAGAGAAAAGGATTTTTTTTCCTCCTTTTTTTTCTCAATAAACGAAGAATTCGTGAAAAAAATTACAAACCATGAGGGGGGGGTTCGAAAATTGCAAGTCCCCACCGTTGGATAGGTTTAGGCTATATATATATATATATATATATATATATATATATATATATATATATATATAAACTGCTAGGATTGTTTAAAGCCAAAATGTAAAAAGTGCTTGATACCTAAGTAGAGCAAATAATAAAATTGAACCTAATGAGTCAGATATACCTACTAAGCGAAACTATTAGTAGGTATATCTGACTCATTAGGTTTAATTATATATATCAGGTTTCGCTCCTGGTCAGAGTTAGTTGCTGTGTCTAGCCACCCTGATGAGATGTGAAACGTTAAAACACTGTGTCTGCAGATGACTTATTTACTTATTTTATTTTCGTAGCTTGCTCCGGACATACACACATATGTACATACATACAACTACCGTTTATATATAGATAGATAGATAGATAAGATAATGATGTCTAGACTACTGTCTTGATGAGTCAGTGCCAATTCTGGCTATTTTTATGAATACTTTTTGACAAAACCTTGCAGTCTCCATACTCAGCAGACCTTGCTCAATTTCAAGATTTTGGTCTATCTCACCTTCTCCATCCTTCAACATGGCTGACCAAGAGTTGTATGCACAACAAATGCGCCCAAAGAATCGAAGAGCATCCCAAATGAGATTTATGATTTTAGTGAATCACATTTGCTTCAAAGTCTCTAAGGCTCACTATGATTGTACTGCTGTTACAAGAAATTTCTTGCTAATAAAATATATTCAAAGTTATTTAAGTTCAGTTTTAGAACAAGTTTGGTTATCTAAGCAAAAACACACTGGGCCTTAACTGTAATGATATTAGTCAAAATAAATATAAATTAATTGAACCATTTAATAAATAGTAAATGATAATTTCTCCCAAGTGCACTGACAGCACATTAAAGACTATCAATCTCAACTGCACTTTATGTCTATCAAATGTCACCCATTCTGAATGCGGATTTTACTCTCGCTCTCTCTCAAATAAACAGAGTTGGAATTCATTTCAGTCCCTCAAGAAATCAGAATAATAATAATAAAAAAAGAAGAAAAAAAAGATCACCTTCATTTCTGACAAACAGATAAACATTAAAGATAAAGATGTTCACCCAAGACTGAAGAGTGAGGAAGTGTCTAAGAGGAGAGGCAACAAAAAAAAAAAAAAAGTTGAATAATAAAAAGAAATAAGATGTGCTTAAATATTTAACTGTCAAAATGGAAACCAGAATTTTTCTTGGCTTAGCTAAGCTCCTTAAAATGATTCAGTCGATAATCTGGTATTCCATGACTACATGCTACAACAGTACTTCCATCATGACAACTCACCAACATTGGTATGGAGACACTGGATAAGTACTTGAAGTGTGCAATTAAACTCACCAAGAAACCAAGCCAGACAAGAAAAGCTTCTTAATCCAAAGGGAAGAAGTAGGAGGAGAAAACCGAAAATATGTGTGAGAGAGAGAGAGAGAGAGAGAGGGAGGGGGGAGATCAGTTTTTGAGTCAACGTGGTGGGAAGGGTGGAGAAAAAAATTATCACAAGACAAAGAGTTAAATAACATTTCCTGGTTTTTATTTATTTATGTTTTTAAAAACTTTTATAAAATTATTAACATCCCGGGTTTTCTTAAGCCTAAGATACACATTTCATTTAATATATCACAGTATTTTCTAAGATCATATCAAAAACCATATACAAACTAACAGGCTATCAGTCAAGTTTATTGACCTAAGAAAATAACATGACAGCCAAAGAAGAAACTTATTCACAGAAATAAAAAAAAATTAGATGAAACCTTCTTTTTTAAAGACTTAGAATATCCATGTTAATGTTCTTATGTTTACGAGAAAAGAAAAAAAACGCACTTTGGGCAGTGTAAAAAATAATTAAAAAAAAAGATATTGCTTGATGGGAGGTGAGAGTTAAAAATTCAATGTCAGAGGGTTTGTATCATAAGTAAGTAAAATTATCAAATTTATTAAAGGAGTAAAAAATAAAACAATTTGAAATGGAAACTTAGTTCTGTCCCCCTCAAATAAAATGTTGCATGCATCTATTAATTACTAATTAAATAATTATTTTGAATATTTGATACAAATTTTACCCAAAATCATTTATTTGTAAACGTTTTAGTAAACCTCTTGTTACTGAAAAAAGGGCTAGTATAAAAAATATTTTTTTAAACTAATTACAGGATTGTTCTTTATTCTGTGTTATGATGAATTTGGGTAATGTGATGTAAACAGTGACATAGTTTCGGTTACAGACAAAAAGAGACAGAAGAATCTCGATTATTAATAGATGTTGCTTTCATTGTCTCATTGAGATTATTTGAAACTATCTTCACTTTGTTTTCATACTTCAGTTTTTTTTATTTATTTAATGGCATGTCAAACCAAATGGGGTCATTTTATCTATAGAAGTATGGAATTGCTATATACCTATGAACATTAATGGTATGTACCAATCCTCATAAATACAGAAGTATTTTGCAGAGTAGTCTGATACCACTAGCAGTGGTTACCCTTCTTCACACTGCTGGCAAGTATTGTATTTGTTTAGTGTTATAAAGATTCCATTTCATTTGGTTATTCTCCTATAGTAACCTTTGTTAGGTTACAAACAAGAATTATATATCTTCATAATCACATTTTTTTTGTAGTTTAAGAGTTTTTTGCAGAATGTGACTCGAAACAACTCCGACTCAGGCTCCTTTAATTTTTGGCACCCCCAACATTGACTCCTCTTTATGTAATTATGTGATAAAATTCATGATATTCATAAAAAACCATGATTTTTTTGATAATCTATTAATAAATGAGTGTGCACTGTATGAACTTAATAAACTGGCCATATTAAGTGTAAATTGAGTTGAAGTTGTTAATAATTTGCAAACAAATCGATTTGACCTATAGGTAAGACCTAAAGGTACTACCACTCCGGGTCAGCGTGGCTTGGAAGTAATGGCAGGAACAGGGTTACTCCACACTCGCTAGATTTCCAGAACTGGAGCCTCACCATCGGATGAAATTTAGTATCATAACTAGGATACCCAATTTTTTTTGGGGGGGGGGGGAGCAGGTCTTAACCTCTGCAGGGATACAGTTAGTGTATATTCTAATCCCTTCTGACAGGACAAAAAAAATCAAAATTTCTAAATACAAATCTTTCTCTGAATTCATATTGTATATAACATGTTTTAACAAATATGCTGACAGAACCCTTAAAAATTCAGGAATCAAAGTGGATTTTTGTTCTCCAAGATAAATTTGTTTAGAGGTTCATATATCCAGCACCAAGGATTGAACCATCACATTTGAGTTATGTAAATTTAATTTCCTAACATTTTTTGATTTCCACTTTGAGGGGAGGATAAGACTAAATTCTGATTCACCAAGGTAATCTTTTTTTCCCCCCCTTCTTTTTGCATCTTTTTCATCTCAACAATTTTCAAAATTAGATTCTGACATCACATGTACACAGACGGAAAATAAAATTACATCTTTATTCTTCTATTTATTTCTGTCTTTGCAACTGTATTGACAGTTAAATAAGGACCATTCTTTTCCTTTCTCTTTTAATCAAAACTCTCAGAATAGCTTTTGACCAGGTTTAAATGGTTCTGCTATGAGACCGGTACACCCATCAGTTTTACGCTGTCCTCTACGTTTTTTTTCTGGGTTTTTTTTCTCTGTACCTTACTATTTAACAGGATTCTAATCCTGATTATATTTCTTGTGAAAAAAACACACTACATGGTTCATGACAGACAGATAACATACCAACATTAAACTCATCACAAACTTTGCTTCAAAAGAAGAACGATAGAGATAGGACAGGGCTTTTTTAAAGGCAGCTTTTTTGTGGGTCTTTTTAAAAACAAGCAATTTTTTGGAAAAGTAATAGGAAGTTTTAAACACCATTACTTAAATGATATCTCCAAAGTATACAACATTGTAAAGTGTTTGCTTTTTTTTTTGGTCCAATTAGGTTTTAAGTCTGGTTTTAAAATTACTTTACGTATATTACATTAAAAAAATATACATAGATAATTATAAAGGTAAACTTTTGTACACATTCTATGTACGTATATAAGTCATCCACAGATACTGTGTTTCAACATTTCAATGTCTCGTTAGTGTGGCTAGACACAGCAACTACTTCTGACCAGGAGCGAAACACAACTGACTTTTCCTCAGTCTGGTTCCTTACACTCTCTCTCTATATATATAAATTCAAGTATAGAATAAGATTTTAATCTGCATTTTTTGAGCATAGAGTCCTCTTAAGATTTTATGGATTAAAATGATTTTTCGTTAAATTTAATCATAATTGTTTGTTTTTGGTTCTTTTGTTTAATGGCATATCAACCTTCAAAGGTTTATTTCCTGCAATTCATCTTTGTAAGAAAGTAGTGATACTATTTAACCCATAGCTGGAATCATAATTTATATATATATATATATGTTTATTATATATATATTATATAAGTTTATTCCTTCTGATACATATACACACCTATACAAATATTGTATACAAATACATTTTATATTATATCAGTAAATATAAATACATGTACAAACAAATATATATCACATATACTTGTGTATCATGTGACTTTTCTTAGGCCTAAATTTTAAGCAAGATTGTACCATACGTAAAGACACAAATTGTGTGTGAGTTTACTTATTTGCTGTCTTTTATTATATATATATATATATATTATATATATATATGAATTCGAGAAAGATTTTATATTTAGAAAATTTAACTCAAAAGTTAATTTGCCTTGTCGGTGAATACACTGACTGTATCCCAGCAGATGATTATGACCTGGCTCTCCTATGACTCCTGGCATGTGCCAAACTAAGCTAAGCTTATCTATGTTAAATAATTTTTTATAAAATTGAATAAACATTATCTTTTATTTCCTGAAATACACATATAATTTTAAATTTCATTTCCTTTCACATACGCTAACAAAAATATCTTCTTACTAAATTATCCCATTACTTCTCATTCTTATAAATCATGAAAATGACCAAACGATATACTTTCAGCTGAATTGTATATAATACTATGTTTTAAAAAAATACATGAAATAAAATACATTTAAATGTTGTTATTAAAACAATTGTTATATAATATATATATATATATATATTATATATAGGTGTTAAACTGTAAGACAATTCTTGTCGGACGAGAGTTTTTGTTTCGATCCTTTCTAATTTTCTGGCCATCTTTTTTCAATTAGAAAGGTCAAACAAAACTTGTCCAACAAGAATTGTCTTGTACGTTTTAACACATGTTTAAAAGAAAAAATGCTGCAAAATACAATTATATATATATATATATATATATATATATATATATATATATATATATATATAACCATTGAATTATTTATATAATACTAAATTTCATTTCCTTTCACATCGATAACAAAAATATCTTCTTACTAAATTTATCCCATTACTTCTTATACTTATAAATCATGAAAAATGACAAACATATACTCTCAGTGAATTGTCAAATTAGAGAATATATATCTAAAAATGACAGTTCAATTTACATGTGACCTAGTCAACTTACCCTAACTCAAAGTCATACAATAACTTAAATCTTTCTCTCTCTCAGGTGCCAAGAATAATTCTCCTATTAGAACAGAGTAGTTAATATAAAATCAAGGGAATTCATTCTCAATCAATGTTTCTATTTATTCAACAACCCGAACTGGCAAGCAGTAAGGGAAGACCAATTTTCAAATTTAAAACTTTCTGGTGTATCTTTAAGAGAGAGAAAGTGAGCAAAGTACCATGAGGGAGACCAGCGAGCCAGACAAGTAAGTCCCCGAGGATGATTATCGCTATCACTTTGATGGCAAAGAATTCGATAAACAGAAATCAATTGGCTACATTGGAAAATGGTTTGACCATCAAACCTTGAAAATCTAAGCTGGAAAGACTCCTTTTTAGATTAAGTCAAATAGGCTTATGTTACAGGAACAAGTTCTTCAGATAATTACAAGAGAGATTTTTAAAATGATGGATTCAAAATTCTTAAAGATCTATTGTATCAGCATTTTTCTTTCAGGTTTTTTTTTTTTTTTTTTTTTTTGAAAACATCACTTATGTGTTCATCCCTTTCTTCTACGCTGTGTCCCAGTATCTCTCGTTCATCCTACAAAGGATCATTTACGTAATAGGGGGTGGTTACAACAATCTATTTAGACTACACACAGTGTTCTTGTGAAACTATAATTTATCTTATTCTTGATGCACTTTGTTTTGGGTCCAAGTTGTGCAGTCGTACAGTATCAACAATAAAAACTACAGTTTTTTACTTAGTTGTATATCTGGGTTTTTTTTGAATAATCAATGCCATTAATGTAATTCTACAATCATTTTGAAGATAATTATAAAACACTCCTATTTGACCCATAGATAGTGTAACATAATGGCATTTTTTTGGATTCTACAGCATTGTTTGTTATATGAATATTCAAATTTACAGATATGTATAAAATGTATTTGTATACAATATTTGCATAGGTGTTTCCATGTATCTGAATATATACACACACACACTAATTGATTCCCAGCTATGGGTTAAATAGTACCACTACTCTTTGTCTACAAGAATGACTTTGGCATAGATAACCTCTGAAGGTTGATATTTTTACATTGGTTGAGTTGTTTATGGCATATCACCCTAAGTGGGTCGGTTTTATGGCATATCAACCTAAGTGGGTCATTTAATGCCAACAAAGTTTTGAAATAAATTCATTCTTAATGGATACTCAATTTTATAAAACGCCTGCCTGTATATGTTAAACAGGAACAAGTTCTTCAACATAATTACAAAAGAGATGTTTCTACCCTAAAAGTGACTTAATTAGCTTAACCGTGTACATGTGCGTCTTGACCACAAGAACCTCAATCCAAAAGTGTCATGGTGGAAAGCCTACTTCCGGGTTCCCATCAAACCCCTACTGATCAAAGAGAGTAACTCTAGATTTCATTCTGGACCTAACATCACCCCTAGTTGGGTTATTTTATGCTGAAGACATTTTGAAGATGCTTCAGATCAGGGTGGACCTGGGAGTAATGGTATGAAGGAATACTCCACACTCTCCAGAGCTCCAAAATTGAAACTTCAGCACTAGATGTTGTTTAACGGTATCGTATATCAGAAGTTTGAATAAACAATTTATTCTAATTATTTATGTATCACCTTCATTCCCAAACAAAATGGCTACTGGCCTTTATAGTACTCCACATATTCTTTTCAGAGATCACTTCTGTTTGCCCAGTATGTATTTACTCAATTCATCCAACACAGGCAGAATGTGACAAAAGGTCAATTTTTAAGCTAAGTAAAACTTGCCTAACCAGGGCTAAAAAATCCTTTCTGCCTTAGTATTTACCCATAGCTGGTGGAAGAGAGAAGGGATGGATTCATGCCTTTGACAAGGTTATTAGTTTGAAGGGAAATGCCAACAGCCTTGTCCTGTAATTGAACACAGGTCACAGACTATAAAATATAGATTAAGTTAAGACAAATTCATTTTTACTACTAAGATTTAAATTCAGCAAGGCCAAATTTGGTCACTACTCAGCAAAGGGTTATGTGGGGATTAAAATAAAGATTTTTTTTTTTAAATTAAAAAATAACAACTCCTGAGGAACACTCCGGATAATGGGTGGGAAAAAGGACCTACTTCCAACCTCGAAGATAATCTTTTGGCTATTCAGACTTAGGCCTTATCTGGGAAGAGACACGACTACTGGTTAGGAAGGAATTTCCTTACCACATGGCGGCTTTGACCCGAAAATAAAGCCAATATCATAAAACTATTGTCTTTGTCTTTCTTTAAATTCCCTTTCAGCTTACCAGCCCACAAGAAGAAAGAACCAACTATACTGGGGTCTAGACAAGACTACAAGCGAGCTTAACTCTTAACATCCTGTTGAGAATTTTCTAAGTCCAGAGTCCCATTCCTTTAAGGATTTATAAAAAAAATGGCTAAAAATGGACTTTTCATTTAAAGTTACCTGTTATTTCCCTTAAATCAAAGACTGTTAAATGTTTAATATTACATTTAAACAAAGGCTATAGTTTGGGGTAGATTAGGAAAACGAATGTGACTTCTGGCCAGGTGGAATGAGGTGGTATAGTACATTAAGAGTTAAACCATATGGAAACCAATGACTCCGCACAGTTATGATGTGATGTCAATAACATGAAGAGATGCTTACCTTCATACAATGTATGCAATTACCTAACCTGTGGGCGAATTTTGTTTTGTTTATTTAGTTATTTTTTCCAAGAAATTAGACTAACGTTACTTTTGATTGGGATGTAACACAGCTTTAACTCTTTGCCTACAAAATTCCTCTATGGCTGTACAAAATTTTCTTGCTGGCACAGCAAGAAAATTAGGTACAAAAACACTCATAGATGCTACAATTGGTCTAAAAGTAGTCATTTACCATTTACCAATTTGGCACCCAATTAGAATTTAACTTTGACTAACAAAATTTCTTTTATGGCTGTACCAAATTTTCTTGCTGGCACTCCAAAAAAACACTCATAGATGCTACAATTAGTCTAAAAGTAGTTATTTTACCATTTTACCAATTTGGCACCCAATTAGAATTTAACTTTACCTAACAAAATTTCTTTTATGGCTGTACCAAATTTCTTGCTGGCACTCAGAAAAACACTCATAGATGCTACAATTGGTCTAAAAGTAGTCATTTACCATTTAGGACCAATTATAATTTAACTTTGCCTAACAAATTTCTTTTATGGCTGTACCAAATTTTCTTGAATTTTTTACCTGCATGATGGTATATTTCAAGTTCACTGTCTATTTCACACTCAAATAAAGTCCTATTATCTTTGTAATCTGAGTCCTTCTCAACTCAATTATGATGACTGAAAGTAGTTTTTGTACTTTGTTCACAATAGTGAGAGAGCCTCTGTGAGCAGTTTAAAGTAGACAAAGAGTTAAAGAGTGCAAGGTTATAAACAGTTGGAAAACACTCACAGGGATGTTTATTCTACATATCAGTTGTTCTTGGATAGAATTGTGTACATTTTTTTTTATATTTCATTTTCATATGTTTTTCATATTATCTAACATTAATGTGACAGTTATAACAAATTTTCTTTCTAAGATGACAATTATTTTAATAAGGATAATACTAATGCCAAAATTCAACTAAGCTGTCAGCACAATCCAAAACACATACTTATCACCCTTCCCTCTTAGTTAAAAAAAGGCGTGTTATAGTCTACGCAGGCTTTGAAGTTTGAACATCTAATTTTCCCAAGTCAAGCATAATAGAGTTACGTGTAACACTAACCCAAATTACTTCAGTTTCTAATGTACAAAATCTAGTAACTACTTTAATCATTCGGTCATGTGCCATATATATTGTCACACGAGGAAGACTTTTATAACTAAACTAGCGCGGCTACCGGCGTTGTCGGGTAGAGGGGGATTTTTGTTTTTTTTAAGTCAGTCCGCAGATCCATTCTTACTGAATCCTAAGTTGAATCCTCATGGGATGCCCCTGTAGCATTGGTTTTCGTATTTGCTGGGAGAGTTGTCTGCCCGATTTAGTTTGCTGGTGCCTGCTAGGGGGCTATAGTATTTATCGCCGGGTTAAACCCTTTTGGCCTTTTTCATGTTCCTGATACTACGAACACATGGGTTAGTTAAGGTCTACCGCCGTCTCGTTGGGGCTTTTTGGCCCACTTACATTACTGTAAGTTCTTCTCACAGCATGGACTATCCCTAGTCTCATGTCTGTACTTTATGTATATTTGTACCATTCATGAATGTGTATTTATCTGTCTGTATGTTCGTTTTTACTCTATGTTAATTTTGTATCTGTCATATCCATGTGCTGTACTATATTAAATGTTGTCTTTTACCCTTCGTCGGAGTCATGTATAATCAAGTATATATTTGAACATTCTTAACACCCATTTAAATCCCTATGTTAAAAAACAAAAATTAAAAAAAAAAAAAAAAAAAAGAAGACCTTGCTATTGATCCAGCTACTCTGAAAAGAATGTAATGTTACTATATAAAATATTAAATGTAAAAAAAAAAAAA
Organism: Doryteuthis pealeii; assembly: GCA_023376005.1. Taxonomy (NCBI): domain Eukaryota; kingdom Metazoa; phylum Mollusca; class Cephalopoda; order Myopsida; family Loliginidae; genus Doryteuthis; species Doryteuthis pealeii. Next base: position 63,522,078 of record CM042161.1, on the reverse strand, counting down.
AAGAACCATGCTGTTATCATTTAAATTTGATTTTTTAATTATCTTCACGAATATAAATCAAATCGCTATTATTTTTTCTCGCAAAACCCAGCCTTGGTGATATTTAATGTGTATATATATTTACTTTGTCGTTAATTGTTTTATTTTCAAAGTTTCCTCCAGACATACATATACACAACTGCCTTTATATATGTATAGATAGATATCAAAATTGGCTAGCTTCACAACAAAAAGTAATAATCAGATGAATAGTTGAAGTGCTATCCTGTGTGGTGGATTTACTTTGTACAGATAGGCTTCTACACACACAATAAAATATAGTTTGCTCAATCAGTAGAACATCCGCATAGGAACTATAAAGGTTCCAGGTTTGATACCTGCCCTCGACACCTGTGTTGAGCAGTCAGCATGGATCTGTTGGTAAAGTGGGAAGTTGATGGTAGCTGTGGTGCTCCACTTCAGATGCATGAACAAATACTAAATATCAAAATTGGCTAGCTTCACAACAAAAAGCATATAGAGATGAATAGGTGAAGTGCTATCCTGTCCTAACATAAGAGCGGGGATTTACATTTTACAAAAAATAGTTTTTGTTAAGCTTCTAACAAACACAATATACTTTACTATATTAGGAGCTGGTTTAGCTCAGTCAGTAGAACATCCACATAGGAAACATAAGGTTCCAGTTTTGTTACCTGCCCTCGACAACCCAGCTGCATGAGTAGTCGCTTTGGATCTGTATGGTAAAGTGGGGAGCTAATGGCAAGTGTGGTGCTTCCATTCAGATGCATAAAAAATCTCACTTGACTAGTATTAGTGAAAAGAGGGTGGGCTTCCTTGCTGTCCAGCTTGATGCCTACAATAGGCAAACTCTGCCAATTTTATCTTTAATATTATATATATAATCCGAACTCCTCTGCATGAGGGCAGGATGTGACAGCAAGGTCAATTTCTTAAGCGGAGTTTAGCCAGGTTTTGAATTTAGAGTTTTCCTTCTCCTAGACTGGTTACTTAGCCATGGTTAAAGAGCCCAGTCACCCTGCTATTTACGCATAGCTGGAGGGATAATTGGAATCATACCTTTCCCTAAGGGTATTAGAGCCATGTGAATGCCAACAGTTTGTCTACGGAATTGAACTCAGGACGACGACGTTTTTTCTCATGACTCTAACCATTAAGAGCCACGTACCTTCGCTTTTTTTTAGCTTTTATGAGATGAGTGCTCAATATCATTGGATGAGCATTATCTCTATAGTTAGGTTAACAAAGACAATGGAAGTTTAACAGGGTTTCGTAACAGTTTCCTCGCTATGAGATTTATCAAACTAAGTCTTGAAAATCGCATGGGTGAGAAACTGTCGCTCAGTCAGTAAATGTTCGGCTAGGAATCACAGGTTTTCAGGTTCAAATACCGACCCTCGCCAAACTCAGCGTATGAGTGTAGCGCTACAGGGATCTGTGCGGTAAAAGTGGGAGCTGTATGGTAGGTGTGTCGCTCGCCACCGTCCAGATGCTAAAGTGATTCTCCTTGGTCTAGCGCTAGTGAAAAGGTGGTTTGACTCCTCGCTGGTGCCTGGCTGATAACTGACATTAGGCCTGCCCGAGACTTTTTTTACTTACTGTCATGTCTTCGGCTTCCCTAAACTTATATTTCTAGGGGGAGCAGAAACCTGATTTCAAACCAAAACTTCACACCATCAAGGTTGTGGCAACAGATAACGAACAACCTGACCTGTAGAATATCTCCGGTGGCTAGGACAACTGTTAAATTCATTCAGTGCAGTTTAGTATAGGATGACAGTATTTACAATGAGGTAGAAAATTGGCCGCTCAAAGGATAGGGTTGATGAAATGTGGCACCTAGGTGGATTAACAAACGAATATTTAAAACAGACATAACCTTGAGTTTTGCGATCTGTTTTAAACTATTCGCTTTAATCGTATATATTTAGCTCTTTTTATTGAGCACACTTTTACAACGTTTTTTTATTGCTAAAAAATCCCAAAGTATTATTATATTTACTTAGATTTTTCCTGGATTATAATCGTCATACGGGTATATTATATATACACACAACCTACATACACACACATATATATACATACACACACACATATATACTATATATATACATACACACACATATATATTATAATATACATCCACACACATACATATACACACATATATCTACATACACACAAATATATATATCACACACACATATGTATATACACAGCAACACAACACATATATATATACCACACACACATATATATTATAACACACAACATTCCACATATATATTACACACACACACACCAGCACACAATATACACACACACAGCACACACACACACATATACAACATAAACACACATGACAACACATAACACACACACACAGCAGTACATCATTAATACAACACACAAACGCATATATACATACACATATATACACACACCGACAACATATACACACACACACACTTACACAATATACACACACACACACATAATATACACACCACACACTATATTACACACACCAATATATAGCAGCACACATATATAGCACATCACAACAGCACATATATACAACACACCACATATAATACACACACACATATATACACACACGACACACACAGTCATATTACCCACACACACACACAAACAACATATACACCACACACCACACAACACACGTAATATATTATAATTATATATATATATATATATGTGTGTGTGTGTGTGTGTGTGTAATATGTGTTGTGTGTGTGGTGTGTAGTATATGTGTGTGTGTGTTGTGTATATATGTGTGTGTGTATATATGTGTGTGTGTGTGTATATAATGTGTGTGTGTGTGTGATATGATGTGTGTGTAATATGTGTGTGTGTGTATATATGTTGTGTGTGTGTATGTATGTGTGTGTGTGTGTATATATGTGTATGTGGTGTGTGGGTGTGTATATGTGTGTGTGTGTGTATATTGGGTGTATGTATATATGTGTGTGTGTTATATATGGTGTTAGTGTGTGTGTGTGTGTATAAGTGTGTGTGTGTGTGTGTGTGTGTGTATATGTGTTGTGTGTGTGTGTGTGGTGTAAATATGTGTGTGTGTGTGTGTGTGTGTATATATATATGTGTGTGTGCTGTGTGTGTATATATATATGTGGTGTGTGTATATATATATGTGTGTGTGTGTGTATAATATATATGTGTGGTGTATATATATGTGTGTGTAGTATATATATGTGTGTAATATGTAAAATGTGTGTGATGTATATATTATATATATGTTATGGTGTGTTGTATATATCTTAATATATATGTGTGTGTGTATGTATATATATGTGTGTGTATGTATGTGTGGTGTGTTAAATATAATATACCGTAGTGACGATTTATAATCCAGAAAAATTAAGTAAATATAAATACTTTGGATTTTTTTAGCATAAAACGTGTAAAGGTGCTCCAATAAAAAGAGCTAAATATACGATTAAAAGCGAATAGTTTAAAAACGACGCAAAAACTCAAGTTTTGTCTGTTTTAAACTATTCGTTTTTAATCATATGGCCAATTTCAATCACCTATCCTTTTTGAGCGGCAATTTTCTACCTCATTGTAAATACTGTCAACCTTACTAACTGCAGCTGAATGAATTTAACAGTTTGTCTATGCACCGGAGATATTTTACAGGTCAGGTGTTCTTTTTCTGTTGCACAACCTTGATGGTGAGTTTGGTTTGAAATCAGGTTTTCTTCTCCCCCTTAGAAATATAAGTTAGGGAAGCGAAGACATGAAGTAAGTAAAAGTAAAGTCGTCGGGCGGCCTAATGTCAGTATCAGCCAGACAGCGAGGGAGTCAACCCCTTTTCAGCTAGCGCTAGACCAAGGAGATCACTTTAGCATCTGAGGTGAGCGACACACCTACCATCAGCCCTCACTTTACCGCACAGATCCTGTGCTACTCTACGCTGAGTTGGCGAGGTCGGTATTGAACTAAGAACCTTGTGATTCCTAGCCGAACAATCTACTGACTGAGCTGACAGTTTCTCACCTATGCGATTTTCAAGACTTAGTTGAAAATCTCATAGGCGAGAAACTGTTACGAAACCCTGTTAACATCATGTCTTTGTTAACCTAACTTAGAGATAATGCTCTATCAATGATATTGAGCACTCTTATAAAGTAAAAAAAGCGAAGGTACGTGGTCTAATGGTTAGAGTCATGGGAAATAAACTCGTCGTCCTGAGTTCAATTCCTAGACAAAGCTGTTGGCATTTCACATGGCGCTAATACCCTTGGGAAAGGTATGAATCCAATTATCCCTCCAGCTATGGGTAAATAGCAGGGTAGACTGGGCTCTTTAACCATGGCTAAGTAACCAGTCTAGGAGAAGGAAAACTCTAAATTCAAACCTGCTAAACTCCGCTTAAGAAATTGACCTTGTGTCACATCCTGCTCATGCAGAGGAGTTGGTATATATATATATAAAGTAAAATTGGCAGAGTGGCCTATTGTAGGCATCAGCTGGACAGCAAGGGAGCCCACCCTCTTTTCACTAATACTAGTCAAGTGAGATTTTTTATGCATCTGAAGTGGAGCACCACACTTGCCATTAGCTCCCCACTTTACCATACAGATCCAAGCTGGACTACTCATGCGCTGGGTTGTCGAGGGCAGGTAACAAACCTGGAACCTTATGTTTTCCTATGTGGATGTTCTACTGACTGAGCTAAACCAGCTCCTATAATATAGTAAAGTATATTGTGTGTTTGTAGAAGCTTAACAAAAACTATTTTTGTAAAATGTAAATCCCCGCTTTATGTTAGGACAGGATAGCACTTCACCTATTCATCTCTATAGGCTTTTGTTGTGAAGCTACCAATTTTGATATTAGTTATTTGTTCATGCATCTGAAGTGGGCACCACAGCTACCATCAACTTCCCACTTTACCACACAGATCATGCTGGACTGCTCATACACAGGGTTGTCGAGGGCAGGTATCAAACCTGGACCCTTATGGTTCCTATGCGGATTGTTCTACTGATTGAGCAAACTAATTTGTATGTGTGTGTAGAAGCCTATCTGTACAAAGTAAATCCACACACAGGATAGGCACTTCAACTATTCATCTGTATATACTTTTTTGTTGTGAAGCTAGCCAATTTTGATATCTATCTATACATTTATAAAGGGCAGTTGTGTGTATATGTATGTCTGGAGGAAAACTTTGAAAATAAACAATTACGACAAAGTAAATATAATACACATTAAATATCACCAAGGCTGGGTTTTGAGAAAAAATAATAGAGATTTGATTTATATTCGTGAAGATAATTAAAAATCAAATTTAAATGATAACAGCATGGTTTTTTTTTTTTTTTACATTTAATATTTTATATAGTAGACATTAACATTTCTTTTCAGAGTAGCTGGATCAATGCAAGGTCTTTCTTTTTTTTTTTTTTTTTTTTAATTTTTTGTTTTTTTAACATAGGGATTTAAATGGGGTGTAGAATGTTTCAAAGTATATACTTGAATAACATGACTCCGACGAAGGTTAACAGACAAAACATTTAATATAGTACAGCACATGGATATGACGAGATACAAAGTACATAGGTAAAACGATACATACAGACAGATAAATACACATTCATGAATGGTACAAAATATACATAAAGTACAGACATGAGACTAGGGATAGTCCATGCTGTGAGAAGAACTTACAGTAATGTAAGTGGGGCCAAAAGCCCCAACGAGACGGGGTAGACCTTAACTAACCCATGTGTCTCGTAGTATCAGGAACATGAAAAGAGGCCAAAAGGGTTTGAACCCGGCGATTAAATACTATAGCCCCCTAGCAGGCACCAGCAAACTAAATCGGGCAGACAACTCTCCCAGGCAAATACGAAACCAATGCTACAGGGGCATCCCATGAGGATTCAACTTATGATTCAGTAAGAATGGATCTGCGGGACTGACTTAAAAAACAAAATCCCCCTCTACCCAGACAACGCCGGGTAGCCGCTGCTAGTTTAGTTATAAGAAGTCTTCCTCGTTGACAATATATATGGCACATGACCGAATGATTAAAGTAGTTACTAGATTTTGTACATTAGAAACTGAAGTATTTGGGTTTAGTGTTACACGTAACTCTATTTATGCTTGACTTGGGAATAATTTAGATGTTCAAACTTCAAAGCCTGCGTAGACTATAACACGCCTTTTTTTAAACTAAGAGGGAAGGGTGATAAGTATGTGTTTTGGATTGTGCTGACAGCTTAGTTGAATTTTGCATTAGTTATATCCTTATAAAATAATTGTCATCTTAGAAATTTGTTTATAACTGTCACATTTAATGTTAGATAATATGAAAAACAATATGAAATGAAATATAAAAAAAAATGTACACAATTTCTATCCAAGAACAACTGATATGTAGAATAAACATCCCTGTGAGTGTTTTCCAACTGTTTATAACCTTGCACTCTTTAACTCTTTGTCTACTTTAAACTGCTCACAGAGGCTCTCTCACTATTGTGAACAAAGTACAAAAACTTACTGTCAGTTCATCATAATTGAGTAGAAGGACTCAGATTACAAAGATAATAGGACTTTATTTGAGTGTGAATAGACAGTGAACTTTGAAATATACCATCATGCAGGTAAAAAATATCAAGAAAATTTGGTACAGCCATAAAAGAAATTTTGTTAGGCAAAGTTAAATTATAATTGGGTGCCTAAATGGTAAATGACTACTTTTAGACCAATTGTAGCATCTATGAGTGTTTTTCTGGAGTGCCAGCAAGAAAATTTGGTACAGCCATAAAAGAAATTTTGTTAGGTAAAGTTAAATTCTAATTGGGTGCCAAATTGGTAAATGGTAAATAACTACTTTTAGACTAATTGTAGCATCTATGAGTGTTTTTTTGGAGTGCCAGCAAGAAAATTTGGTACAGCATAAAAGAAATTTTGTTAAGTAGTTAAATTCTAATTGGGTGCCAAATTGTAAATGGTAAATGACTACTTTTAGACCAATTGTAGCATCTATTGAGTGTTTTTGTAACCTAATTTCTTGCTGTGGCCAGCAAGAAATTTTTGTAGCAGCATAGAGGAATTGTAGGCAAGAGTTAAAGCTGTGTTACATCCCAATCAAAAGTAACGTTAGTCTAATTTTGAAAAATAACTAAATAACCAAAACAAATTCGCCCACAGGTTAGGTAATTGCATACAATTGTATGAAGGTAAGCATCTCTTCATGTTATTGACATCACATCATAACTGTGCGGAGTCATTGGTTTCCCATATGGTTTAACTCTAATGTACTATACACCTCATTCCACCTGGCCAGAAGTCACATTCGTTTTCCTAATCTACCCCAAACCTAAAGCCTTTGTTTAAATGTAAATATTAAACATTTAACAGTCTTTGATTTAAGGAAATAACAGGTAACTTTAAATGAAAAGTCCATTTTTAGCCATTTTTTTTATAAATCCTTAAAGGAATGGGACTCTGGACTTAGAAAAATTCTCAACAGGATGTTAAGAGTTAAGCTCGCTTTGTAGTCTTGTCTAGACCCAGTATAGTTGGTTCTTTCTTCTTGTGGGCTGGTAAGCTGAAGGGAATTTAAAGAAAGCACAAAGACAATAGTTTTATGATTATTGGCTTTATTTCGGGTCAAAGCCGCATGTGGTAAGGAAATTCCTTCCTAACCAGTAGTCGTGTCTCTTCCCAGATAAGGCCTAAGTCTGAATAGCCAAAAGATTATCTTCGAGGTTGGAAGTAGGTCCTTTTTCCCACCCATTATCGGAGTGTTCCTCATGGGAGTTTGTTATTTTTTAATTTAAAAAAAAAATCTTTATTTTAATCCCCACATAACCCTTTGCTGAGTAGTGACCAATTTGGCCTTGCTGAATTTAAATCTTAGTAGTAAAATGAATTTGTCTTAACTTAATCTATATTTATAGTCTGTGACCTGTGTTCAATTACAGGACAAGGCTGTTGGCATTTCCCTTCAAACTAATAACCTTGTCAAAGGCATGAATCCATCCCTTCTCTCTTCACCAGCTATGGGTAAATACTAAGGCAGAAAGGATTTTTTAGCCCTGGTTAGGCAAGTTTACTTAGCTTAAAAATTGACCTTTTGTCACATTCTGCCTGTGTTGGATGAATTGAGTAATCATACTGGGCAACAGAAGTGATCTCTGAAAAGAATATGTGGAGTACTATAAAGGCCAGTAGCCATTTTGTTTGGGAATGAAGGTGATACATAAATAATTAGAATAAATTGTTTATTCAACTTCTGATATACGATACCGTTAACAACATCTAGTGCTGAAGTTTCATTTTGGAGCTCTGGAGAGTGTGGAGTATTCCTTCATACCATTACTCCCAGGTCCACCCTGATCTGAAGCATCTTCAAAATGTCTTCAGCATAAAATAACCAACTAGGGGTGATGTTAGGTCCAGAATGAAATTTAGAGTTACTCTCTTTGATCAGTAGGGGTTTGATGGGAACCGGAAGTAGGCTTTCCACATGACACTTTGGATTGAGGTTCTTGTGGTCAGACGCACATGTAACACGGTTAAGCTAATTAAGTCACTTTTAGGGTAGAAACATCTCTTTTGTAATTATGTTGAAGAACATTGTTCTGTTTAACATATACAGGCAGGCGTTTTTATAAATTGAGTATCCATTAAGAATGAATTTATTTCAAAACTTTGTTGGCATTAAATGACCCATTGGTTGATATGCCATAAAACGACCACTTAGGTTGATATGCCATAAAACAAACTCAACCAATGTAAAAATATCAACCTTCAGAGGTTATCTAATGCCAAAGTCATTCTTGTAGACAAGAGTAGTGGTACTATTTAAACCCATAGCTGGGAATCATAAGTGTGTGTGTGTATATATTCAGATACATGGAAACATGCAAATATTGTATACAAATACATTTTATACATATCTGTAAATTTGAATATCATATACAAACAAATGCTGTAGAATCCAAAAAATGCCATTATGTTACTATCTATGGGTCAAATAGGAGTGTTTTAAATTATCTTCAAAATGATTTAGAATTACATTAATGCATTGATTATCAAAAAAAACCCAGATATTACAACTAAGTAAAAAACTGTAGTTTTATTGTTGATACTGTACGACTGCACAACTTGGACCCAACAAAGTGCATCAAGAATAAGATAAAATTATAGTTTACACAAGAACACTGTGTGTAGTCTTAATAGATTGTTGTAAACACCCCCTATTACGTAATGATCTTTGTAGGATGAACGAGAGATACTGGACAGCTGTAGAGAAAGGATGAACACATAAGTGATGTTTTCAAAAAAAAAAAAAAAAAAAAAAACCTGAAAAGAAAAATGCTGATACAATAGATCTTTAAGAATTTTGAATCCATCATTTAAAAATCTCTCTTGTAATTATCTTGAAGAACTTGTTCCTGTTTAACATAAGCCTATTTGACTTAATCTAAAAAGGAGTCTTTCCAGCTAGATTTTCAAGGTTTGATGGTCAAACCATTTTCCAATGTTAGCCATGATTTTGTATCGAATCTCTTGCCATCAAAGTGATAGGATAATCATCCCTCGGGGACTTACTTGTCTGGCTCGTGTCTCCCTCATGGTACTTTGCTCACTTTCTCTCTCTTAAAGATCACCAGAAAGTTTTAAAATTTGAAATTGGTCTTCCTTACTGCTTGCCAGTTCGGTGTTTGAATAAATAGAAACATTTGATTGGAATGAATTCCCTTGATTTTATATTTAACTACTCTGTCTAATAGGAGAATTATTTCTTGGCAACCTGAGAGAGAGAAAGATTTAAGTTATTGTATGACTTTTGAGTTGGGGGTAAGTTACTAGGGTCACATGTAAATTGAACTGTCATTTTTAGATATATATTCTCTAATTTGACAATTCAGCTGAGAGTATATTGTTTTGTCATTTTCATGATTTTATAAGTATAAAGAAGTAATGGGATAAATTTAGTAAGAAGATATTTTTGTTCGTATGTGAAAAGGAAATGAAATTTAGTTTATTTAATAATAATAATATATATATATATATATATATATATATATATATATATATATATATATATGTATTTGGCAGCATTTTTTCTTTTAAACATGTGTTAAACTGTACAGACAATTCTTGTTGGACAAGTTTTTGTTTGACCCTTTCTAATTGAAAAAAGATGGCCAGAAATTAGAAAGGATCGAACAAAAACTCGTCCGCAAGAATTGTCTTTACAGTTTAACACTATATAATATATATATATATATATATATATATATAACAATTGTTTTAATAACAACATTTAAATGTATTTTATTTCATGTATTTTTTAAAACATAGTATTATATACAATTCAGCTGAAAGTATATCGTTTGGTCATTTTCATGATTTTATAAGAATGAGAAGTAATGGGATAAATTTAGTAAGAAGATATTTTTGTTAGCGTATGTGAAAGGAAATGAAATTTAAAATTATATGTGTATTTCAGGAAATAAAGATAATGTTTATTCAATTTTATAAAATTATTAACATAGATAAGCTTAGCTTAGTTTGGCACATGGCCAGGAGTATAGGAGAGCCAGGTCATAATCATCTGCTGGGGATACAGTCAGTGTATTCACCGACAAGGCAAAATAACTTTTGAGTTAAATTTTCTAAATATAAATCTTTCTCTGAATTCATATATATATATATATATATATATATATATAATAAAAGACAGCAAATAAGTAAACTCACACACAATTTGTGTCTTACGTATGGTACAATCTTGTTAAAATTTAGGCCTAAGAAAGTCACATGATACACAAGTATATGTGATATATATTTGTTTGTACATGATATTTATATTTACTGATATATATAAAATGTATTTGTATACAATATTTGTATAGGTGTGTATATGTATCAGAAGGAATAAACTTATATATATATATATATATAAACATATATATATATATATAAATTATGATTCCCAGCTATGGGTTAAATAGTATCACTACTTTTCTACAAGGATGAATTTGGCAGGAAATAACCTTTGAAGGTTGATATGCCATTAAACAAAGAAACCAAAACAAACAATTATGATTAAAATTTAACGCAAAAATCATTTTTAATCCATAAAATCTTAAGAGGACTCTATGCTCAAAAATGCAGATTAAAATCTTATTCTATACTTGAAATTTATATATATAGAGAGAGAGGTTAAGGAACCAGACTGAGGAAAAGTCAGTTGTGTTTCGCTCCTGGTCAGAAGTAGTTGCTGTGTCTAGCCACACTAACGAGACATGAAATGTTGAAACACAGTATCTGTGGATGACTTATATACGTACATAGAATGTGTACAAAAGTTTACCTTTATAATTATCTATGTATATTTTTTAATGTATATACGTAAAGTAATTTAAAACCAGACTAAAAACCTAATGTGGACAAAAAAAAAAAGCAACACTTTACAATGTTTGTATACTTTGGAGATATCATTTAAGTAATGGTGTTTAAAACTTCTATTACTTTCAAAAAACTTGCCTTGTTTTAAAAAGACCCACAAAAAAGCTGCTTTAAAAAAGCCCTGTCCTATCTCTATCGTTTCTTCTTTTGAAGCAAAGTTTGTGATGAGTTTAATGTTGGTATGTTATCTGTCTGTCATGAACCATGTAGTGTGTTTTTTTTTCACAAGAAATATAATCAGGATTAGAAATCCTGTTAAATAGTAAGGTACAGAGAAAAAAAACCCAGAAAAAAACGTAGAGACAGCGTAAACTGATGGGGTGTACGGTCTCATAGCAGAACCATTTAAACCTGGTCAAAAGCTATTCTGAGAGTTTTGATTAAAAGAGAAAGGAAGAAAGAATGGTCCTTATTTAACTGTAATACAGTTGCAAAGACAGAAATAAATAGAAGAATAAAGATGTAATTTTATTTTCCGTCTGTGTACATGTGAATGTCAGAATCTAATTTTGAAAATTGTTGAGATGAAAAAGATGCAAAAGAAGGGGGGGAAAAAAAGATACCTTGGTGAATCAGAATTTAGTCTTATCCTCCCCTCAAAGTTGGAAATCAAAATGTTAGGAAATTAAATTTACATAACTCAAATGTGATGGTTCAATCCTTGGTGCTGGATATATGAACCTCTTAAACAAATTATCTTGAGAACAAAAATCACTTTGATTCCTGAATTTTTAAGGGTTCTGTCAGCATATTTGCTTAAAATGTTATATACAATATGAATTCAGAGAAAGATTTGTATTTAGAAAATTTTGATTTTTTTTGTCCTGTCAGAAGGGATTAGAAATACACTAACTGTATCCCCTGCAGAGGGTTAAGAACCTGTCCCCCCCCCCCCCAAAAATTGGGTATCCTAGTTATGATACTAAATTTCATCCGATGGTGAGGCTCCAGTTCTGGAAATCTAGCGAGTGTGGAGTACCCTGTTCCTGCCATTACTTCCAAGTCCACGCTGACCCGGAGTGGTAGTACCTGTTAGGGTCTTACCTATAGGTCAAATCGATTTGTTTGCAAATTATAACAACTTCAACTCAATTTACACTTAATATGGCCCAGTTTATTAAGTTCTACAGTGCACACTCTTTATTAATAGATTATCAAAAAATCATGGTTTTATGAATATCATGAATTTTTATCACATAATTACATAAAGAGGAGTCAATGTTGGGGGTGCCAAAAATAAAGGAGTCTGAGTCGGAGGTTGTTTCGAGTCACAATTCTGCAAAAAACTCTTAAACTACAAAAAATGTGATTATGAAGATATATAATTCTTGTTGTAACCTAACAAAGGTTACTATAGGAGGAATAACCAAATGAAATGGAATCTTTATAACACTAACAAATACAATACTTGCCAGCAGTGTGAAGAAGGGTAAACCACTGCTAGTGGTATCAGACTACTCTGCAAAATACTTCTGTATTTATGAGGATTGGTACATACCATTAATGTTCATAGGTATATAGCAATTCCATACTTCTATAGATAAAATGACCCCATTTGGTTTGACATGCCATTAAATAAATAAAAAAACTGAAGTATGAAAACAAAGTGAAGATAGTTTCAAATAATCTCAATGAGACAATGAAAGCAACATCTATTAATAATCAGATTCTTCTGTCTCTTTTTGTCTGTAACGAAACTATGTCACTGTTTACATCACATTACCCCAAATTCATCATAACACAGAATAAAGAACATCCTGTAATTAGTTTAAAAAATATTTTTTTATACTAGCCCTTTTTCAGTAACAAGAGGTTTACTAAAACGTTTACAAATAATGATTTTGGGTAAAATTTGTATCAAATATTTCAAAATAATTATTTAATTAGTAATTAATAGATGCATGCAACATTTTATTTGAGGGGGACAGAACTAAGTTTCCATTTCAAATTGTTTTATTTTTTACTCCTTTAATAAATTTGATAATTTTACTTACTTATGATACAAACCCTCTACATTGAATTTTTAACTCCACCTCCCATCAAGCAATATCTTTTTTTTTTAATTATTTTTACACTGCCCAAAGTGCGTTTTTTTTTTTTCTCGTAAACATAAGAACATTAACATGAATATTCTAAGTCTTTAAAAAAGAAGGTTTCATCTAATTTTTTTTTATTTCTGTGAAATAAGTTTCTTCTTTGGCTGTCATGTTATTTTCTTAGGTCAATAAACTTGACTGATAGCCTGTTAGTTTGTATATGGTTTTTTGATATGATCTTAGAAAATACTGTGATATATTAAATGAAATGTGTATCTTAGGCTTAAGAAAACCCGGGATGTTAATAATTTTATAAAAAGTTTTTTAAAAATAAATAAATAAAAACCAGGAAATGTTATTTAACTCTTTGTCTTGTGATAATTTTTTTCTCCACCCTTCCCACCACGTTGACTCAAAAACTGATCTCCCCCCTCCCTCTCTCTCTCTCTCTCTCTCACATATTTTCGGTTTTCTCCTCCTACTTCTTCCCTTTGGAATTAAGAAGCTTTTCTTGTCTGGCTTGGTTTCTTGGTGAGTTTTAATGCACACTTCAAGTACTTATCCAGTGTCTCCATACCAATGTTGGTGAGTTGTCATGATGGGAAGTACTGTTGTAGCATGTAGTCATGGAATACCAGATTATCGACTGAATCATTTTAGAGCTTAGCTAAGCCAAGAAAGATTCTGGTTTCCATTTTGACAGTTAATATTTTAAGCACATCTTATTTTTTTATTATTCAATTTTGTTTTTTTTTTTTGCTCTCCTCTTAGACACTTCCTCACTCTTCAGTCTTGGGTGAACATCTTTATCTTTAATGTTTATCTGTTTGTCAGAAATGAAGGTGATCTTTTTTTTCTTTCTTTTTTTATTATTATTATTCTGATTTCTTGAGGACTGAAATGAATTCCAACTCTGTTTATTTGAGAGAGAGCGAGAGTAAAATCCGCATTCAGAATGGTGACATTTGATAGACATAAAGTGCAGTTGAGATTGATAGTCTTTAATGTGCTGTCAGTGCACTTGGGAGAAATTATCATTTACTATTTATTAAATGGTTCAATTAATTTATATTTATTTTGACTAATATCATTACAGTTAAGGCCCAGTGGTGTTTTTGCTTAGATACCAAACTTGTTCTAAAACTGAACTTAATAACTTTGAATATATTTTATTAGCAAGAAATTTCTTGTACAGCAGTACAAATCAGTGAGCCTTAGAGACTTTGAAGCAAATGTGATTCACTAAAATCATAAATCTCATTTGGGATGCTCTTCGATTCTTTGGGCGCATTTGTTGTGCATACAACTCTTGGTCAGCCATGTTGAAGGATGGAGAAGGTGAGATAGACCAAAATCTTGAAATTGAGCAAGGTCTGCTGAGTATGGAGACTGCGAGGTTTTGTCAAAAAGTATTCATAAAAATAGCCAGAATTGGCACTGACTCATCAAGACAGTAGTCTAGACATCATTATCTTATCTATCTATCTATATATAAATGGCAGTTGTATGTATGTACATATGTGTGTATGTCCGGAGCAAGCTATGAAAATAAAATGACAAAGTAAATAAGTCAGCTGCAGACACTGTGTTTTGACGTTTTACATCTCATCAGGGTGGCTAGACACAGCAACTAACTCTGACCAGGAGTGAAACCCGATATATATAGTTAAACCTAATTAGTCAGATATACCTACTAATAGTTTCGCTTAGTAGGTATATCTGACTCATTAGGTTCAATTTTATTATTTGCTCTACTTAGGTATCAAGCACTTTTTACATTTTGGCTTTAAACAATCCTAGCAGTTTTATATATATATATATATATATATATATATATATATATATATATATATATATATAATATAAAGCCTAAAGCCTAAACCTATCCAACGGTGGGACTTGCAATTTTCGACCCCCCCCTCATGGTTTGTAATTTTTTTTATGAATTTTTCGTTTTATTGAGAAAAAAAGGAGGGAAAAAAATCCTTTTCTCTTTTTTCTCTCTAACTATTCCATCTTGTTTACAACAAAAAAAACAAACAAACAAACAAAACACCACTTATCAATGTACTTTTCTCTGACGAGCATTGACAAAAAAAAGAACATATTATTTTAGATTTTAAATCTAATAAGGGTACCCTCACTTTTCTTTTTAAGAAAATATTCCTTTTATCAACATGCATATGCTTTTACGCGTCCTATATATATATATATATATATATATGAGTAAGAAAAGGTGGAATGAAAACATCACACAATGCTGTTAAAGAAGAAAACAATTTATAATATAATGAAATATATGATTATATTATAAATTGTTTTCTTCTTTAACAGCATTGTGTGATGTTTTCATTCCACCTTTTCTTACTCATATTGTCGGATTCATTTCCTTTCTTTTAACATATATATATATATATATATATATATATATATATATATAATTTTTTTTTTAACCAAGTGTTAATTGATTATTTTCTGTTGGTGTGACCCCTTGGTCTTTTTTTTTCTTTTTTTTTTCCCCAGTTGAAGTTTGGTAGTATGTGTATATATATATATACTTACAAACTATTTGCCGGATTTTTTTCTTACTGCAAGGGTCTACTAATAGGATTTGTATATTATATATTTACTATCACCAGAGCTTTTTGTGCAAAGATTACGAAGATCTTATTTATATTTGTGTAGATATTTAAAAATAAGGATTTGAAACATGAGAGAAGGGAAAATTATTGATGGCATTTGGGATTAGAGCATAAACAAATCAATTATGGGAAACCAAAATAATCAATTGATCTATGAGACTAACTTTTTTTTTATCTCCTCTTCTACCCAGGCAATGCCAGGTAACCGCTTCTAGTTATATATATTACTCAGATGTGTGGTATCCCATTGTGGTATAATGGTTGGCAAGCTGGTCTTACAGGTTCATCATAACTAAACAGCGAGTTCGATCCTTGCTGGATGCACAATAAAAGTATTCCCATGTAAAAAAGACATAGTGATATTGTTTGGTGGGAAGTCAAGAAAAATACTTCTTTTTTTTTTTTTTTTTTTTTTTTTTTTTAGGTGTCCAGTCATGGTGTAATAGTTAGCAAGCTAGTCGTGCAGATCCATTATTACTGAATAATGAATTCAATTCTCACTGGATGACCCATAAAAAATCCCCATGTAAAAAAACGAAAAAACCTTGTGTTAGTCTGGCCTGGTGGGAGGTCAGGGAAATTATATTTTTTAGATGATGTGTTGTGGTGTAATGGTTAGCAAACTAGTCTCACAGATCCATTATTATTGAATAATGAATTCGATTTTCACTGGATGACCCATAAAAAAATCCCCATGTAAAAAAACAAAAAAACCTTGTGTTAATCTGGCCTGGTGGGAGGTCAGGGAAATTATATTTTTTAGATGACCTGTTGTGGTGTAATGGTTAGCAAACTAGTCTAGCAGATCCATTATTACTGAATAGAAAGTTTGATCCTTGCTGGATTCCTCATAAAAAAATCACCACATAAAAAAGAAATGTTAATCTGGCCTGGTGAGAGGTTAGGAAAAATATATATATTGCTCAGATGAGGACATATCTTCATTCAAATTTTTAAAAGGTGTTAAGTTTCAGTTTCCTTTTTGATCACATCTTGTATCGTCATTTTTGTTGTGCAGTTCTGCTTCATATTTTGGTCTACAGGAAAAGAAATATTCACGATATGGTGATTTACTTGATAGTTGGAGAGGTCTTTGATCAAGAATTTGGTGATTATAAAAAGCAACAATACAATAAAGAAAAAGAAGACTAGTAAAAAAAGGGGAAAAAATAAGTTAAGGCAGTTCAAAATTCAGGTTTCATTTTTATTGGTTTTTAGGAAAATAACTTTTTTGGACCAATTGGACACATGGCCTAGTGGATAAGGTAGTTAGGTTAAGACAGTTCTAAGTGACAATTATCTCTGGATTCCAGGTTCAATCATGACTGGCGGCAGTGACATAGAAAAATAATTAACACAGCTCCTACTCCAGCTATGGTTAGCGGAATGAGAACAGGATACCCCCTGGACTGAATAAAGGGTTGGGTTCAAAGTTTCGTGATGGCTCCCGATTATGACAAGAAGGTTCCCGAGTCCGGCAAAAAATACCCGAAGAAGGCTGGAGGGCATATCGGCCGAAAAGTTGTACAGATAACAATGAAGATGAGGACAATAGTCCGAATAACGCAGATAATACTAATATTTTTCTTTGTTTTTTTTTTTTTGTTTTGTTTTTCATCATCTGGTAACCATACCTTAAAGAGCCTAATATTTCACACTATTTTACCCATTTGAATTCATACCTTTTTCAAGAGTATTAGGTCAAGTCAAATGCAAAGATTTAAACTCCTGTCCATTTCCTACAAAGTGGTGTGTGAGTGTGTATTTATTACAAGCTTTATTTAAAGCATATCACACATATATCAAAGGACAATTTTTTTTTTGGGGGGGGGCTTTTTTTTTTCTTTCTTTTTTTTTCATTGACCATTTTCTATCTTTTCATTGGTGTTTAGGAAAATATTTTTTTGGGGGGAGGGGTAATTTAGTTTAATTAACATATTTTCTTTTTGTGGGGGATGGGGGTGGAGGTTTCCTGTTCGTTTTTTATTGTCCATTTTCTATCTTTTCATTGGTGTTTAGGAAAATATCTTGGTTTGGTAATTTAGTTTAATTAACATATTTATTTATTTATTTTTGGGGGGTGAGTGGAGTGGAGGTTTCTTGTTCGTTTTTTCATTGTCCATTTTCTATCTTTAGAAGATGTACTTGACAATGTTAATGCAAACTGGAGTTTTTATTGACAAGCAATTTCAATCCATCATCTTGGCCTTGTGTTTTATAAACAATAAAACAAAAAGAATTAATATTCTTGATTAGATCTGTAATAGGACAAACATAAATCAAAATGTAATAAAAATATTTCCTTTTAATGAAAAAAAAAAATGAAATTATAAAACAATGCCTTTAAGATATAAATACGGCTTTCAAAAAATCATAAATAATGTTTGATTAACTTTTCTTATCTTGATATTTGTACACCAGAAACCATTATCAAAATATCATTGTGAAGTAAGAGTAACATAGAAACAACTTGTTGTGTCCCAGGTATATATAAGTAAACTGCTTCAGGTGGTGAGGTTCAAGTTCTGGAATTCTAGGGAGTATGGTGTCACCAATCCATTGTTATCAATCCCAGGTTCACTGTGACCCAGTCTAGTCCCCTCATGGCAAGCCCCAACCCCTTTTTATCATGTGGGTGCTAGAAGGCGGTGGCTGCGGGTCTACATGTCCTGGGAATGACGTTAAACTCTATCTGATGGTGAGGTTCCAGTTCTGGAGGTTTGGGGAATGTGGAGCACCCCTTCATCACCATTGCTCCCAGGTCCACTCTGACCCGGAGTGGTAGTACCTGTTAGGGTCCCATCTATGGGTTAAATAGAAAAATGTATTTATAAACAAAATTGTATTATCCATTAAGAATTGATTTATTTCAAAACTTTATCGGCATTAAATGACCCAACTGAGGTTGATATGCCGTAAAACAAAACAAACCAAAAACCAGTCTAGTCATACCTGTTGAGATCCCATCTACAAATCAAATAGATCTCTTTATAAATTGTTAATATTGGGTAGGTTTAGTTCAGAGCTTATGATTGGGCAAACAAATAATCATTATTATTACTAGCAAATATGTAGACCCTCCATAGGGCGCAAGTATTTAAGTTTGAATGTAATAAAATGTTATATTAAATTAGAAAGGCTAATGAACCGAAATAAGAATGAAGATAAAAAGATTTGAAACAGAGGGGGTATAATCGAAAAATAGAACAACTGAAACTTACTCTTCCATCACTCCCATCTTTCATAGCTAAATTTTCCTAATTCAACTATCTTATTATAATGGAGATTGTGTGTTTTTCTGTCTGTAACCGAAACTATATTACTACTCAAGTCACAATTCCCTTCGTTATTTACATCACATTCTCCATGATTTTATTTATATTTAAACCTCAATTATTAATAAAATTGCTTCACCTTTTTATTAGTGTTGTCCATATCTACATACAAATAACATGCAATTGTATTTATATATACAAAAAATAGCGGTTTACAGTGTGAATGGGAAGGCTAATTTGCATATTGATATTAAAAAATGTGATTTTATTAAATATGTGCTTAGTATTATTGATTTCTAATTGTTTGGTTTTATTTTAATGAATATAAGCAAAAATCTCTTCAATGAATCTTAAATGAAATCCATTAACAAGAAAAAATAACTTTTTATTCTTTATTTCCTAATTTAACTAAATAGTTAAATAAGTAAAATTCAGCAATGAAAGACGGGAGTGATGGAAGAGTAAGTTTCATTTCTATTTTTCTATTATAACCCCACTCTGTTACATATCTTTTTATCTGCCTTCTTATTAGACTTTCTAATTTAATACGATATTTCATTACATTAAAACTTAAATACTTGCACCCGGAGGGTGCATATATTTGCTAGTTTAATTAAAATAGTAAATAATAAAATTACAGTTATTTCTTCTTGTTAATGGTTTTCCTTTAAGATTTTTGTTCATATTGATATACAATCAAACAATTAGAAATCAATAATACTAAGGACATATTTATTAAAATCAAATTATTAATATCAATATGCAAATTAGGCTTCCCATTCACACTGTAAGTCGCTATTTTGGGATATATATATGAATACAATTGCATGTTATTAGTATGTAGACAAGGTCAACAGTATTAATAATGTAAAATAATTTTATTAATAATTGAGGTTCAGATAAAAATAAATCATGGCGAATGTGACATAAATAACTTAGGGAATTGTGACTTGAGTAGTAATATAGTTTCAGTTACAGACACACATCTCCATTATAATAAGGTCCTCCTTGTGGCATCCACTATCTGCATAGAACTGATTCATTTAAATTTTTGCTGGTTGGCCTACTCTGGTGTATCCATATGTAGGTGTAGTATGTCTTGTTCATATTACTTGGATGGTTTGTAGGATAGGAAGTAAGTGGCCATACAGCTGCTTTTTTGTGGGGGCTGCTTTTTTGTGGGGTGCTGCTTTTTTGTGGGGTGCTGTTTTCAAGATTTGAGGTTTAAATGAAATTAAAAGTACATTTTTCTGAAACACCCAGTACATACCCAAAGATTTCAAATTCTTTCATAAACACCCTGTATATTAAATATTTCTATGATTACACCATGAATGTGTATATTAAAGAGCCCAGTCTGCCCTACTATTTACCCATAGCTGGAGGGAGAGTAGAATTCATACCTTTCCCAAGGGTATTAGCACTAAGTGAAATGCAATTACCACATCCAGGATTTGAACTCGGGGCGACGAGTCCATTTCCCATGACTTTAACCATTACACCACGCGCTTCCTACAATTAAAATAGATAAGATTAATTGTCCATAAATTGACATTATCTAAGATGATGATGATGATAAAACAAATAGGAATTGTTTCAATTGGTCTTGTGGTATCTGTTAATGGCTTGAATGTTGCACAAAAGTATCTTTTGTTTCTTGTGGAATTCGAAAAGCCTCCTCCTGAGTTGCAGTTAGAAGAATCCTTGTCTGACATTATCAGAAAAGATCTGAACAATTTGAACAATGTGATCAGTCAAGCATTTAATCTTTTCTGAATGTGGTCCACTTCCCACACAACCAAATAACCATTCCAGGAAACGAAGACCTCGAGTTCAAAGGTGAGAAAAATTGCCGAATTGAGATATTTGAGTCGTATTTGTGATTTGGCTTTCGATTGGTCTTGTGTAGTAAGCTTCTTTGAGTTGGGATTCCCTTTGCCTAAATCTCTTGTTCTTCTTCATTTTGGTTCTGGCATTGTGGATTTCTTGTGGAAAACATTGGTAGTTCCAGTAATGGGATTAAAGCATAGTGACTCTTTGAGTGAACGAAAAAGACTGGTGCTTAAGCAAGTGGTTTTAGGAAGAGGTAAAAATTCAACCTTGGTTCTTTTACTCATTTTTTTCATTATTTGTTGTTTTTTTTTTTGTTTTTTTTGTTTTCTTTTGGAATCTTCTATGAGAAGATTTAACCAGTTTGACATTCTTTGGTACCTTCTTTTTTTTTGGGGGGTGGGGCATGGGAGTAAAGATTTTATGAAGCCTTCAGTTTTCTCCGTGTGTAGGAGGAGATAAGTGTACAGTTTGCTGAAACTTCTATCTTAGAAATTCTTGTGTTTATGTGATCAGATATCAGATGCAGTGGTTAGGGAGGATGTCAGCATCTTTTAATCAGGATATCAACCATCATGGCAACTTGCTTATTTATTCTGACCAGCCTTTAAATTGTTTTATTTATTTATTAGATGACCCTTTGTCACGAGTCATAATTTGTTTAGTCTCCAGTTCATAAGCTGAAATACCTGTCTATGCCAGGTAAGAGGTCAAGATCTGGTTCTCACAGATGGTTAGAATGGCAGTAAAACAATTCCTTAGTAATGAAAAAATATAAAAATCAATATAACAGAAAATATATTTATATCTTACAAAATTAGTATTTCCAGTTTCGTAAAGAAAATGTTTACATAAAACATTTTTTACTTAAAAGAAAATGATTGTGATGTTTCTAGAAGAAAGATAATAAAAACTTTATATAAATGTATATGACTATATATGCTCCTCGCCCCCTGGTGGGTTGAGCACTTTGAAGGAGATTTCGGTGGCGACTGCAATCTAAGCTTAAATGCAACGCTCTCCAATAAAACGGATAGAGCACTCTCTGACAGCCTATACATATATACATTATATATATGATTGTGATGTTTTTAAAAAAAGCCGCCCTGTCGGCTGAGGTGTTAGAATGCACCTCTGCAGTGGGGTAAGACTCCCCCAATGGAGCCACCTGCTGGCCGTGGGTGGCGACCCGTGATGCTTAAGGATAGAGCCCAGGTGGATGAGCAGTTCATGACTTGCAATACTCCACTTTGGCCCTATCTTGGGCTAGACGGGCGGTCGGAGAGGCCTCCTCCGATCAATCGGCTGGTCACATCAAGCCCTAGCACCTATATGATTTTCCCAACCCTATTGCCCTTATGGCAAGCCCCAACCCCTTTTTATCATATGTGTGCTAGAAGGTGGTGACTGAGGGTCTACATGTCCTGGGAATTACGTTAAACTCTATCTGATGGTGAGGTTCCAGTTTTGGAGGTTTGGGGAATGTGGAGCACCCCTTAATCACCATTGCTTCCTGGTCCACTCAGACCCGGAGTGGTAGTAGCTGTTAGGGTCCCATCTATGGGTTAAATAGAAAAACATGAGTTGATGAACAAAATTGTATTATGCATTAAGAATGAATTTATTTCACAACTTTGTTGGCATTAAATGACCCAACGAGGTTGATATGCCGTAAAACAAACCAAACCAAACCAATTAAAAAAAAGATAATAAAAACTTTGTATTATTTAGATTTTTCGGACCGTTGTCTTCATCTTTATTGTTACTAGCAAATATATGCACCCTCCGGGTGCAAGTATTTAAGCTTTAATGTAATGAAATATCGTATTAAATTAGAAAGTCTAATAAGAAGACAGATAAAAAGATATGTAACAGAGTGGGGGTATAATAGAAAAATAGAAATGAAACTTCCTCTTCCATCTCTCCTGTCTTTCATTGCTGAATTTTACTTATTTAACTATTTAGTTAAATTAGGAAATAAAGAATAAAATGACAGTTATTTTTTCTTGTTAATGGATTTCATTTAAGATTCATTGAAGAGATTTTTGCTTATATTCATTAAAATAAAACCAAACAATTAGAAATCAATAATACTAAGCACATATTTAATAAAATCACATTTTTAATATCAATATGCAAATTAGCCTTCCCATTCACACTGTAAACCGCTATTTTTTGTATATATAAATACAATTGCATGTTATTTGTATGTAGAGATGGACAACACTAATAAAAAGGTGAAGCAATTTTATTAATAATTGAGGTTTAAATATAAATAAAATCATGGAGAATGTGATGTAAATAACGAAGGGAATTGTGACTTGTATAGTAATATAGTTTCGGTTACAAAGCCCACAATCTCCATTATAATAAGATATACACAATGTTTCAGCTGATGAACCCATCTCAAAAACCATCCAAGAGAGATAAGCAAGACATGCTGGGTACTGCTGGAGAAACAAGGATGAACTCACAAGTGACCTTCTTGTATGGACTCCTACGCATGGACATATATATATTTCCTTCACTGAAGAGCATAAGGCCCGGGTTTGTTATTATTCACTCAACGTCCCCTTACCTCATATGGAAGAGACGTATCAGTAACATTGACAGGTTAATTTTGCAAGGATTTTCTGTATCTTGGCCGAAGCAGTATAGTTTCTGACTATCCTGCTGAAGTCCCGGTTTTGATTTCTGTCGGAGGAAATTGTTAGTATACATCGCTGATGAGACTTAATAAAGTTGAAACAGTCTGTACGATGTTCTACACACCGAGTAATTCTTTGCAAAATTTACTTGTCATTATTATCTTCTATAATTATCGAATTTTATGCCATATGCGCATTGTAATTGCCTTCAAGCAAAAATATAAATAATAATATATATATTTTTTCTTGGTAATGACGATAATTCCATATGTAGTTTAACCATAGTGATACAGGTAAAACTTAATAACCATGTTTTTGCTCATGCCGGATGATACTGAATAATGCAGTTGAAGTAAATTATTACAATGAAGCAAATTAATATTATATATATATATATATATATATATATATATATATATAATTCTGTTGAAAAATTAACGTCAACAGGCTAATACTCATCCCTTTTTGAATAAGAGAATTCATCTAGTGTCAAATCTTGTCAATATATCTTCTTTTTTAAAAACTGTTACAATAAGATATACATAATCTGATGACCGAGAAAAATGCGGCGGAAGTGGCTCACATTCGAAATTATTGTATAACTTTTCTTTTTTGCAACGTCAAGGTTTTTGTTTTGAACTCATATGACTTTTGTCTCCGCTCTTAACAACATGGAGTATAAACAAGCTCTGATGACGATTTTCATAAAATCGAAATATTGTTCAATATCAGTTATAAAATGTTTTCACTTTAACAGCATTTTGTGGTGTTTTCATATCTTTTTTATATATAATCATACCGTCCGATTCATTTCCTTTCTTGTAACTTATATATATATATGTGTGTGTGTGTTGTAATCACACCATGGTTAAAATGTATTTTTTCTCTTAGTGGCTGTAGATCATTAAACCACAGTTGTAATGCTAATCAAGTTGTGCTGACAGCACAGATATCCATGACTCTCTTGCCACTAGACCCTATTGGTCATTACTCCTAGTAGGTCCTCCTTGTGGCATCCACTATCTGCATAGAGCTGATTCATTTAAGTTTTTGCTGGTTGGCCTACTCTGGTGTATCGATATGTAAGTGTAGTATGTCTTGTTCATATTACTTGGATGGTTTGTATGATAGGAGATAAGTGGCCATACAGTTGCTTTTTTGTGGGGTGCTGCTTTCAAGATTTGAGTTTTAAATGAAATTAAAAGGAAATTTTTCTGAAACACCCAGTACATACCCAAAGATTTCAAATTCTTTCATAAACACCCTGTATATTAAATATGTCTATGATTACACTGAATGTGTATATATATATATTATAAGTATTTTTAAATACTTGTAGATAGTCCATCATACTTATATTGACAATAGGACACTCCATCTACTTTTACTTTTTATTAGATTACAAAATATCAATTTTTCTGAAACACCCTGTACATTTCCAAAGATTTCAAATTTTTTTATAAACACCCTGTGAATGTGTATATATATATTGTAAGTATTTTTAAATACTTGTAGATAGTCCATCATACTTATATTGACAATAGGACACTCCGTGTACTTTTACTTTTTTTATTAGATCACAAAATATCAATTTTTCTGAAACACTCTGTACATCTCTAAATATTTCAAATTCTTTCATAAATACCCTGTATATTAAATATTTCTATGATTACACAGTGAATGTGTATATATATTGTAAGTATTTTTAAATTCTTGTCTTGTAGATAGGCCATCATGCTTAGCTTGAACCCATTTGAAAAGAAATGGCTTTCTGTCCAAAATGAAATGGTTCTCTTCTTTTCTGCCTTTTGTTGTGTACCTTCTCAAAATCAAAAGATTTTCTCCTTTTGGCATTTCTTAGTCTTCTTCTCTAATAGATGACAACTATTCCATTGTTGCAGTGTATGGATCTCTTCCTTATTCTTTGCAACCCCAGTAACAAAAAAAGAGAAAAGAAAGAATGATCATTCCAAGGTAACGTAGGGATCATACGAGCTGTCAGGAGTTGCACGTTGCTATTTGGATTCATAAGTCTGTCAGAGCCATTTTGTTTTGTAAAATGGACGTGGAGGAAGATAAAGGTTTGTAATATTTATCTAGAAAGAAAAATAAATAAAAATTAGAACGAAACGAAAAAAAAAAAAAAGACAACAAAAAACCCAAAAAGCTTTTAGCAATACTGAAGTATTAAAGACATTACTTTGTTTGTGTCTTTGGATCTAGGTTTTTGTTTGTGTGTTTGTTTGTTTATTCATTTTTCTTTGTTTCTTTTTGGCCAGACAATGACATATTCTCTGATGAGCAGAAATCATGCTTTGAATTGCAGATCTTTTACTTTCACCCCTCTCTTACTCTCTGATTTGAACCGACAGACAGCTCATTTGTCGAGCGGCCAGGTCGGTCCAGGAACAATAACCTTTGACTAATAGAAACATTAGTCAATCATTGGACGTAAATTATAACTTTGCTTTATCGGTGTACACGGCAAAAGGTTAGAAATGAATTAACTTCCTGTGCCATGTATGTAAGAAACAAGCAAGCTTTACTTACAAAAATACACAGCAAACAATAAATTGATCTCTGAGAAGAATTAGTAGTGTATACAATATAGATAAATAAAAATAGGAAGTCTTCCTTCCTTTCTTTGTTTTTTTTCCCCTTGCTTTGTTGAATATTCTTAAGATTGACAAGATGAAATCATAGGGTGGATATTTAGTATGTGTGTACATGCACACACATAGATATGTGCGCATGTTTGTCGGGTATGGAAAGTGGTAGCTAAAGGATTAAAATTTTTGTTATTGAGGGGAGAAAAAGATGTGTAGTTCAAATCTTGGTAGAGGTTAGGTGAGCGCTAATGACTGTGTGGATATTAGTTAATAGGGCGTGGCTCAGTTGTAAACACTCAGATAAAACAATTAAAAGGTCTAGAATTCCATCCTTTGTGCTGGTCAGAGTATAAATATGTTTTTACACATCTATTTTACCAACAGATGGAACCCTAACAGATACTACCGCTCCTGATCAGAGTGGACCTGGGAGTAATGGTGTGGCTCAGGGATAAGTCACGCAGATAAAACAATTAAAAGGTTGAGAATTTGATCCTTTGTGCTGGTCAGAGTATAAATATTTTTTACAAATTTATTTGACCCACAGATGCAACCACTCCTGATCAGAGTGGACCTGGGAGTAATGGTGTAGATCAGGGATAAATCACAGATAAAACAATTTTGTGCTAAATTTCCATACCTTCTACTGATCAGATTGATTGATTTTAATGGCATGTTAACCCATCTAGGTTTATTTCATGCCAGAGGTTAGGAAATCATGTTCATATTTATATTTTTGTGTAGTTGTTCAAGTTTTTTTTTTTGTCTTAATTTAATAATATTAATTTTGAAACAGATCTATTTGACTCATAGATGAGACCCTAATATGGACTACTACTTTGGGGTACTCCACACTCCCTAGGTCTCGAGAACTGCAGTCAAATCTTCAGATCCAGTTAAGTTTCATACCCAGCACAATCCTTTTGGTTGGGTGGTCTTACCTATCTGCCAGTATATTCTAAGCCCAGCCAACAGGATGGTGTTCTTTTAGTTTATTCATACCATTTGTTACTATGGTGAAATCTTTATCTTTTACAATTCCCAGTGGATCACCTTTCTCACCCAGTCATGAACTCCTTTTGTGTCAGTTTGCTGCATTCATTCATATGATTAATTGTTTCTTATCTAATTATTATGTATTTACCAACCTCTTTGCATAAAAAGGATGTGGCACAAGGACAATTTCTTAAGCAGTTTAATAGGTTCAAATTCAGTTTTCCCTCTCCTAGACAGTTACCTAAGCAAAGTTAAAGAGCCCAGTCTGCCTTACTATTTACCCATTTCTAATTATGATAGTTTTTCTTATTCTAGTGCATCCTGGGATGCACATATTTGCTTTGAATGAATCCTCAGGAAAATGTATGGGTCCTAACTAAAGTTTCTTCATAAATTGTAGGTTTTTTTTATTTATGATCTTGTGAAACAACTAAAGTCGGTTAATTCCTACCTTGTAACCTATCCTGTGTAATTCGTTTCTGAGAAACTATTGAAATGTATTTACAGTTAGTTTGAAATGGTGAGAGAAGAAAAAAGAAAGATACTGGGATGCATGGATATGATTTTACTGCATCCTTTTAGATTTTTGTGTGTCAGGGGATGCAGGATGCTTACCTATCAGCAGGATGCATATCTATCAGTGTATATCAGATTGGTGCAAAATTTACTCGCGTTTTTTTTTTTTTACTAATTTATTAATTTAAATACATTGCTTCCTTTTTCTGCCATCAAAGTACTTTTCTCTCATTTTCAATGACCTTATGCCACCTTTCAGCTAAATTGTGTATTACATCATAAAAGAATAATTCAATATCTTTGACTTGTGAGAAAGAGCTGGCCAGGAGTGTTGCTTGGAGTGATAGTCTGAAAGTGACAGGAAATCTGCTGCATATAGAACTAGAACATTCCCCCCCACACACACACTTCATGATCAGCTGCCATGTTGTATTTGCAAGATGAGCATTGTCAAGCAGCAAAATCATTGGTTGTGGCTGCATCAGATGAGGGACAATAAAATAAAATCTGTAATGAACAAGATAATGTGCTGCACTTGAGTCAGATATTGACAGAGAATAAAATTGTTATACCCTGAAGGGTGATGCCAATTTTGATCTGGGTACAGTACATAGTGAAACACCCCTTATTTTGGAACCTGTGTACATATTGATGTATGTGTGTGATTATGTATTGTAATACAACTATATTACCTGTACATTTAATACTGAGTAAAGGGAAACATAATTTAGGATCTGAGTGCTGTTGATACACCCCTTATTTGGGAACCTGAGTTGTTCTCTCTTTCTGTCTCTCCCTCCTCTCTCTCTCTCTCTCTCTCTCTCTCTCTCTCTCTCTCTCTCTATATATATATATATATATATATATATATATATATATATATATATATATCAACTAAAGCATAGACACAATGCTCTCCTATAAAACGGATGTAGCACTCTATGGCGGCCTTTAAATACATACAGATGTGTGTATTCAACAGTTAAAATCATCTTCTCATTCTCTAGGTGACGATGGCCAAGCGGATGAGGAATCAGTCGGGTTTCTATCCTGGCTGTAGGTGGCATATGAATATCTAGCCACACTGAAGAGACACGATACGTTGAAACAGTGTCTGTGGATGAATATATATATATATATATATATATATATGATTATTTACTGTAATCGAACACATCAAATGTTAACCTATCTAGGCGAATGAAAACCAAAGGATATCTCTTCCCATTAGTCAAATCTACTTAAAAGCTAATCCTCGTTCCTCTTAAGGATTAACGCCTTCTTCAGAAGAAAGTGACTGAAAAAAAAGTTCTCCTGGGTTGTCTCTTACTCTTGGACAAAATACAAAAAGAGGATTTATTTTTTTATCATGTCCTAAAATTATTTAAATTACGTTATCAAATTTCTTAGTGATATTTTCAGTGACACTTGCTAATCACCTAACTCTTCATATACTTGGTTTGGAATTTATTAAGTTAAATTAACTATCTTATTTTTAGTTACTGACCTATCAACCAAAAACAACATCGCAATGACATTTATTAACCCATAGATCGTACCCTAACAGGTACTACCTTCCCCTTCTCAGCAAAAACCTAATCAATCTGCTATGCAAAAAGTTACTCGGAACTTGTTTGTAAATACCATAGTACCCTGTTACATTATATATATATATATATATATATATATATATATATATACACTAACCCTATTAGTAAACCCTTGTGGTAAGGAAAAACCCTGGCAAATAATTTGTTAGTAATGAAATATTACCAAGAAATTGTATAGGAAAAAAATAAAAAAATAAATGACCAAGAGAGTTGTACCTACCGAAAATAATCGATTAACACTATATCACTTGGCCACAAAAATATATATATATGTCGCTAGGTTTGTCCAAAGCTAAAATGTAAAGAGTGCTTGATACCTAAGTAGAGCAAATAGCAATATCAATCCTAATGAGTCAAGTCTACCAATTAACAGTTTCGCCTACTAGCTCATCAGGGTCAAATTTTTACCCTAATAAACTAGTAAACAAAACTTTTAGTTGGTAGACCTAACTCATTAAGATAAATGTTATATAGTGTGCTATATTTATGAATAGATAGTGGATAGAGAAGTATATCTAAATTAGGGTAGCGCATAGAACTACGGATTACCTGTAACAATTAGGCTGCTGTAGACCTCTGAAGATGAACTGACCAGTCAATTTTCCAGACTTAAACCCAATCGAAAACTTGTGGGGCATTCTGAAGTGACGAGTTTACAATAATGGACACCATGACTTTTGGCGGGCAATAGTGAATGTATCACGTGGAATTCATCCTTTGCTCAGTCGGTAGAGCGTCGGACTAGGAACCACAAGTTCGATACCAGCCCTCGCCAACTCAGCGTATGAGTAAGCACAGGGATCTGTGCGGTAAAGTGAGGAGCTGATGGTAGGTGTGGTGCTCCACCTCAAACACCAAAACAATCTCCATGGTATAGCGCTAGTGAAAAGGGGATAGACTCCCTCGCTTTCTGGCTGATACTGACATTAGGCCATCCCGACGACTTTACGACATCCAGATATTGACATGTTCCATGAACCTACGCCTTATCCATTTCAAGAAAAGAATCAAATATCATTTATTAAATAAATGTTGATTTCTATTTATTTCATGTTCGTTGTTGTCATCATCATCATGCTGCGCAATTAGCACGGATATCCATGACTATCTCTCGCCAAACTTCTCTATCATTCATTGTACCGGGAGGTCCTCCGTGCGGCATCCAGTATCCTCGCAGATTTGGTCAATGTAGGTCCTTGGTGGGCGCGGCCCAAACTAGCACGTCCATATGTTGGCTTCCACTGGGGAATGTCGCTTATGAGCTCGTCCTTGCTTCTCCAGCATGCCTTGTCCGTCTCTCTCGGATGGTTTGTGAGATGGGGGTATGAGTTGACCATACAGCTGCTTCCTTGTGGGGTGCTGTTTCCACGACTTGTTCAAGATCGCACGCAGCATTCTTGTGTAGCACCCATCTAGCTTGTTCTCGAGGAGCTTCATTAGGGTCCAAGTGGTACAGGCATACAGCAGTACTGATATAACCACAGCCTGGAAGAATTGTCGCTTTAACTTGTCAGCGAGATCGGATTTACTGTACGTATCCATAACAATCTGTATAAGAAGCAATTAAAGCGCTCTTTTCTTGTTAATATTATTTTATTACCTATAGTTTGGAATGTTGAATCGTCTCCCAGTAGATGTAGGTTCTACTTTCTAATGGGGCTGAAATCCTAACAGACATACATGTCTTACACAGACAGGTGGGTGGAGTCTTGCATCTTTTGGAGGCGCGTATTGTAATTGTTACTATCGTAGGAAATGGACACGGCGAAACGAGTTCAAATCCCAGGACGCGACTGTTTGCATTTCACATAGAGCTAATGGCCGAACTTGCACAAAGGTGTCAAAATTAGGGTGACCCAGAAAAAACAGATCCCAAATTATTTATTTATTTTCCCATTAAACTAACCTTAAACCCCAACCCTAACCCCAACTGTAAACCCTAACCCTAAACCCCCTAGTTAAAATTAAGTTTTATTATAAAACCGGTATACAGGGTGACCCAGAAAAAACAGAACCCAAATTATTTATTCATTTTCCCATTAAAGTAATCATAAACCCTAATCCTAACCCTAACCCTAGACCCCCATAGTTAAAATTAAGTTTTATTACAAAATTTGTGGGTTCTGTTTTTTCTGGGTCACCCTAATTTTGACACCTTTGTGCAAGTTCAGCCGAGCTAATAGCTTGGGAAAGATACGAATCCGACTATTCTCCCTCCAGCTATGGGTAAATAGTAGGGAAGACTGGGCTCTTTAACCTTGTCTAGGCAATCGGTCTAAGAGAAGTAAAGCCAAAGGGGATCTCTTCTCGTTAGTCAAAACTACTTTAAAAGCTCCTCTTCCTCTAAAGATTACAGTCACATTGAAGCATTTCTCCTGGACCCCGTTAATAATTTGGAACAGTTATAATTTAAGTAAATTAGATCAGAGTTTCTGTATATTTTTGTATATTTACACAGCACGCGCATATAACCGTTGCCATCATTCTGTGAAACTTTCGTTAAATTCCAACTTTAGCCTTTGGACAAAATAGAAAATTGTCAAATCGTTCATAATTCGTTACGCAGCATATATATATATATATATATATATATATATATATATATATATATATATATACGTGTGACAGCCTGCCCTCATCAGCTGCCAACTAGGAGTGATAACAGTTTCGCTAGCTCAAGGCGGGACTGACACTCCCAACGCTACCAAATGTTACGCAGTGTGTGTGTGTATATATATATATAGAGAGAGAGAGAGAGAGGGGAATAGCTGTGCTTCATGAGGGTTTTATAAATTTAAAATGCTCTAAATTTGCAGCTGATTGATAAATTTAGGAGATAGGCATTTTTGCTAAATAATTTTTTTTTTTTGTTGTAATCATCAAAGTTCTCAATATGATGGAAATAATGATGAAATGTTGATTTTAAAAAACATTTCACTCCTTCCTAAACAGAAGGGTCATTATCATCATGGACCACTGTTACAACTATAAAATTACTTGATTTTAATGCAACTATTAAATGTGCATACATATTTGGATAGTATGTATAATATATAAATAATTTACAAAAAAAAAAGTTAAATAATGTGTGTGTATGTAATATATGTGTGTATATATATATATATATATATATATATATATATATATATATATATATACTATTTACTTATATTTTTTCTGTCTTGTACTTATTTTTATTTACCCTTGTCTTAAATCTTTTGTTTTCTTAAATTTAATCCTCTTTCCCGAGGAAAGAAAAAACCTCAGGCTATTTTCTTATTTAATATTAAAGTGTGAATATGTCTGTTGTTCTTGAATTTACTGGTTGAGCATTCTTAAGATGACTGCCATGGACAATAATATTTATGTGCATTGAAAATACTGCTCAAATGTCCGGCTCGGCTTAATATCTTAGCGCAATTTTCTGATTTGAACTTAGATATTTGTTAATTATTCTATATATTATTACAATCATAATTCTCGTCATAAATGATGGAATTATGAGAGTGAGTCAAGTTTTGCAATATTTTGGTAATGTGAGGCACAATTCGCCAGCTCGAGATACTTTTCTGCCCTGTAGGCTGAGGCGTTAGAATACACCGACTGCACCTCTGCAGAGGGGTAAGACTACCCCAGTGGGGAATCCTGTTGGCCGTGGGTGAAAACCCGTGATGCTTAAGGATGGAACCAAGGTGTCTGAGCAGTCCATGACATGCAACACTCCTCTTTTGCCCTTACTTAGGCTAGACGGTTGGTTGGAGAGGCCCCCTCCGACCAATCGGCTGGTCACGTCAAGCCCTGGCACCTACATGATTGCCCCAACCCTTTTTATCATATGGGTGCTACAAGGCTGTGTCTGAGGATCTTCATATCCCGGGAATGACATTAAACTCTATCTGATGGTGAGGTTCCAGTTCTGGCGGTCTGGGGAATGTAGAGTACCACTTCATCACCATTGCTCTCTGGTCTACTCTGATCCGGAGTGGTAGTACCTGTTAGGGTGCCATCTATGGGTTAAATAGAAAAAATATGTTTATAAAAGAAAATTGAGTATCGATTAAGAATTAATATTTTCAAAACGCTGTTAGCATTAAATGACCCACTGAGGTTGATATGCCGTAAACCAAAACAAACCAGATTCTTTTGTCGAGTTGTGAAAGTGACTAACTATACAAGACCGTGAAAGGCCGAGCTTGCTTGATTCTCTCAGGGTGCTTATTCGTTGGACTTGCTCTCTCTGTCCTATTGCAAGCCTAACCGTTTTTATCGTATATGTGCTACAAGGCGTGACTGAGGGTCTTAGTCTTGGGTGGAAAAGGTCTTAATGCCTCTATCTGATGGTGAAGTTCCAATTCTAGGCTCTGGGAATGTGGAGTATCCCTTCATCACCATTACTTCCAGGTCCATTCTGATAGGAGTGGTAGTACCTGTTAGGGTCCCATCTCTGAGTTAAATAGAAAAATGTGTTAAAAATTGAATATCCATCAAGAATGAATAAAAAAAACGTCTTCGGTATAAAATAAGCCAATGGGTTGACATGCTGTAAAACCCAACCGACCTAACTTGCCTCTATGAATACAGTTTTTGGAATCCATCGTTTTAGGCTTACCTGATCTAGCCTGATCGAAATTTTGCAGCCCGAACTCAGTCTTGGCAATCGTTTCTGATGCAGCCCCTACGAATGACGCTACCGCCAAGTTATTGGGATTTTGAACACAAAAAGGCATTAAACCGATTGAAATTCATCGCCAATCTCGTGTTATATACCCCTCTGCTCAGGTGTATATAATGGGAGAGAGACAGAGAGAGGTGATAGATGATGGTCTTACTTTTTAACTTCTGCTTACTTCGTCTCCTGGTTCTAACTCGTCGGCCATTTTCTGGCTCTGCTGGGGTTTGATTTTCTTTATTGATTTCTTCGAGCTGTCATCTCTTGTTTTTAATATTCAATTAACAAACAAGTTTTGGTTGTTTCTTAATAAAGCTTTATTTCCAAACCCAGCTCATGATTCCGCCGCGGATCGAGAAACGACATCAGAGCGGCGACCTACAGGTCCACCCGCTCTGAAATCTGTGTCGCATCTAACTAAATAAACCAAAACTTATTCTCACGTCTGTACCAGAAGGTCAATTGAGATCATAGTCATGTCAATCATAATCCACACGGGTATGGAAAATTCTCCACCTCGGATTTTAAATCTAACGAACTTTATTTAAATATTCTTACTACAGGTATGCACATAATTTATAAGCTGTTCATAAATTATGTAACAAACGGAAGTGTATGGCGAGTGGTTCATGGATGTCAAAAAACTTTAAAAGTGTATAGGGAGTTTGCAACGACAATGAGGTTCAACGCTTCCCCAGCGGCATGGTGGTGAGCTGGTATGACTTATGCATACGAAAATTGCCACAGCGCTTACAAAAATGCATTGATTGAAATGGTGATTATGTAGAAAATAGATACATGTTAAAACTTTAAAGTATATAAAAAAAATCATTGACAATAAAGTTTTCTGCGATTTCTAAATATTTTGGAGACCTCACCTTTGGGAGTATTTTCGTGTTTTATATATATATATATATATATATATATATATATATATATATGTATTACGTCTCCTCAGTGTGGCTGGACTTCTTAGGCTACCTTCAACCGGAATTATAACCCAACCGATTTATTACCAGTCTTAATCACTGCGCCACCATATATATATATATGTTAAGGTCTCCAAAATATTTAAAAACCACAGAAACGTTTATTGTCAATATTTATATCATTGCTTAATAGTTAGATGAAGTTGTTGGACCAATAAATATATAAATAAATGTTTCATATATAAGTTGATTTTTTTTTTATCAATTCTAAATAAAATAAAAATATTTACTAAGTTATATTTTTACTTTTTTGTTTTGTTGCTAATGGCTAGATCATCTTGACCAGGATCTTACTGGAGGGTTTGGTATCTGCTATAGATTAGTGTAATAAAACATCTTCATATGGACTAATATATCTGTTGCTCTATGGATTTTCATGCTTTAATTTTTAAAAAATGAAACATTTAAATTTATATATATATATATATATATATATATATATATATATATTTATTTATTTATTATATTCATTTTTGCCTACCTGCTCCCACTACGACTTTAATATTCAACATGTCCTTCATGAAAAAGATTGAAGGCTATCATTTTGATTTCAGGAAGCCTCTTGCAAAATGAAAATATGTTTGCCTAAACGAGATGACATCTAAGTGATGAGCAGGAAACGGATTTATAATCTGTGAAGAGAAAAAAAAGAGAAATAAAAAAATGAAATAAAAACAGACATTTGAAAGATGATTTGCTTGTAAGTCAAAAGGGGAAATACTGGAATTTATTGATCGTGGTGTAATCACTTTTGAGTTGAGGTTTATTGAGTTTGATGACTTAGTCTAAAGATATTTGCAAAGACTTGTATAAATATCATTCTCGTTATATAATATTAAACAACAACAACAAAACGATAAAGAAACACATGCAGTATTTAAGCCACCAACTAGCAGTAATAACAGTTGATTTATCTATTTGACTTGTATTATAGATTTTATTCAGGTAAAAAAAAAAACTTAACAAAAAACAAACCTGTACGTACTTGGAGGTAAGCCATTCATTTAGATGCTTATAAAGTTAGAATTTCCATTTTCTTGTCTCCGTGAGACATATCGGTTGAGGCTTTAGAATACACCGACTGCACCTCTTCAGGGGTGGTAAGACCCCTCCCCTTAGTGGGGCCACCTGTTGGCCGTGGTGGCGACCCGTGAGGCTTAAGGACGGAACCTTGGTGGCTGAACAGTTCCTGACGCAAGACTCTCCACTTTGGGCCTTACTTAGGCAAGACGGTCGGTCGGAGAGGCCCCCTCCGATCAATCGGCTAATCATGTCAAGCCCTAGCACCTATACGATTGTCCCAACCCTATTACCCTTATCAATAAACCCCAACCTTTTTTTATCATATATGTTCTAGAAGGCGGTGGCAAAGGGTCTTACTGTCTTGGGTATGACGTTAAACTCTATCTGATGGTGAAGTTCCAATTCTTGAGCCTTGGGGAATGACATCACCATTACTCGCAGGTGCACTCAGATCCGGAGTGGTAGTACTTGTTTGGGGTCCCATCTATGGGTTAAATAAAAAAAAATTAGTTTAAAAATGTGTCGAGGAAAACAAACTAAGTTTTTAAAAAAAATTGAATACCCATCAAGAATGAATAAATCAAAACGTCTTCGGCATAAAATAACCCAGTGGGTTGACATGCCGTAAAACCCAAGCAACAATTCTCGTTATTTGCAGATCTTTTTATGAAGTTAGTGATTTAATTAGTTACATGGTAATAGTTGACATTATCTCTAGAAATGTCTTAGGTCTTTTTACTCTAGCAGTGTATCCGCCCTGTCGATGGGACGTAAAATACACTAATTGTATCCTCAGCAGAGGAGGTAACCCATCACCCCAAAATGGATTATAATGGGCATGGCATTAGACTGCAACTGATGGTTAAGCGATCAGGCGAGTGTGGAATATCCCTTCATCGCCATTACTCCCAGGTCCACCCTAACCCGTTAGGATTCTATCTATGGGTTAAATAGCAGAAAATGAGTCCAGAAAATGTATTTTAAAAATCGAGTTAAAAAAAACAATGTTCAATACCCATCATGATAGAACAAAAGGTCTTCGACACAAAATAACCCAACAAGGGTTGATATGCCATAAAATCCAGGAAAGAAAGAAAAAGAGCAACAAGTTCCGTGAGATCTCGTCATTTCTCACTTCTGAGGTTTCGTCAGACATTATTAGAAAATAAACGATTCCATTCGCATGATTAAGGTACTCTATGACACTTTATTAAGAACTTATTTGTTCTGGAACTCTGGGTAATATAGAGTACCCCTTCATCACCATTACTCCCAGACCTACTCTGACCCGGAGTGGTAGTGCCTGTTAGGGTCCCATCTATGGATTAAATAGAAAAAAATCAATTTAAAGAAAATGTGTCCTGGGTATGAAACTAAACTGATATAGGGTGTGTGGAGTACCCATTCATTGTCATTAATCCTAGGGCCACTCTGACCCGGAGGGGTAGTACCTGTTAGGGTCCCATCTATGGGTTAAATAGAAAGAATTGTGTTTATAAAAAAGAGTACCCATCAAAAATGAATTTATTTAAAAAAATTGTCAGCATTAAATGACCCACCAAGGTTGATATGCCGTAAAACAAAAACAAACAAACATATCTCTCTCTCTCTCTCTCTATCTATCTATCTATCTATCTTTCCCCTACTCTTTCTTTCTAATTATATATTTTCTACGTAGCATGTTTTTCTTGACTGTCTTTATAATAAAAACGGAATGGTCCATTATTTAGCTGAGGTGACCATACTCATTTGGACGGTCTCATTTTAAGCAGTCTGACTTGGGTTTGGCTGAAATTATGTCAAATATAACTGAAAAGGACACCTTATATCATAATCAGATCATATTTCGGCTAAACTTGCAAATTGGTCGGAAAGTTTTTGGGTGGTCCCCCATGACAGTTTAACTACAGTCTATGAATGAATATTTTGCGAATTGGGTTACGGTTAAGGGGTTTGCGGATTAAGGTTGTTTTCAATTACGTATTGCTTAAAAAAACAACAAAACCCCAAAATTACTATACATTTAATTAACCATTGAAATTAATTATTGAATACAACGCTAGACACATTAGTCTGAGTTGTTTGTGTTAGTATTGTAATGTATAATTTCTATTGGGTTAAAAAAATATTTTTCAACATTAAATGTATAGTATTTTTATTTTTTTTTTTTTTAAAGCAATACGTAATAAAAAAACAAGCTTAATCACCAAACCCCTAAACCGAGTGAAACTGTCAGGGGGACCACCAAAAATCTTTCCGTTTTAATTTTCCGACCAATTTGCAACTTTAGTCCATATTTCACAGTTCCTGTCGCGAGACTTACTTTTGAGAGTTTACCCCAACCCTTTATGGTTGCTAGAAGGCAGTTTCTGAGAGCCTTTATGTCCTGCTTATGACGTTAAACTCTATCTGATGGTGAGGTTCCAGTTTTGGAGGTGAAAGGAATGTGAAACACCCCTTCATCACTATTGCTCCTAGGTCCACTCTGACCCTGAGTGGTAATACGTTAGGGTCACATCTATGGGTTAAATAGAAAAAAATGTGTTTATAAAAAAAACAGTACCCATAAAGAATGAATTTATTTCAAAATTTTGTCTCCTTTAAATGACCCACCAAGGTTGATATGCCGTAAAAAAACAAAAAAACTTGAGTTTGGCTGAAATTATGTCAACTATAACTGAAAAAGACACCTTATATCATAAACAGATCTTATTTCACAGTTCCAGTCATGAGAATTGCTCTTGAGAGTTTATTTACCTGAAATGTATTCGCAATAATTTAAAAAAAATTATATGAGTATCATAAAACGTAGCTTTGAACTTGTAAACAAAAAAAATGTTATTTATGGTCATCTTGTGAATTCTACTTTCTCTAATTTAGACTGACTGTTAAAAGTATCATGTAGTAGTATAACTGTATTTGACTCATTATTTTGTTTAACTTTTTTCTCTCCGGGAAATATGTTTTATTTATTATTAATTCAAACCTTTTTGACAAGATTTAGGTTAACTTTTATTTATTTGGTTTACTCTGGTTTTTTTTTTTCGTTGCCTTTTCGGATTTTATTATTATATGAGTTTTTTTATGGAGGTGCGTGGTGTAATGGTTAGAGTCGTAGGAAATGGACTAATACCCTTGGGAAAGGTATGGATCCAAAGATTCTCCTTCTAACTATGGGTAAATAGTAGGGCAGACTGGGCTCTTTAACTTTGGCTAGGTAACTAGTCTAGGAGAAGGAAAACTCTGAATTCAAACTTGTCAAACTCCGCTTAAGAAATTGACTTTGTGTCGCATCCTGCTCGTGCGGAGGGGTTGGTAAATATATATATATGAGTTTTTCACACCTGGCTTAGCTGGTGGTTCACTGGAGGCTGAGTGACAGCAAGTCTCTTCTGGTCTCCAGGACTCTTCTGAGTATTCTAGCCGATCCCAACAGTGTTGTAGTTTGGATGGTCTCGGTTCTTTTGATTTCCAGTTCACCCAAATTCTTTTCCAGAGCGTTGGGGATCGTTCCAAGGGCACCAATTACGGTTGGTACACCTTCATGTTCCCCAGTTTCTTCAGTTCTCTGGCAAGGTCTAAGTATTTGTCAATCTTTTCGCTTTCTTTCATTTTCACTATTATTATTAT
Organism: Doryteuthis pealeii; assembly: GCA_023376005.1. Lineage (NCBI taxonomy): Eukaryota > Metazoa > Mollusca > Cephalopoda > Myopsida > Loliginidae > Doryteuthis > Doryteuthis pealeii. The sequence continues at coordinate 63,482,103 of CM042161.1, read as the reverse complement.
TTCTCACAAGACACTCGTTGGATTCTTACATTGTACTACCGAAGGGGCCGGTTTAGTTCAGTCGGTAGTGCGTTCGCCTCGGAATCGCAAGGTTCCTGGTTCAATACTAGCCCTCGCCAACCCAGCGTATGAGTAGCACAGGGATCTGTGCGGTAAAGTGAGAAGCTGGTGGTATGTGTGGCGCTCCACCCGAGACGCAAAAACAATCTCTTTGGTCTAGCGCTAGTGAAAAGAGGATACACTCCCTCGCTGTCTGGCATTATTAGCCCCCCCCCAAAAAAAAGGACTTACTTTACTACAAAAATTATATATTACGGAGGGTCGATTTAGCTCAATTGGTAGAGCATCCGCCTGAGAATCACAAGGTTCCTAGTTCGATACTAGCCCTCGCTAATTCGGCGTACGAGTAACACCGCTTTCGATCGGCGTGTTAAAGTGGAGAGGTAATGGCGGTAGGTATAGTGCTCCACTTCAGACGCAAAAACAATCTCCATTGTCTAGTGCTAGTGAGAAGGGGATAGACTCTCTCACTGTCCGGCTGATACCTGTCGGTATAAGCCAATCCGTCGACTTCATTTTACTTACTAGCAGGACCTGTGGATATGATAATTCAATTATTACAACATTTGATATGTTTACTTATGAGTTATTGCAAGAGAGTTCAATATTTAAAAAGTATAATCTCGATTTAACTCTCTTTCTGTCCCACTTTGTTTTTCTTTTCTTTTATGTTCGATTGAATCAGATTATCGCTTCCATGCGCTCACTCTCAGTCTTTCTCCTACTCTCTTTATTATATTTTTTCTCTGTAGAATATTAGGATGTCTGGGCTGTTATGTCTCTTTGAAGAAAAATGAAAAACACTGGAACGCACTGATATGATTTTACTGCGTCCTTTTAGATTTTTACGCGTCAGAGATGCAGGACGCGTACCTATCTCTGCTTACTTATTGGCGGCAATTGTTTAAGTTGGTGTTAACTGAAATTTATGGAATCAACCTTCTGACGGTTGCTCAGCTTGGTGGGCTTAGGAAATAAATCCTGAGTTGTTCCACAATTATCTACTGCAAGAGACATCAACAAAAGCGTATTTAATGCTATGAAACATCTTGTCAGTTTACTAAGTTGACTGTCAGTTTTACGAAACACAGAATGATCCATTGATGAAGCAAGGGATTTACACGGATTATCCATAATGCACACTAACATAGCAGTATTTAACGTTTGACTAATTCCTTCTCTCTTTGATCCTTTATCACAGCTCCACCTCCCCCTGTCCCTATGTATGTATGTATGTGTGTGTTGTCTGAATGGTGTTATTTTTGTTCTGCACAGTCAACAATGCAAAACAATACTTAACAAATGTGCTGTGTGTCACTGTAGAAGCTAAATGTAAATGAAGCTGTCAACGGCTCATCTATAAGCGAATTGTTTTTCTGTTTCTTTAAAATCATAGTAACACAGTAATGTCTACATCTCTTCTTTTGGTTTGGTTTGGTTTGTTTTAGGGCATGACAACCCCAGTGGGTCATTTAATACCGAAAATCTGTTTTTAAATTCATTCTTAATTAAACTCTATCTTATGGTGAGGTTCCAGTTTTGGAGGTTTGGGGAATGTGGAGCACCCCTTCATCACCATTGCTCCCAGGTCCACTCTGATCTGGAGTGGCAGTACCTGTTAGGGTCCCATCTATGGGTTAAATAGAAAAACATAAGTTTATAAACAAAATTATATTATGCATTAAAAATGAAATTATTACAAAACTTTGTCGGCATTAAACATTTTTTTACCAATAGAAGTATTCGGCACAAAATAACCCAAGGGGTTGACATACCGTAAAACCCAACCAACCAAACCAAACCATGTTTTCCTAGTTAACACATAGATAGGACCCTAACAGGTACTACCACTCTGGGTCATAGTGGACCAGGGGGCAATGGTAATGAAGTGGTGCTCCACATTCCCTAAACCTTCAGAACTGGAACCTCACCATCAGATAGATTTTAACGTCATTCCCATGAAACTAAGACACCGCCTTCTAGCACCCATATGATAAAAAGGATTGGGGCTTGCCATAAGGGCAATAGGGTTGGGGAAATCATATAAATGCTAGGGCTTGACGTGACCAGTCGATTGGACGCCTAAAGTCGTGTGTTGAATGTCATGGACTGCTCACCCACCTGGGTTTCGTTTCTTAAGCGTCACGGGATGCCACCCATGGTTTACAGGTGGTCCCATTGCAGAGGTGCAATCGGTATATTCTAACGCCACAGCCGACAGGGTGGTTGAAAATTAAACGTGACATCTAGTTATTGAAGAAAATGTAATTATGTCTCTTATTCTTAATTGTAATGATTGGGGGTGTAATGGTTGTGATTGCCCCAACCCTATTGTCCTTATGGCAAGCCCCAATCCCTTTTTATCATATGGGTGCTAGAAGGCTGTGGCTGAAGGTCTACATGTCCTGAGAATGACATTAAACTCTATCTGATGGTGAGGTTCCAGTTCTGGAGGTTTGGGAAATGTGGAGCACCCTTTCATCACCATTGCTCCCTGGTCCACTCTGACCCGGAGTGGTAGTACCTGTTAGGGTCCCATCTATGGGTTAAATAGAAAAATTTGTTTATAAAAAAAATTGAGTATCCATTAAGAATGAATTCATTTCAAAACTTTGCCGGTATTTAATTACCCACTGGTAATGCCGTAAAACAAAACAAAAAACAAAACAAACTAATGGTTGTGAAAATGAAAGCAAGATTTTATTTTGAAATGTGATGTGTAGCGGTTTAGTAAATAGTGATAATATTTCATTAAGTAGTGGGACCTATGGATATACCACAGTATGATAATTATTACAACATTTGATATGTTTACTTAAGATAGTTCAATATGTAAAAAGTATAATAATATTGATTTAACTCTCTCGCTCTTTCTCTCTCTCTTTCTCGTCCTGTCGGCTGGAGCTTCAGAATACGACTGCAGAGGGGTAAGATTCCCCTAAATAGGGCCTCCTGTTGGCAGTGGGTGGCGACCCGTGATGCTTAAGGACGGAGTCCTGGTGGATGAGTAGTCCATGATGTACAACATACCACTTTGGCGCTTACTTAGGCTAGACGGGCGGTCGCAGTGGCCCCCTCCGATCAATCAGCTGATCCCATCAAGCCCTAGCACCTATATATTGCCCCAAACCCATTGCCCTTATGGCAAGCCCCAACCCTTTTTATCATAAGGTCGCAAGTATGGGGCATTCAGCGAGGATCGAACTCGCAGTTCAGTAGTAATGGATATGGGTAATACGATGTATAGTAATTAAGCAAATTTATTTTGATTTGAAAAAAAAATTGTTTAGCAACGGAGACCCATATCAGGGTTGAGAAAATAAACGACAAAGCCTTTTCTTTTACTATGATGCTAATTTTCTTGAGTGATAAGTATGATATATATATATATATATAATTATAATGGAGATTGTGAGTTTTTCTGTCTGTAACCGAAAGTATATTACTATACAAATCACAATTCCCTTTGTTATTTACATCACATTCTCCATGATTTTATTTTTTATTTAAAACCCAATTATTAATAAAATTGTTTTACATCATTAAGACTGTTGACCATATCTACATCCTGATAACATGCAATTGTATTTATATATACAACAAAATAGCGGTTTACAGTGTGAATGGTAAGGCTAATTTGCATTTTGATATTAAAAATTTGATTTTAATAAATATATGCTAAGTATTATTGATTTCTAATTGTTTGGTTTTATCTTATTGAATATGAGCAAAAATCTCAGGAATAAATCTTAAAAGAAATCCATTAACAAGAAGAAATAACTGTAATATTATTCTTTACTTTCTATCTTAACTAAATAGTTAAATTAGGAAAATTTAAAGACATACGGGAGTAATTTAAAATGATGGAAGAGTTAGTTTCAAAGTTGTTCTATTTTTCAATCATACCCCCTCTGGTCAAAATATTTTTATCTGCATTCTTATTCAGTTTCATCAGCCTTTCTAATTTAATATATTTTATTATATTAAAACTTAAGTCCTAGCACCCGGAGGGTGCATATATTTGCTAGTATATATATATATATATATATATATATATATATATATATAGTGAACGAAAAGGCTAATTTGCATATTGATATTAAAAATTTGATTTTGAGAAATATGTACTTAGCTGCAATTAGTAGATTATGCATAATATTTTTGTTTTGTTTCTAAATTAAAAAAAAAAGAAAGTATTTTTAACACTTTTGGTGCGGAGAGCAACTCAAGACGCCCAAATATATTCAATGCATGAGGGTGAGATTTAACTTTAGTCCACGTTAATTCAGGGGTGGGGGCTTGTGGCATAGTGGTTAAGGTACTGGAATGCGACATCGTAATCACCGAGTTTGAACTTCATTCGTGCTATTACGTTCATTTTCAGACTAATACTCTTGGGAAAGGTGTAAACTCCCTCATCCCTCCCCCGCCAGTTATGGGTTCAATAGTGGCACAATTGTTATTTGACAAGGATGGCTTTGGCATTAAAATAACCCGCAAAGGTTGATATGCCATTGAACAAAGAAACCAAAACGAATTAAAAATTTTGGATCTTATTGAATATAAATCGGCGTAGTGGCCTATTGTCAATATCAGCCGGACACTGAGGGAGTCAATCCACTTTTCGCTAGCACTAGACCAGATCCCGGTCCTAAAATTAATAAGAAAAAAAAGAATACTTAGTTACTTCTAAAACTTTAGGAAAACAGACGTTTTTAAAACTGCACCAGAGATTTCAATTCAAAAATTGGTCCGTTCAGCCACTCACACAGATGCAGATAAAAAATAGTGCACACTACGCCATCGTCTTTAGTAAACGGAGGGATGCCAACTGAAGTATAGTATTGAAATTGTACCACTCCAATATTTCTTAATTTTATTTGCAAGCTTTTTTATTTTATTTCATGGTCAAAATTGCATTCCAGCCATTAAATTTGTTGCCAAATGTGCTGCACCAAAAGAGTTAAATTCAATTTCCCACTTGCAATTTCTGAAAATTGATTATTTTAATGTCGGTTCCTTTTGGATGTGTCTATTTCTCTTCATTCGCTAATTTCATTGATAAAACTTCACCTACTTCAGTTGTATAGCCCTTCCTGTCAATCCCATTGACAAAAACACATTTCTACCCCCATCCCAAGCAAACCACCCACCCTCCACTACTGACATATTTATAAGCTTGCTAAGTAATGACTCTACTGATGGCTTCTGGTGTGTTGTGTTGGCAAGTATGCTGTTAGAATGCCAGCACTGTGTCTTTGCACCAAGTGGTGCTCATACCAAACACAATTCCACATCTGTCTTGGCTTCTTGAAGACTTCCAGGAAATCTGGCAGACCATGTCACTGATCTTTAAGATGTCTGTCTCTTTTGCCGTGCACAGGTCTAGGAATTGAGGCACCAAACAAGCCACATGACAACAAATAAAAAAGAAAACTAAGGATAAAATCATTAAGCAGAATGTGAGGCTTACTGTTCCAGAAAGAAATAGCACAAATGTTTGTGCTTGACATTGGATGAAGACATCATTTTATCATCTGCTTCTTCATTCAGAAATATGAAAGGAAAATGTTACTTGACCTTACATGAATGAATATTCATTTGCCCATGGTGTAATGGTTGTTGTCAAAGGAAATTGTCACTGCGATACAAGTTCAAATCCTAGCTGGGGCTGGTTACATTTCATATGCCAGTAAAAGATTTAGGGTTTATATTATTTGACCTTATATGAATGAATATTACATTGATAATGCAATTATCTTTAATATTCTATTTACCTATTTTTTAAATTTTATGGATTTTATTATCTGCTTCTTCATTCAGAAATATGAAATGAAAATATTACATGAATGAATATTCATATGCCCATGGTGTAATGGTTGTTGTCAAAAGAAATGGACATGGCGATACGAGTTCAAATCCTAGCCGGGCTAGTTGCATTTCATATGGCACTAATACCATTGGGAAAGGTATGAATCCAACTATTCTCCCTCCAACTATGGATAAATAGTAGGTTGGACTCTTTAACTTTGGTACGGCAACTGGTCTAGGAGAAGGAAAACTCTGAATTCCCTACTAATAGTAGGGTGGACTAGGCTCTTCAATTTTGGTATTCCCATATCAAAGTTGAAGAACCTAGTCTAGTAGAAGGAAAATTCTGAATTCAAACATAGTAAACTCTGCTTAAAAATTGACCTTGTGTCACATCCTGCTAGTGCAGAGGAGTTGGTACATGAATGAATATTACATTGATAATACAACTATTTTTAATTTTCTATTTATTTTTAATTTTTTTCAAAAGTTTTAGGGGTTTAATATCTTCTTCATTCAGAAATATGATTTGAATATATTATTTGACCTTACATGAATGAATATTACATTGACTAGCAAAATAAAAAGACAGTTCCAATAACTTTAAATATTATATTAGAATAAAACAATCTCTATATAAATATATAATGCCGGGCATCTATTTATTGAAACAATGAGGATTGTCTAACGTTGCATGCTCACATTTTGAGTATATTTATTCTATGTTATGACGTTGGATTATGTGTTGGGTAATGTGACGTAACCAGTGACGCAGTTTTTGTTACAGACAAAAACCCGGAAGCAAATCTACATTATTAATAGATAATACAACTATTTTTAATTTTCTATTTACTTATTTTCTAATTTTTAAAGTTTTAGGGATTTTGTCATTTTTTCTTAAATTGTATATGCAGACTTATTAAATGAGAATTCATCTTTTTCTACAACCTAGGTTATGGAATAGTTTTAAAATATTGTTTTAGAATGTGTCTATATATATATATATATATATATATATATATATATATTCACCGACCCTTCAGCAGAAGCAGGATGTGACACAAGATCAATTTCTTAACCAGAGTTTAACAGGTTACCTAGCCAACATTAAATGACCATATCTGCCCTAGTATCTATCCATAGCTGGAAGGAGAGTAGTTGGATGCATACCTTTCCCAAGGGTATTAGCAATATGTGAAATGCATACAGCCTCGTCCAGGATTTGAACTCCGGTCTACAAGTCCATTTCCTATATATATATATATATATATTTATAAAATCCAAAGATCAGGTGAAGAAATCTTCCTTACGACATAGTAGTTTTTTTAAAATGTAGTTTGCAGAGCTCAATGTGTGCTCTTATTGTCTGTCACAGAGCAAAATTATATCAGGAAAAAATAACAGAAGATTTAGATTTTTAGCATTATAGACTATTTTTAGCATTATAGGTTCCCTGAAATCGTCTATAATGCAAAAAATCTAAATCTTTTATTTTTTCCTGGTATATATATAATCCCATACTCTACTTATTAGTTTTGGAGAGGAGATGGGCACTAACCCAAGAGATGTCTTAGAAGAAGCCACATTGCACACTATAATGATCTCTGAAAATCATCAGACCAATTAAACTATCATGAAGAGTGATATCTTCATTAATATATGTTTTGGTAAGAACATAGTATTGATAATTTTTAGGTGTTTATAAAAATCCCTCACAAAATCAAAGATAATGTTCAATAGATTTAATAAATAAAAAAATACAAGAAAAAAACTAATTCTGTATTGATGATAATTTTCATTCTGAATATGAAGCAGCAGCAGCAGTTGTATTAGATTCAAATGAACCATTATTTTGAAATGATAAGCTCTCATAGAAAAGAAAAAAAAAGAAAAAAAACTATTTTTCAAGACATGTGAATAATGTGAAGTTTTGAAAGAGAATTGGTTATAAATAGAGATGAAATTAATTTTTTTTTCTTAGTTGAATATGCTAAGAATTATTCTGTGAATGGGCAGTGGACAAGAATATTTATACTTTTGTATATTTACTTGCATGTACACAATTTCTTGTATGTTAGCATTTGTGTGTGTACTATACATATTTATAAGAATGTGTGTGTGTACAGACATGTATATATACTCACACAATTGTATAACTGTGTGGACATATATACACAGATGTATATATGTCACAGTGTGTGTGTGTGTATATATGTATATATATATATATATATATATACACACAGACACACACACACACACATTTAAGTTGTATGCATTTTAATGAATACTTATATACATGTCTGCACACACACACACACACACACATCATTATGTGTATAGAATTGTCTTTGTGGGTGTCAGTAGAAATATGTATATCAATATTCATGTAATTAGCTGTAGAAATATAAATATATGCAATTGTCTGTGTGTCTTCATGCACACACACACACACACAGAAAATATGAATGTCTATATGTATATAGATATACATTTAACTCCCTCCCTCCCCTTTCTCTCTCTCTCTTCTCTCTCTCTCCCTCTCTCTCTCCCTCCCTATATTATATATATATATATATATATAATATAAAATCACCCATAGACAATTTTATGTTCATACATTTTTAAACTTATTTACTATTTAGTTTATATATGTGTACGCATTCATCTATGTGTATTTTTCTACTAAATGTGTTATACTTATATATAAAGGTATAGATGTGACAAGTATCTGTGCATATATGTGTACATATCTCTTTTATAGATACCATGGTGGCATTTTATATATATGTGGATTCTCCAATCATGGCCTTGTTTTCTTTTTGTTTTGTCCTTTCTCCTGCCCATTTTATGGCACTCTATAGCCGAGTTTGCCTCCCCAATGAAGCTCTAGAAAGGTAATTCAGCTTTCTATTTTACTGGATGTTTTTTCTCTGTCATTTGAACCCCTGCCACCTATACCTTCCGCCTCCCATCAAACACCTACATTGAACTGTACAGCATTTCATTAGATCTGATTCATTCTACGTGAAAAGGTGTAGGTAAAAATCACTGAAAGGACCCAATTACACAGTGCACACACACATACACAAATATATATATGTGTGTGTGTGTGTGTATATATATATATATATATATATATATATGAACAGAGGTAAATTTACATATGTAGAAGAGAGATGTATTGAATTTGTTTAATGATTTAAGTTATATATTCAAACTATCTGTACCTGTGGAAATTCCATATACATACTTATATTATATATATATATATATATATATATACTGATAATTGTACAAATTTAAACTATAAATAACATTCTGTTGTCAATTTGGGTCTCTATTTGAAAATTGTCAATTTATCTATTTTAAAATTTAATAACACTTACACATAACAAAAATAAATGAAATATAACCATACAATAATAAATTCTTAAAAAATTTTAAAAATTGAAGGGGGGAAAAAATTGAACATTTGATTTTGAGAAGTAAGTAGCTCACTTTTACAGTTTAACCCTTTCACAAACAGAATGACAATTTTTGTCGCCAATCTAAGTAAAGTCGTTGGGCTGGCCTATTTTTTTTTGTTGTTTTTTTCAAATATTTTGAAATATTGGACTAACCAAAAAGAGGTTTCTTGCTCATGACACTAAAATGTATCTGATGGTGAGGTTCCAGTTGTGGAAATCTGGAGTGTGTCTAGTACTTCATTATCATAACTAGCTAAATAAAAAAAACACCCTCCGGGCTATGTAAAAATAGATTTTGGAAACATTATTGCCTGAGGGGTGGGAGTAAAAAATTCAATGTCAGGGAGTTTGTACCCTAAGTAAGTAAAATCATCAAATTCATTAAAGGATTAAAAAATAAAACAATTTGAAATGTAAACCTTAAATATGTATTAAAATAAAACAAACTATATATATAGATATATAATACCAGTCATGTATTTATTAAAACTTGTTTTAAAAAACAATGAAGACTGTCTAATGTTGCATGTTCAAATATTGAATGTATTTATTGAATAAATACACTAAAATTTGAACATGCCAAAAATCGTAGAATAAATTTTATTCTATGTTATGACGATTTTTGGGTAATGTGATGTAAGCAGTGACGTAATTTTTGTTACAGACAAAAACCGGAAGCGAATCTCCATTATTAATAGATTCCTATATCTACTCTAAGCCAGAGTAGTAGTATCTGTTAAAGTCCCATCTATGGGTCAAATAGATCTTTTTAAAACCACTAAAACCTATCATGTATTTTATTATCACTCTCTGATATTATTACCATGAGTTTGAAAAATTGGATTTAGAGAGTAAAGATAATTTCCTGCTAAAATTATCGGGCTTATGATGTATAGTAAAATAGAACTCAGTTTGAAATATTGAATTTATGGATTCAAAAGTTTATAAAAAGTAAAGTTGTTGGGGTGGTTTAAAGTTGGTATCAGCAAGACAGGGAGGAAGTCTATGCCCTTTTCACTAGCATTAGACAAAGGAGATTGTTTTTGGCATCTGAGGTGGATTGCTACACCTACAATCAGCTCCTCACTTTACCATACAGATACCTGTGCTACTCATGTATCGAACCTGGAACCTTGCAAATATTTTGAAATATTGAACTTAGAGTGTTTAGTAAGATAATGTTCAGCCAAAATTATTGGGCTTATGATGTATAGTAAAATAGAACTGAGATTGAAATATTGAATTTATGGATTCAAAAACTACACAAAAAATGTAAAGGTTCCAGAATGTTAAAAAGGAGGACTTTAGATGGCCATATATTGTCATCCTTTTTTACACACGTCAATTTTACAAAAGATGTGGTTCCTTTTTAAGGAATCTCTGTTTATCTTACATGATGTCCTTCTGAGACTATAAAAAAAATAATGATAAAAAAAAATATATACACATTCACTTTCAGCAGAGCTTGCTTTTTGTGCAAAATAAGGAAGATTTTATTTATATTTATGAAGATATTTAAAAACTAGAATTTGAATTGTAAGAGAAAGGAAAGCCATTAGTGTGTTCATGATTGAAACATAAACAAATCAATTATGGTAGACCAAAACAATCAGTGGATCTGCAAAACAAACTTTTTTAATTCCCTCTCTACTAAGGAAACATATATTTTCTTTTGCTTGAGGTGTGCAGTTTGCTTCAGAAAGAAAGGTTATCTGGAGGACTTCATCTGACCATATCTTGTCATCCTCTTTCAAACAAAAGTCATTAGTCAATTTAACAAAAGAATGTGGCTCCTTTTTAAGGAATCTCTGTATATCTTACATGATGCCCTTCTGTCTTTGTTGGCCAGAGGCCAATTTGCTGAAGAAAAGATTCTTAGACAATAGTCTTTTTCCTCCTTGACATATGGCCTGCTGACCGTAAATGTGCTTTTTGCAACCCTAGGTTCAATGCTTACGGTACTGGCTGTTTGGAGGACTCTGTGTTTATAATGGAGTCATTGAAGTGTGCATTGAGAGTGATGTGAAGACAACAGTGATGGAAGAGTTAAATGAGGCGTGGAAATGAATAATGGTAGATGACCAAAGCTTTTGCACCAAAAAGTAGGGTAGACACACTACTGTAGCCTTGTAGACTTATATAGAAGTTATATTAAAAAAAAAAGTATTGAGACTGAAGCTTTATCTACCAAGACAGAAATGAACAATGAATGAAACATTTTTTTTTTCAAAATTGTCTCTATGGCTTTCAACACACTTATACTAGAAAAATTTCCATTGAACAAAACATTTCTGAAAAATCTTCTTTTGATGCATTCTGAAGCTATGCCACCATATTTTTAAAAAAAAATCTTCCTCAAATCTTGAGATTATTTTCAGATTGGGAAACCAAAAAGATGTACATAGCAAGTTCAGGTAATTATGGAGGATGTTGCACTTGCACAATCCTGTGTTTTACAAAAAAATTAATTAAAAAAGCAGAGAGGCTGACTTCAATAATTTTTTAATAATGTATTTTTTAAGCACTTTGGCTATTATGGTCCTCCTTCTTTCTGGTCTATTTGTCCGGTTATTTGATATTGTCTTATTAAAATTCCACTTGTTGCTTGTAATAATAATAATAATAATAATAATTGGTTGTTTGGGCTTACGGCATGTCAACTCTTGTTGGGTCATTCTATGCCAAAGACATTTTTGTTTTATTCATTCTTGATGGTTATTCATTTTTTTTCAAACACATTTGTTTCTATTTAACCCATAAATGGGACCCTAACAGGTCCTATCAGTCCGGGTCAAAGTGGACCTGGGAGCAATGGTGATGAAGGGGTGCTCCACATGCCCCAGACTTCTAGAACTGGAACCTCACAATCAGATAATTTAACATCATACCCTGGCCCCTCAGCCACTGCCTAGTTCATATATGCAAAAAAAGGATTGAAATTGCTATAAGGCAATTGGGTTGGGACAATCATATAGGTGCTAGGGCTTGATATGACCAGCCGGTTGATCCGAGGGGGCCCCACTGACTGCCCGTCTAGCTTAAGTAAGGTCCAAAGTGGAGTGTTGCGTGTCATAGACTGCTCAGTCAGCAGGATTGTATCCTTAAGCATCTCCGGTTGCCACCCACAGTATGGGTAGTGTGGTCTATACCATTCTATCAATAGACACTCATGATTTAACAGTCTAGAAGATAGACAAAGGCTGCATCCAAAAAACCTACTGAATGATGAATTAGAAGAAGGCACCTGACCGGTAGGGAGACATGGCTACGCTTTAAAGACATCTGCAAGAAGGACATGAAGACATGCCACATCAACACAAACAAATGGGAGGTTAGTGCAGAAAACTGAGCAACCTGGTGCCTTCTTGTCAGACAAGGGACGAAAAGGAGTGAGAAAGAGAGCCAGAAGAAAGGAGAGAAGCAGTAACTCCAACAAACATCACTATTCATTTGCAGTCACTGCAACAGAGATTGCCATTCAAAAGTTGGCTTGTTTAGCCACTTGTACAGATGCAGTTTTTAAAAAAATGGACACTACACCATCATCTTTAACTGATGGAGGGATGCCAACAAAAACCCAGTTTATTTAACACCAAAATCTTTTGGATAGTCCATTTCTAATGGGTAGGGTGGGCTATACCATTTCTATCAATAGACACTTTAAACATTCATTATTTAACAGTCTAGACATCATCACTTAATTATAGAATTTCCTTAGCACATCTTCATTTAAATTCTAAATTACTGAAAAAGCTTTAGTCTTGATACTCATTTGTCATACTTTCTTGATCTCCTTTCTTGTCAAAGCATTTAACTCTGTCACTTTTCATTAACAACATATATTGAACTATATTACACAGTGAAAATTTACCTAAAATCTCTGTTAAGACATGCAATTACTTATTCAGCTATATATATATATATAGAGAGAGAGATAGATAGATAGAAGGATATATACCTTTAGAAAATAAATTTAATTTGACTTTGTCTCATAAAGTTCTGTTTTTGTGGATTTCTGTCTTTATTATTTTGCCATCGATCTTACTGGTGTGATTTTCCGATTTCTTTATTTTTTTTTTTTTTCCTATATGTGATATATATATATATATATATATATATATAGCCTTTTTTTATTTTTTTTTATTTATTTATAATACTCTGTATATGTAAAAATATATACACAAATCTTTATATGTACGTTTGAGTTCTCAATTTTGGTTGAATACTTTCAAAGTAACACTTGATATCATTCACTTTAATATATATATATATATATATATATATATATAAACCTCTCCACACAAGTAGGTCAGTTTCTTGATTTGAGATTAACAGCTCTGAATTCAGCTTTTTCTAGACAGGTTGCCTAACCAAGGTTAAAAAGCCGAGTCTGCCATACTATTTATCCATAGCTGGAGGAGAATGCAAATGGCCTCATCCAGGATTTGAACTCCTCGCATCATGTCCATTTTCCTACAATACGCCTCCTCAATAAATATAACAAGCTGCATTGTTATATACATAAAGCAATTTGCTATATTCATAAATAAAGTGCTCAATATCTGTGATAGAGCATATATAAAACTAACAACTCGAAAGATTAATAAATGAATAAAATAGATATAAACAATAATGATCGGGATCACCAGTTATAAGATGTAAAGTTCTTATATTAAAGTTGGAAGGGTTAGAGTAACCGTGGGTACATACAAGTACAAGAAATATTCCGACAAAGTTATAAGATAATAACAGACTTTATTCCATGAGCATACGAGGGATACATTCAAAACAAATATATAAACATGCATAAAGAAAATAGGTGTAGGACTTGCATTGTAAGGAATGTCACTTACTGGTTGGAGGGCAAAGCCTTCTACTTAAGGGGCAGAGGCGTCAGGTGCCTAAACCATGTGAACTCGTTGCTGGCCCGAGAGAGAAGGAATTCAGAATTTCCGGGTTGCTGGCTAAATACTCTAGCCACCTATTGGCGAACAACTGTCAGCACTTATGTTCACCCAGAATTACCATTTTACTGACCCAACAATGATAATGGTAGTAACAATATTAATAAGAAGAAATAAAAATTTATATAAAATAATAAATTAAACCTAATAGAGTAAATAAATTAACAAATCACAAAATCTTATTATAATGGAGATTGTGTGCTTTTCTGTCTGTAACCGAAACTATATTACTACTCATATCACTATTCCCTTAGTTATTGACATCACATTTTCCATGATTGTATTTTTATTTAAACCTCAATTATTAATAAAATTGTTTTACATTATTAATACTGTTAACCATGTCTACATACTGACAACATGCAATTATATTTATATATACAACAAAATAGTGGTTTACAGTGTGAACGGGAAGGCTAATTTGCATATTGATATTAAAAATGTGATTTTATTAAATATGTACTTAGTATTATTGATTTCTAACTGTTTGGTTTTATTTTAATGAATATAAGCAAAAGTCTCTTCAATGAATCTTAAATGAAATCCATTAACAAGAAAAATAACTGTCATTTTATTCTTTACTTCCTCTTTTAACTAAATAATTAAATCAGAAAAAATAACAATGAAAGACGAGAGTGATGGAAGAGTAAGTTTCAATTGTTCTATTTTTTATTATACTCCCTCTGTTTCAAATCTTTTTATCGGTATTCTTATTTAGCCTTTCTAATTTAATATAATATTTTATTACATTAAGCTTAAATACTTGCACCCGGAGGGTGCATATATTTGCTAGTGAATATAATATAGTTATGTAAATAACCATACAGTATAAACAAGACAATCCCAGAATGGCCCACAATCTAGATCCCTTTCCCATCATATTTAATAAAAAATTGGAATTTTTTGTTTTGTTTTTATTGCAGGCTTTGTAATATGTAAGTGACACACATGGTATTAAAATATAGTAGGGAGTGGTAATGTGTGCAAAGGGAATTCTTGAGGAATTTTTTTTTTCTTTAAAATTCTTATTCAACACTTGGCAATGACACAACACTGGTGCAGTATGTCTAATTAAGAACTATGAATAAAAGTATAAAAATATTTCATCAAAAATATTCAAAATGCCCTGAGTATTTCTGAGGGTAAACATTTGACTCACTGATTTAGAAAGTTTTTTTTTTTTGCAAATTTTTAAGAATGGAGAGAAAGAACTTTTATATATTTTTATGCTTTTATCTATAGTAACCTTCAGAAATATGTCTTTTTATTTGTTTTTATTTTTTATTTTTTTCATAAAAGATAAGTTTATTTTTTTGTATATTTACTTAGAAAAATGTTCATATGTAAAAAAAATTTTTTAAAGTTGAAAATTTTGTGATTAAATATTAAATAATTAGTCATTATGAAGAGCACATTTATTTTGTGTGTGTTTGTATATATATATATATATATATATATATATATATATATATATATATATTTATGTATCTATATATGTTTTTGTGTATGCACACACACAAACACACACACACACATATATATATATATATATATATATATATATATATATATATATATATATTCAAGTAGACAAGCTTTTTATTCATAAGATAATTGTTCTTTGAAATAAATTCTAATAAAGACACACCTGCTTCCTTTCTTTTCTTCTCCTTCTAGCTGTAAATGAATTATTTATCTACCTATCTGATTTTCAGATCTACATCAACCCCCTCTCTTTCTTTTTCTCTCTGGATATAATTTATTCTAAGTGTTTTTTTTTGTTTTTTTAGTTTATTTTTTTGTTCTTGCTCTGTTTTGCCTTTATGGTTTCCAAGTCTCTTCTTCACCAGAAGATCCCAAAAGTATTTCAGGTATGGTCAGATATTCTTATGAAATTTATTCCATTTCTACTTTGTTTGCTTATATAGTTTTGTTTTATTTTTAAAAAAAGTTTCATTCTATAATAACAGGTGCAATTACTGCATTGATTCTAATTGTAAAATATAGAAAACCTGAGAGTTTTACTTTAGAGATTTTAAAAATATTTTACATTTGTTTAAAATGGCAAAAGCAAATTCTTCTAAAAAGATTTTTCTTAAAAAGAATGTTTCCACTAAATAAAAAAGAAATATGACCATCAGATTTTGATTAACTTTTTTTTTTATTAGATAACACTGGCCTGTTATGTTTTCAAGGTCGAATATACAAGGTGTGTCAAAAAAGTATTGAGATTGAAGCTCTATTTACCAAGATAGAAATGAACAATAAACGTAATGTTAATATTTTTCAGAATCCAAGGTGTCAAAAAGTACAGATTTTAAAACTGTATTTACCAAGATAGAAATGAAGAATGAATGGAACGTTAATTTTTTCAAAATCCAAGGTGTCATAAAGTACAGATTTTAAAACTGTATTTACCAAGATAGAAATGAAGAATGAATGGAACGTTAATTTTTTTCAAAATACAAGGGGTGTCATAAAGTACAGATTTTAAAA
Organism: Doryteuthis pealeii; assembly: GCA_023376005.1. Taxonomy (NCBI): domain Eukaryota; kingdom Metazoa; phylum Mollusca; class Cephalopoda; order Myopsida; family Loliginidae; genus Doryteuthis; species Doryteuthis pealeii. Next base: position 63,465,302 of record CM042161.1, on the reverse strand, counting down.
CTGTATTTACCAAGATAGAAATGAAGAATGAATGGAACGTTAATTTTTTTCAAAATACAAGGGGCGGCATAAAGTACAGATTTTAAAACTGTATTTACCAAGATAGAAATGAAGAATGTATGTAACATTAATTTTTCAGAATACAAGGTGTGTCAAAAAGTGCCGAAAATCTCTATACTTTTTTTGACACAGCTTGTATAATAGCTGATTTTAAGGCAATTTTTTTACGCTGAATCCAAAAATCATATTCATTTTTTTCTAAATTAAAGTTTTACTGAGAGATTATCCTTATTATTATCTCCAATATGCACATAGCAATGATAACTTATTGTCTTGATAACAAGATTATGTAAAAGATGAAAGAAAATACTGATTAATAATAATTAATTATAATGAGATATCATTAATTGTAAACAATAATAAATTTGAAAATAAGTTAGAAAATGTCAACATTAGTTATTAAAAAAAACGTTTTAAAATGTCTACATCAGTTAGTTATTTTAAAAAAAAGAATTTGAAATGTCTACATTAGTTATTTATTAAAAAAAGGTTTTAAAATGTCTACATTAGTTAGTTTTTAAAAAAAAGGTTTTAAAATGTGTACATTAGTTATTTAAAAAAAGAATTTAAAATGTCTACATTAGTTATTTGTTTAAAAATGTCTACACTACATTAGTTAAAAAATAAATAATTTAAAATGTCTACATTAGTCTACATTAGTTATTTGTTTAAAAACTACATTAGTTATTTATTTAAAATGTCTACATTAGTAGTTTTTAAAAAAAAACATTAGTTTTTAAAATGTCTACATTAGTTAGTTATTTTAAAAAAAGAATTTAAAATGTCTACATTAGTTATTTGTTTAAACTAACTTCAGAATTACTTTAGTTTATCTGAAGAGAATTTTATTTAGTTTGTTTAATAATGCTTTATTTTTTAGAAACTTAAAATCATAGAATATAAGTTTTAATGTTACAATTTATCAGCAGTATGAAGAATTTGAATCATTGCAAATAAAACCTTTTTATTTTTTTATTTCTGATCTTTGAGAATTAGCCCAGCCCAAATTTGTAAATAAAAGAAATCACTGATGACTTGAATCTTTTATTCCTATTGGTTTAAGTTTTACTTAGTTGTGGCACAAACTCGAATATATGGGACACCCAGTGAGACTCGAACTCACTTATTAGGTTTTTTTTCTATTGGTTTGGACAGTATGATTTAAGAAAATTTTTTTTTTTTTTGAACAAGCAATGTTTTTGGAAGATACTCTTTCTCTGAATTTATTAGATGGGGCTTGATAATTTGTATTATTTGTATTATTGTCCTCATCTTTATTGTTATCTACACAACGTTTTGGCCGATGTGCCCTCCGGCCTTCTTCAGGTGTTTTTTGTTGAACTCTAGAACCTTCTCGGACTCTGAGACAAGGTTCCCGAGTTGGACAAGAAACACCTGAAGAAGGCCGAAGGGCACATCGGCCAAAACGTTGTGTAGATTACAATAAAGATGAGGACAATAGTCTGAATAATACAAACTTCTTGGAAGAGTTTATTTTTTTTGCAGAAAGTACAACAATGGGGGAGGAGTTTTCCTCTCCCCCCCCCTAAAAAAAAAAAGAATTGTTCTATCTCTTCAGATTTTCTTCTAACAAAATCTTAGCAGAAATGAAAATATCATTAATGATTATAAGTACCAAGTGAATCTACATATCCCCCTGCCCTGTCCATCACCCCCACCATCACACTCATGAAAGAAAAAGACAAAAAGATGGTATTAATCTGTTTCCCCCCCCACACACACACACGCACTGGGAGATTGATCAATATATATTTACTGGTGCAGACAGGCGAATTAAAATGATGTATTGTGTAACAATATCGAATGTGTTAACTTTCTTTTTATTGCTTGTATCACTGCAGGTAAGCATGACATTTCCTCGAGGCTTTCATATTTGCAGAACAATTTGACATTTAGTGAGGAAGGAATCGGTAAAGTCTTTGACAAAAGAAAGCACAGAAATAAACAGTTCCCATATACATTAATGCATTTAGCAGTGTGATGTTACAAAGAACACTTTAAGGCAACAATCTGAGGCTGTGTGCGGATGAAGATACACTTGGTTAGACTTTTTTTCTTTCTTATAATCTCTTAGTTAGGGGTTAAACAGAAAAAAAAATTGTTTATGAAAATTTAAAAAAATACTTTCTACCAAACTATTGCTTATAACAAACTTGAACTTTACCCTATAAACTGGTTAAATCCTACTTAACGGACATAAATTCCACCATCGTATGTCACCCCGCCGAAAGAAAAAAAAAAAGACTAAAAATCATGGAATTAACCGAATTTAATGAAATTTTCAGTGTTGATATATTAATGCATAAAAGATATAATGCACCAGTTATTTAATTTTAAAACTTTTATATTTTTTCAGGTCAGTTAACTTTGAACCACATATCTTTTAGGTGTAATACAGATTAACAAACATACGTGGTTCAAAGTTGATTGACCTGAAAAATTGTAAAAGTTTTTAAATAAAATAACTGGCGCATTATATCTTTTATTCATTAATATATCAATACTGAAAATTTCATTAAATTCGGTAAACTCCTTGATTTTTTTTTTTTTTTTAAATTTTTTTTTTTATGGGGTGACATACAATAGTGGAATTTATGTCTGTTAAGTAGGATCTAACCTATAATCTTATCCCTTAAACTGATTTCCAATCCACTTAGCAACAAACAACTGCTAACAACCTACTGTCATAATCAATTAAAATCCTTGTAAAAAAGACATAACAATAATTTTGACCAACCCTCACAACCTACCGCTTGGCATAAAATAACCTTGGATAGGTTGACATGCCATTAAAACCAACTAATCAATAAATCATTATAATCTCCGAGTTAATATAATCTTTTTGAAGACACTAACTTGAAACATTTCATTAAAAAAATTAATCTAAGACAAAATACTTAGTGTTTTGAAATTAAGTAAAAACATAAATTTTTGATGCTTAAGGACGGAATCCTGGTGGCTGAGCAGTCTGTCATGCAACATTCCCCTTTGGTCCTTACTTAGGCTAGACATGTGGTCAGAGAAGCCCCCTCTCATTAATCAGCTGGTTACGTCAAGCCCTAGCACCTATATAATTGATCCAACCCTATTGCCCTTATGGCAAGCCCCAACCATTTATATCATATATATGCTAGAAGGCTGTGGCTGAGGGTCTTATTATCCTGGGTATGATGTTAAACTCTATCTGATGGTCAGTTCCAATTCTGGAACTTGGGGAATGTGGAGTACCCCTTCATCACCATTAGTCCCAGGTACCCTCAGACCCAGAGTGGTATTACCTATTAGGGTTCCATCTATGGGTTAAATAGAAAAAATTGTTTATGGAAAGATTGAGTACTTCTCAAGAATTAATTAATTTCAAAACTTTGTCAGCATTAAATGACCCACTGATGTTGATATGCCATAAAACAAAGAAAAAAAAGAAAGATTATTGTATGACTTAAGGTCAAATGCATAAAGCACTTGGTTTTTGTTAAATAACTGAAGTTAAGCAGTGATGATCCTGAATGGTTGACCACTTAGAAACAGTAGGTGTATGTAAGCAATATGAATCCTGTGTGTTAGAATAATCTGCCTAATAATCAAAAAGTTCCAGTTTTGATACTGGTTTCTGATGCATTTTTGGACTGATACATATTCCTGTTTTGTATTTTGTTTTTTTTGTTTTGTTTTTTTTGCTGTTTTTAGTTACAATTCTGGTAATAATAATACCTCATGATATCCGGTGTGATTCCATAATATTCACTAGAAATAATAAAATCTTTGTATCTTTGATTTAGAAGAAAATGAACTATTTAAAGATTATCCTATACATATATAAGTACATATGTGTGTGTGTGTTTGTCTGTATGTGTGTATGTGCATGCATGTGTGTAAAAATTGAATAGACTTTTTAAAAATCTGTAAAAAGTGTTGTCCTGCCCTGTGGCCTAGTTTATCTCTAAGACCAGTGATCGGTGTTCAATCCCAGGTAAAAATCAGGATTCTGAAAGCTGGTAATCAACTCTGGCCATTCTGACTGAAAGGTTGGTGTAGTACAGTGTTTCTACTTCATGATTCCTCTCATTTGACGTTGTACCTGACTCAGTTAAACTTTTCATCATTTTTTCAGACACTGAAAAATCAATGTTGTTTTTACCTGTAAAATCTGAATTCTGTGTGCTAGAATAAGCAAGGTCGAGCATCCACCTAGTAATCAAAAAGTTCCAGTTTTGATACTGTCCCTGTTAACTTGGTGCATGAGTAACACAGTTTGGGTAATCTGTTTTGTGCAGTAAAGTGGGCAGCTGATGGTATGTGTAGCACTCCACCTCAGAACAAAACAATCTCCCTGGTCTAGCGTTAATGAAAAAGGGACAGACTCCATTGCTGTTTGGCTGATACTGACAGTTGGCCACAGAAGTGATAAAACTAATCTGTTTCAATTGAACATAATGAAAAGATAAGGAGAGAAAGAAAAAAAGTGTGAGTTAAATCAAGATTATACTTTTTACATATTGAACCATATTGCGATAGCTCTTAAGTAAACGTATCAAACATTGTAATAATTATATTATCATACTTGGGTATATCCACAGGTCCTGCTAGTTCTTATTATGGAATACAATTTAGTGTGAGATGTCAACATGAAAAAATAAGTAAAAAAACAATTTTTTTTTTTTTTTGTTAATGAATATTTGAACCAAGTTTCTCCTTTTCTGGGAATTTAAAAAAAAAAAAAGAACTTTATTTTCAGCATCTTTTTTCTTTAACTCTTAAAATTCAGTTCATATTTAAAGAAATATTTATTTTTTTTAATTTGAACAAAAGAAAAAAAAATGACCTTTTGAAAAAGACAGCAAATTAAATTTAATCCATCTGAATCCTGATTTAATGTGCATAACATCAGAGACAATTTCTAAAAATCTTTGCAGGGGTAAATGTATGAAAAGAGCAGAACAGTCATTGATAATTCGAAACATTATTACGTCTTCATAATTAAAAAGCATTTTGATTAAAGAACCGTCTCCAAAAATAAGCAAAGCAAAACAAAAACTTAAGATTTATAAAGGGTGAGATTTAAAAAAAATAAAATTTAAAAAAAATTATCCTGGAGAATGAAGAATTCCATTTCTGAAGCTGGTAGATAGTTGTACTTAATGGTAATTTTTTCATCCAATTAAGAAGAACAAGATCTAAAAGAAAAGACCAAATCATATATACCACGTGAAAATAATTAGTTGGCAGAATTATAATGGCCAAAAGAAAAAAATACCATACGAGTTGCCTAAGTTAAATATACTAAAGTGCTCAATACACTAAGTAGATCCAATAGATAATAATAAAGTAAGCCTAATAAATTAGACTATCTACCTAAGTTTCTCCTGATGGATCATCAGGATAATTCTGACTCCAGAATCATCCTGATGACCCATTAGGAGAAACCGAGGAAGATAGTCTTTGACTCATTAGGTTTACTTTAAATATGTATATATATATATATATATATATATATATATATATATATATGAAAAGGGTTAAATACAGGACATATTAGCAATTATAAGTTTATTTCCACTAATATATGTATAAGCTTCATCAGACTGCAAATCTTAAAGAAATGATCACAAAAAGGTCAATATCTGTTTATACAGCTGGCAATGTTCTATGGATTTCTACACATAAAAATGCTCATGTTGACCAACCTGCAAAAAACAGCTCTTTACTGACACTTGATGCTGTCGAGAGGACCTATTAAGAGTGATAGTCAATGAAATCTCTGCTGTCAGCATTACCTGATGATAATAGCACAAGATTATGGTAAGCTTTTTGTATACAAGACTAAACCATTTAAAAAATCCTTTGCTTTCATTTAGTTCAGGGATCACCAAACCTTTTCACGGTGGGCCAGATAATTGAAAAAATAATGAGCACAGGCCATATTATTATTGTGTTCAACACTTGCTAGCCAGAACGAAAGCTCTAAGAAAAAGATGGAAAACAAAATTTATCTTTCCATATTATATTCATGGATGAGTGGCGTAAGATGCACAAAACAAATTTAAGCAACATATTTATTTTCAAAACATTATCAAAAACATTACAAATTCAAGTACTGTTGACAGGCCGGATAAAATACTTTCGTGGGTCAGATCCAGCCTGCAGGCCATAGTTTGGTGACCCCTGATTCAGTTAGTTATGCATCTTGGATAGAAACACCGATTACCTGGCTTCTTACCAAATTACTCCAAGGGAAATATCCAGAAGTGAAACATCCTTTATTGTTGAGTTAAATTGCCAATTCAATTAATTGGATCATTAGTTAGAATTTTTTTTTTCTTATTTAAATTGACTTGCATATTCCCATTGCATTAAATGTAAATAGTCTAGAAAATTATCTGAAGACTGGAAATTAAATCCTCTTTAGGTAAAACTAGAAGTGGCTACCCAGCATCACCTGGGTAGAGAGTTGGGGGGTGCAAATCTCTAATGTATTGATTTGTTTACTTTTCAGATTTACAAATGATGCACATTTTAAAGTAGAATTTCAATGCTATTTCTATGTATATTATAATTTTTGAATATCTTCGAATATAAATCAACTTTTCATAATTTTAGGACAAAAAGCAAGAACCGGTGATATTTAATGTGTACATATATTTCTTGTTTGTTAATTGTTTTATTTTTGTAGTTTCATCTGGACATACATTCACACAACTGCCCTTTATTTATGTATAGAAGATAGATACTAACCTAATGATGGTGTGGATATACCACAGTATGATAATTCAATTATTACAATGTTTGATATGTTTACTTAAGAGCTATTGCTAAATAGTTCAAAATGTAAAAAATTTAATCTTAACTCTCTCACTCTTTTCTTCCTTTCTTTCCTTTATGTTCAGTTGAAACAGATTAGTATTTTCGCTTCATGCGCTCACCTCTCTCTCTCTCTCTCTGTTTTTCCCTTTCTTTTTTTCTTATTATATTTTTTTTGTGTAGCATGTAATTTTTCTTCCCTTTCTTGCTTTATAATAAAGACAATGGTTCATTGTAATTCAGATAATCAGAATTTACATTTTGGCATTTCATCTTGGATCATTTGAATGGTCTGATCTTTTAACCAGAGGGTATTGCAAAATGATAACGTCTGGAAGATTAAGGAACAAGAGTATTAATATATATATATATATATATATATATATATATATATGTGTGTGTGTGTGTCTCTACTCACTGGCATTTATTAGCTCTTATCTACACTATTTCTCTAAATTTTTGTGATGAGGCTTGATAATTTGTATTATTTGGACTATTGTCCTCATCATTTTGATGTTATTGGGAGATAAATACAGTGTTGAATAGTGGAGTTAGAGAAACACATTTTATGCACAAAAGAAAGATTTTAATAAGCTCTATTCAACAATATAATGGGTTCAAAGTAGCATTATAAACTTAGTGAGTAAAACACAAAATAGACCTCAGTGGTGTCATAGACTGTAAATTAACTATTAATCTTTAATATTACTTGTGTTTCTTAATTGTACGAACGTTATCATCTTGAAATACCCTTTGGTTTAAAATGAGACTGTCCAAATTATCCAAGATAAAATGCAAAATGTAAATTCTGCTTATTTGCCGAATTCTAATTTCTCATGAGTGTTGTCACATCAGCTCCCGCTCTGTCGGCTGGAGCGTTAGAATATACCGACTGCACCTCTGCAGAGGGGTAAGGCTCCCCCAATGGGGCCACCTGGGGTAACCCAAATACCATTCTAGATATATTATTTAAGAATAGTGGGACCAAAGAAAATAGTTTAATATGTAAAAACTATAATAATCTTCATCTAACTCTTTTTTCCTTTCTTTCCTTCTTTTCCTTATGTTCAATTGAAACAAATTAGCATTATCACTTCCATGCACTCACTTCTCTATCTTTCCTTTTTTTCTTCCCTTTCAAAGCCAAATTTTTCCGTTTTAATTTTGATGACGATTTGCAATTTTAACCGGTATTTGTTGGATTAACTTTGGTATAAGGAAAATTTTTGAAGCTGACACAGTAATTATTGAATTATATACACTATGCTTTGTTAATTTTCAAAATAATAAAGAGAAAAAGTATATAGATAAAAGAATGAAGAAGAGTTTGTCGAGGTTAAAGACTGCCTTAAAGGGCATCATGACAAATAGAAATAATGAAATATAAACTAATAAAAAAAGTACAGGAAGTTGCAAACAAAATAAAGATAAAAAGAAGACAGTTTGTAAATATTTGCAGATTAAAAGAAGAAAAGCCTGACAAATATAAAAGGTGATTTACTTAACATTAAAAAACTAAAAGTCAGTTTTCCATTGACTGTTATGTGATAATAGCGTAAGTTTGACGAATGTTGTTGTCAGCCTAAAGGTAACAGTCATGAATTTCACTTTTGACATATACTGCTGCTGCATGCATTCGTACTGATGACACACACACACAGGTAAAGAAACGTGCAGTGGTGATTATATACAGTCATGTGGTAAGGCTTTTAGTCAACTTTTAAAAGGGATGGCATTTCCCATTGTTTAATACCAGATGTGTTGATAAACTTACTAAGTTAAACAGACTTAACAAAGGTTAAAAGATTTTGGGAATTTGTAAAGATTAACAATTAAAAAACAAAGTATCTTTGCATTAAATGACCCCAGACAGGTTGATATGCCATTAAAATTCACTAAACAACCAAAAACAAAGTATTGGTATTTACATCAAAAACTGTTTTTTCTTAGATTAATAGACTATATATATATATATATATATATATATCTCATTTTTTCTTTTTTTTTTCTTGTTTTTTACTGAGTGTTTTTTGTTTGTTTTTATTTATTTTATTTTTTTATTGCATACGTAAATACTGAGATTGAGAGGCAAATTATGAGGAACTAAATATGAAAAAGGATTTGATTATATTTACTAGCTGAAAATCTGCCCTATGTCTAGGATTTTAGAATTTTTTTTTTTTTCACTGAGGCCAATAGTGTTTTTTATTTTATTTTAAAAAATTGATTAGCAGACTATTGTTCATGAGTTTGATTCTCACTGTGGGCCCCATATTTTCGGCTTAGTGTCACATCATACAAATGGCAAATTACAAGGAACTAAATATGAAAAAGAATTTGATTATAAATACTAGCTGAAAACCTGCCCTTTATCTAGGATTTTAGAATTTTTTTTTTTCACTGAGGCCAATAGTGTTTTTGAGGGTTTTTTTTTGTGGCGTTTTTTTTTTTTAATTAAAAATTGATTAACAGGTCATTGTTCATGAGTTTGATTCTCACTGTGTGCCCCATATTTTCGGCTTAGTGTCACATCATACAAGTGATGAATGGTTTGGGTAAAAAAGGGCATCCTATTGTGGTGTAATAGTTAGCAAGTTAGTCTTACAGAGCCATTATTACTAAATAACACAGTTGAGCCTTGTTTGATGCTCCATACTTGTGACCTTGTGTCACATCCTACCCATGGCAAATGGGTTGGGTGAATATCTACCATGAAAGGTGCCTTTGTGACATTATCTCGGTAAAACCCAGCCAAAAACATGTTGATTTATTTTATTCCCCAACTCTATTAGTTTGGAACATCCTACAACAGCATTCAGTCTTTTCTAATTTGAAGCTACTCTGTCCTTTCATTTGATGCGGTCCTTAGTTGTGTGCCAGATCTTAGGGCTCCTAGTCCTGCATTTTGGTGGTCTGCCCACTACTTACCAAGCAAGTTACTGCAATGGCAGACCATTTGTGCCTGGTAGTTGTTTGACCCTATTACAGCAATGCTTTTGATAGTGGAGCTTTATCTAGTGAGGAATTTCTGCTTACTTATCCATAAATATTAAATCATCACATGTAGAATTCTTCAGGGATGTAAAGGTTATAATTTTTTTTTTCATCTAGTTGATTTTCAAGATAGTCATATATATATATGTAGAATTAAACAAAAGACACATCTCCTGTTTAACAATTTTATTTTTGATCTTTTCGAGTTTTCTGTCCAATTTTTTAATATTTGGGTGGAATTCGTGGATAAGTCCACCAAAGTTCAAGTCCAGTGTACTTTCGGCACTTCGAAGTGCCATCATCAGGGGTGATGTGTTCCAGTTTTTAAAAAATTATATTAATCTGGAGGCTGATGATGGCACTTCGAAGTGCCGAAAGTACTTGGGACTTGAACTTTGGTGGACTTCTCCACGAATTCCACCCAAATATTAAAAAGTTGGCCAGAAAACTCGAAAAGATCAAAAATAAAATTGTTAAACAGGAGATGTGTCTGTTGTTTAATTCTACATGTATAAATGAAAAAATGCTGCCCAAATACACACACACACACACACACACATGGTCAATTTCTTTAAACAGAGTTTAACAGGTTTGAATTCAGAGTTCTCCTTCTAGATTGATTGCCTAAATGAAGTTAAAGTGTCCAGTTTGTCCTACTAATTACTAATCACTGAAGGGAGAAAAGTTAGATGCATTCCTTTCTCAATGGTATTAGCGCTATGTGAAATGCAAAGATAAAAAGAAGGAAAGAAAGAAAGAAAAAAAATTAAGATTATGATACTTTTTATGTATTTAACTATTTTGCAATAGTTTTAAGTAAACTTATCAAACGTTGTAATAATTAAATTATCATACTGTGGTATACCCACAGATCCTGCTAGTTAGATTTTAAATTAACTTTTTTTTTTCTTTTTTTACTGCTGGTGTTGAGCAATGAAAAAAAAAATATATATATATTATTGCTCAACAACAGTAGTAAAAAAAGAAGAAAAAAGTTTAAAGTTAATTTAAAATCTAACTAACATGATCCGTGGGTATACCACAGAATGATAATTAATATATATATATATATATATATATAAAAGTTTAATAAGATTGCAAGTGCTGCAACTAATTAGACTGAAACCTAATTAAAAGTTGCTTATCATTTGTGAATTGCTAATGTGTAGATTTTACTGGAAACTTTCCTGACTTTCTCTGCTATTTCTGTTTTTAAATTAAACTTTTACTATTTATGAATGTATTTCACATCTTTTGTTGGATATTTTACCTTTTTTTTAATTTTATCTAAGAAGATTATATCCAATAATTCATGGGTTAAGAATAGCTTGCAAATCATCATTAACATTTATTGGGTGATTTTATCTTAGCCATAGCCACTTTGAACCTTGAATATAAAAACAGTATACTAATATAATGGTAAATAGATTTTAGGATTTAAATTTTTTTTCCTTGTGTTAGTTTTCTACAACTTTAAAAAGATTAAAGTTGTTGATAGTTTTAAATATTCATATTGAAAATACAAAGGCAGGGAATAAACAGTTTTTTTTTTTGTTTTTTTTTAAATTTTATATCTTATGTTTATTTTATTTTTATTTATTTGTTTGTTTATTTTATTTTATTTTTTTTAAAATTCGTTTGTCATTTTTGTGTGGATATTTTTTTTTCTCATACCACTCAACTTTGGGGAAAATTATTAACTTTGTTTATTTTCTTTTTTTTTTTTTTTCAATCTGATTACTTAAGTCAAGTTTCCCCCTGGGTAGAGGCAGTGATCAGGCAGGGAAGATAGTAAGGAAAGCATTGGCTTAAACTGCAACACTTGCCATCTCTCTTTGATTTCTTATAATCAGAAGGAAAAAATCTTCAAGAAACTCTAACCTCAATTGAGCTGCCATTCCACCCAATAGGGAATTGATCAAACACTAATTTCATATATATATATATATATATATATATATATATAATGTGTGTGCGTGTGTTTTCAATATTTTTTAAATTATTTAAATACTTTTATTCTTTTGTTTTTTAGCTGACTCCCCTCTTAAGTTTCCCCTGTCTTTCTTTTATCCTCTCTTGGGAGAGAAAGATGAGATAAGTGTATTTTAAAATGATTATGTTGCACTGTTGTAAAAAAAAAAAAATTAAAAAAGAAGCTTTTTTTTCACTGAAATAATAACAACTAGGAGGCAAAAATATTTTACATCACAAATACTTTGTATAATACTGATAAACAGTAACAAGAATAATAACACCTTTAAAACATTATAGTCATAATTAAATTCTGTAGATATTGCTATATGACATAGTAAGCTCCTCTGGTTATGATATTAGTTACACAGTAATTGTTCTGGGGGTCTTACAATTGAATTATTTTCGAGACGAACTGTGGACCTGTTGTGTTCTCATTCTAACAATGGTCCATGATGATATTGATGCTTCTATTTAGGAAAGAATGAAGGATTCTAATAAGCATTTTATAGTTAACAGCAGTCCATGATGATATTGATACTTCTATTTAGGAAAGAATGAAGGATTCTAATAAGCATTTCATAGTTAACAGCAGTCCATGATGATATTGATGCTTCTATTTAGGAAAGAATGAAGGATTCTAAGAAGCATTTCATAATTAACAGCAGTCCATGATGATATTGATACTTCTATTTAGGAAAGAATGAAGGATTCTAATAAGCATTTCATAGTTAACAGCAGTCCATGATGATATTGATGCTTCTATTTAGGAAAGAATGAAGGATTCTAAGAAGCATTTCATAATTAACAGCAGTCCATGATGATATTGATACTTCTATTTAGGAAAGAATGAAGGATTCTAATAAGCATTTCATAGTTAACAGCAGTCCATGATGATATTGATGCTTCTATTTAGGAATGAATGAAGGATTCTAATAAGCATTTCATAGTTAACAGCAGTCCATGATGATATTGATGCTTCTATTTAGGAATGAATGAAGGATTCTAATAAGCATTTCATAGTTAACAGCAGTCCATGATGATTTTGATGCTTCTATTTAGGAGTAAAGGATTGAAGGTTCACAAATCTCCTTGTGCACCAGGTGTAGTTTAATGTCATACTCAAGACACACCTTTGGGAAGAGAACTCTTACCCTCTGTAGGGGATACAATCAGCATATACCAAGAGAGATGGCGAAAGATAGAGATCCCCCATCTCTATCTCCAAGCATATCTATATAACCCCTTCCACCACCCCTCTCCACCTTCCTACCATCCCCCCTTATATTTTTCCCATTTCTATTCCCCACCCCAACTCTCTCTCTCTCTCTCTCTCTCTCTCTCTCTCTCTCTCTCCACACGACTCTCCAGATCTCAAAAATTGAAACCTGCCTCACCACCAAATGCAGTTTGGTTATACCTAAGAGATGTCCTTTGGAATACCTAAGACACCCATCCTCCCTAATTCATAAGTCATCTCTTTCTCCTCCTTTCTCATCTCTATCTCACCCACTTCCATCTCTCTTGGGATCTCACCATGTCTCTATCCACCAAGCAAGAGATTTTAGGAGATCTCCCTCTATCTTTCCCACTATCTCTTTTCCCCCTGAATTCTATCCTTGCCCCACAACTAGCCCCCCCCATCCTTGCCCCACAACTAGCCCCCCCCCATCTTTGCACCACCCATATTTGCCTCCTTCATACCCCCATTCTTTGCCTCCCCAATATTTACCCCCTTCATACCCCCCATTTTTTGCCTCCCCAATATTTGCCCCCTTTATACCCCCTTTTTGCATCCCATATTTCGTCCACCAGTGTTGAATTTTCAAGCCCCATCTCTCCCTCGTTCTCCTGATATCTTTCATACCCCCCCTCATCATCTTCCTATCTTACACCCTTCCTTTTCCCTCCATAGTGTCACTTGTCTATCAGGTGGCCATGTATTTGCCACACTATCAATGTGGCTTCCCCCTTTTCCTGTCCAAGGAGTGTATTGGGTATGACATTAAACTTCACACTTTGGCCCTATCTTGGGCTAGACGGGCGGTCGGAGAGGCCCCCTCCGATCAATCGGCTTGTCACATCAAGCCCTAGCACCTATATGATTTTCCCAACCCTATTGCCCTTATGGCAAACCCCCCCTTTTTATCATATGGGTGCTAGAAGGAGGTGACTGAGGGTCTACATGTCCTGGGAATGACGTTAAACTCTATCTGATGGTGAGGTTCCTGTTTTGGAGTTTTGTGGAATGTGGAGCACCCCTTCATCACCACCATTGCTCCCTGCTCCACTCTGACCTGGAGTGGTAGTACCTGTTAAGGTCCCATCTATGTGTTAAATAGAAAAATGTATTTATAAAAAAAAAATTGTATTATCCATTAAGAATTAATTTATTTCAAAACTTTATCGGCATTAAATGACCCACTGAGGTTGATATGCCGTAAAACCAAACCAAACCAAATGTTGGCATTAAATGTCCCACCTAGGTTGATATGCCGTAAAATAACCATACAACCATATAAATCAAAATTTGTCTGTATTTCGCTGTGGATTTATTGACTCCTCCACACATGCCCACACAAACACATTAATCTTTTAAAGCATTAAAAATGAATAAAATAGATTTACTAACATGTGTTATAAATATAAAATAAATAAATAATATAATATGATATAGATAAATATAAAATGATAATAATAGAAAATTAATTCTCTATTATTTTATTTTATATTTGAAATGATAATAAATAGAATACATGTGTACATGAACAAACTTCTGGCCAAAACACAAGTTAGTAAATCTATTTTATCCATTCAACATTTTCTTTCCTTTATCTATTTTTCCTTTCAACATAGCATGGATTCATTTCCATTTTCAACTTATATATATATTATATAATGAATAGTGAATGAAAAAAATGAGAAAATTATTTGCATGGAAAGGTGCTCAATGCTAATAAAGCAGAGCAAATTTATAATCAATGGTAATATTATGGTTTTACACTCATAACTTGAAGTTTCATGGTAATCCAATCATCATATGAGATCAATGGTTGAGATGTTAAAAACCAGTCGTGAAATGGTTGAGATCTTAACCATTTCCCGACTGGTTTTTAACATCTCAACCATTGATCTCATCTGATGATTGGATTACCATTGAAACTTTAAGTTATCAGTGTAAAACCATAATATTACCATTGATTATATATATATATATATATATATATATATATATGAATGCTTTATTGCTCTAAATGTTGTTTCATCTCTTGAAAAAAAAAGACCCCAAAAATCGTCAAAACTTTGAGAAAGTATTTATCCTTTATCACATCATTCTATATTGTTATTCTCTTTATGCAAATCTGATTATCACACAACTTTTTCTTTTTCTTTTTCTTCTTCTTCTTCTTCTTCTTCTTCAGCCTCTTTATTTCTGTTAATGCTATCACCTTTTTTTTTTCTTTCTTTCTTTCT
This sequence comes from Doryteuthis pealeii, assembly GCA_023376005.1. Classification (NCBI taxonomy): domain Eukaryota; kingdom Metazoa; phylum Mollusca; class Cephalopoda; order Myopsida; family Loliginidae; genus Doryteuthis; species Doryteuthis pealeii. The sequence continues at coordinate 63,449,984 of CM042161.1, read as the reverse complement.
CATTCCCTTTCATTTTTTCATTTTTTTATTTTAAAGTAATCTATATGCAAAACTTCAACAATCTGTATAAACATTGATTTTTAAAAGCAGAAGATTTATCTATTTTTCTCCCCTGTAAACAATCTCTAGGGATGAGGGGATAACGAGTTATCTCAAAAATACGCATTTTCTTTAAATTTGCCAAAATTTTAATTCATGCAAATTTTTTTTTTTTCACTTGTATTTAGATTAAACTTTTCATTCTTCTTTAGTCGGTTTAAAGACATGCAAGCAATTAATAAGGAACAAAAATAAGTGGCATTTTCTCTATAGATTGGTAAAAATCATAATAATAATAATAATAAAGCAACAATATATTTGGTATTCTTGTGTATAAGATGACCACATGTAGAATTCAAACTTTGAATATTGGCCAATTTTTTCATTAAGGATCTTAAATGACAAATATGTTCCTCTGCCTGCAAAAGTGTTAAAAATGTGTATAAGATGCGTATAGTGTTAAAAAATGTATAAAAAAATGCGTATAGTGTTAAAAATGTATAAAAAATGCGTATAGTATTCAAAATGTATTAAAAAAATGCGTATAGTGTTAAAAATGTATAAAAAATGCGTATAGTGTTAAAAATGTATAAAAAAATGCGTATAGTATTCAAAATGTATTAAAAAAATGCGTATAGTATTCAAAATGTATTAAAAAAATGCGTATAGTATTCAAAATGTATTTTTAAAAATGCGTATAGTGTTCAAAATGTATAAAAAGATGCGTATAGTGTTCAAAATGTATAAAAAGATGCGTATAGTGTTCAAAATGTATAAAAAGATGCGTATAGTGTTCAAAATGTATAAAAAGATGCGTTAGTGTTCAAAACGTATAAAAAGATGCGTATAGTGTTCAAGACGTATAAAAAGATGCGTATAGTGTTCAAGACGTATAAAAAATGCGTATAGTGTTCAAGACGTATAAAAAGATGCGTATAGTGTTCAAGACGTATAAAAAAGATGCGTATAGTGTTCAAGACGTATAAAAAGATGCGTATAGTGTTCAAGACGTATAAAAGATGCGTATAGTGTTCAAGACGTATAAAAAGATGCGTATAGTGTTCAAGACGTATAAAAAGATGCGTATAGTGTATGTGTTCAAGACGTATAAAAGATGCGTATAGTGTTCAAGACGTATAAAAAGATGCGTATAGTGTTCAAGACGTATAAAAAGATGCGTATAGTGTTCAAGACGTATTAAAAAATGCGTATAGTGTTCAAAATGTATTAAAAAATGCGTGTAGTGTTCAAAATGTATTTTAAAAAATGCGTGTAGTGTTCAAAATGTATTTTAAAAAATGCGTGTAGTGTTCAAAATGTATTTTAAAAAATGCGTGTAGTGTTCAAAATGTATTTTAAAAAATGCGTATAGTGTTCAAAATGTATTTAAAAAAATGCGTATAGTGTTCAAAATGTATTTAAAAAAATGCGTATAGTGTTCAAGACGTATAAAAAGATGCGTATAGTGTTCAAGACGTATAAAAAGATGCGTATAGTGTTCAAGACGTATAAAAAAATGCGTATAGTGTTCAAGACGTATAAAAAGATGCGTATAGTGTTCAAGACGTATAAAAAGATGCGTATAGTGTTCAAGACGTATAAAAAGATGCGTATAGTGTTCAAGACGTATAAAGACGTATAAAAAGATGCGTATAGTGTTCAAGACGTATAAAAGATGCGTTGCGTATAGTGTTCAAGACGTATAAAAAGATGCGTATAGTGTTCAAGACGTATAAAAAATGCGTATAGTGTTCAAGACGTATAAAAATGCGTATAGTGTTCAAGACGTATAAAAAGATGCGTATAGTGTTCAAGACGTATAAAAAGATGCGTATAGTGTTCAGACGTATTATAGTGTTCAAGACGTATAAAAAAAATGAAATGTGTAATTTGTTAAAAAAGTATATAAAATGTATGTAAAGTGTTTAACTGTATATTTGTTGAAAATGTGCATAAAATGAGTTGTGCCTGACATGCAATACTCCACTTAGGCCCTTACATAGGCTAGACTGGTGGTTGGAGAGCCCCCCCTCTGGTCATGCCAATCCATAGCACCTATATGATTGTACCATATGGCAAACACCAACCCTTTTTATCATATGTGCTTGAGGGCCTTAGTTTCCTAGGTATGACATTAAACTGCATCTATGGCAAGCTCCAACCCCTTTTTATCAAATGGGTGCTAGAAGGCAGTGGCTGAGGGTCTACATGTCCTAGGAACGACGTTAAACTCTACCTGATGGTGAGGTTCCAGTTCTGGAGGTTTGGGGAATGTGGAGCACCCCTTCATCACCATTGCTCCCTGGTCCACTCTGACCCGGAGTGGTAGTACCTGTTAGGGTCCCATCTATGGGTTAAATAGAAAAACATGAGTTGATAAACAAAATTGTATTATCCATTAAGAATTGATTTATTTCAAAACTTTATCGGCATTAAATGACCCACTGAGGTTGATATGCCATAAAAGACTGGTGGTTGGAGAGCCCCCTTCTGGTCATGCCAATCCATAGCACCTATATGATTGTACCATATGGCAAACACCAACCCTTTTTATCATATGTGCTTGAGGGCCTTAGTTTCCTGGGTATGACATTAAACTGCATCTATGGCAAGCCCCAACCCCTTTTTATCATATGGGTGCTAGAAGGCAGTGGCTGAGGGTCTACATGTCCTAGGAACGACGTTAAACTCTACCTGATGGTGAGGTTCCAGTTCTGGAGGTTTGGGGAATGTGGAGCACCCCTTCATCACCATTGCTCCCTGGTCCACTCTGACCTGGAGTGGTAGTACCTGTTAGGGTCCCATCTATGGGTTAAATAGAAAAACATGAGTTGATAAACAAAATTGTATTATCCATTAAGAATTGTTTTATTTCAAAACTTTATTGGCATTAAATGACCCACTGAGGTTGATATGCCATAAAAAAATGAATAAATAAACTGCATCTAATGGTGAAGTTCCCATTTTGGAGCTCTTGGGAGTGTGGAATACCCCTTCATTGCCATTACTCTCTGGTCCATTCTGACCTGGACTGGTAGTACCTGTTAGGGTCCAATTTATGAGTTAAATAGATTAAAAAATGAATTTAAAAAAAAATGATTGGGTTAAAAAAATGACTACCCAATAAGAATGAATAAAACAAAATGTGTTGGGCATAAAGTGACCCAACAAGGGTTGACATGCCATAAAATCCAACCAACCAACTCAAAGTGGAATATTCAAAAGTCTGATTTGTTTGGTTGGCAACACAGCATTTCTACTATATTATACGGACCTGAGGGTGGTAGTACCTGCCAAATTTTACTTTATCATTTATGATAAAGGAAAAATTAAAATATTATTAAATATAATTATTATTAATATTAAATAGGGGAAAAAAATGAGTTTAGAAATTTTTTTTTTTTTAAATTGAGTTCTCATCAAGAATGAATAAAACAAAATTTCTTCAGCATAAAATAACCCAACAAAGGTGACATGCCATAAAATCGAACCAGCCAACCACATTTTCTGTTGTAAAAGAAATAGAAATCCACAAACTGTCTCATATGACAATGGATCTGAGTGTAACAAGTGTTTTAACCAATTAAAAAGCTCAAAAAACAAAACTTGTCAGCCATTGGCTAAAGATTTCTTTCTTGTATATTTATAAATCAAAGTTTGAGGTTATCTGATATGTGTGCTACATTTAATTAATCCAAGTCATTAAAAAGTATAATTTTTAATTATCAGATAAAATCAATTCTTCCTTCATTCTCATTAAAAGTGACAGCATTCATTTAGTTTGATTCAAATAGATAAAATTATTTTATTCTCACCCCAAGATTTATCCAGAGATGCCAATAGGTACATGTCCTGCGTCACTGATGTAGAAAAATATAAAAGGACACAGTAAAATTGTATCCATGTATCCCAGTGTTTTTTATCTTTTTTATTCCTCCATCATTTTCAGCTTACTGGAAATACATTTCAATATTTTCTTGGAAATGAATTACATGCTATGGGGTACAAGGTAGGGGTTAGATGGCTTCAGTTATTCATAGATAAAAACTCTACAATTTATTAAAAAACTTTAGTTAGGACTCCTCAAATTTCCCAGGGACTCATTCAAATTTAATATATGCATCCGAGGATGCACTAAATTAAAAAGCTATCAGTATCACTGCTTAACAGTTCTTTATTTATGTGTTCAAAGTTTACAGATTTTAATTTTGCAAGGTGAATCTTCAAAAAGGTTAGATTTAAAGGTACATAGGATGAGATCCAGGAACTGGGTGTGTATTCCTGAATCACCTACTATGATCAGTTGGTGATGGTCATATAATCAGGTTATTTTTGATGACTAAAATGTTTTTTTTTCTTTTGGAGAGGAGGAGCCCCCATGGCGTAATGGTTAAACATGCTGGACTGCAACACCGTAGTAAGCGAGTTCAAACTCCAGTCATGCTATTAAATTCACTTATGGATTAATTCCTTTGGGAAAGATATGGACACCTTCATCCCCCAGCTGTTGGTTTAATAGTGCCACTACTGTTCTTCTACAAGGATGGCTTTGGCATTAGATAACTTATGAAGGTTGATATGCTTTAAACAAAGAAACTAAACCTAAAATGTTTCGATTAACCTTTTAATTTACTCAGGATTAAACAAACATGATATTATTTCTCTGAATGTTTAAGATGAGGATTGATGATTAGTATTATCTACGTTATTTGGACTATTGTCCTCATCTTTATTTGGCTGATATGCCCACCGGCCTTCTTCAGGTATTTCTTGTCGGACTCAGGAACCTTCTCGATTACGACAAGAAAGTTCTAGAGTCCGAAAAGAAGGTTCCTGAGTCCGACAAGAAATACCTGAAGAAGGCCGGAGGGCATATCATCCGAAACATTGTACAAATAACAATAAAGATGGGGACAATAGTCCGAATAACGCAGTTAATACTAAACATAATATTGTCTTCTTTTTTTTCTTCTTTTGTGCCTACAATTGCATATGATTGAAAGTAATGAAAATGATTTAAAAAAAAAAAATTGTAAGAAAGAGAAATGGGATATTTTGTTAGTTAATAAGTTTTAAGAACCTTGATGACCAAGCAAAGTCAGGAATAATCTGGAACCATGCTCCAAACTTCACAGGGAAGTCAGATGAGTAGCACTCATGTGGTTCATCACCTTCATGATCTTGGTAAAAACATCTGGAGTTGCTGAACTGTGCCTCATATAACCAAAATATTTAAAATGTTTAGCTCACCCTAGTAAATAAATCATCAAATCTAAAAGAGTATTTGATTGGATGCTGAAGCTGTGCTCCAAGTCATAGAGGTGCACTCATAGAGGAGAGTATCATGCAAGCGCAGCATCTCACAATTCAGTGTGGTTTGTCACTTTCATGACCTCAGTAAAAAAAAACATCCAAAGCTGCTGAAATGTACCTCACATTATCAAAATATTGCAAAACTTTTGACTCACACCTAGTAAATGCAATTATTTTTTGAGACCTTGAAATTTTCATATATATATATATATATATATATATATGATTTTAACTGGCTCAGATATTAAATGTTATAGAGAATGTCTTTGGTTGAGTACCGAATGCAGAAGTTTCAGTATGTGATAAAGAGAGAGATGCATTAGTTGCATATGTTTATATTCATATATACATGCCTGCATTTATATATATATATATATATATATATATATAGCATATGCATGCATGTATACCCTTTTGAAGTGTGTATGTGAGTATAATGTACTGAAAGGCATTGGGGAGGTTGGTCTTGGCATCCTGACAGGCAACATGTGAATTGGATCCAAACTGGAAATGCATACGGATGTCTGAAAAGGTTATTATTGCCAGTGGAAAGTCGATGGCAGGGTTGTTGCCACTGCCACATCTTATCTCCACTTTCATTTTCACCGTGATATTTCCAAGTTGTCTTCACTCCCCATGACACTTTCAGCATGAACTTACACTATTTCTAATGTGTTGACCCATGTGTATAGCATCAAGGAAACTTTTGTTTATTACATTTGTTGTGTGGACTTCATTTACCTGTTCATGTCAAAAAAATATTCTAAGAAAAAAAAAGGGGGGGTGTTCTTGAATGACAAGAAGAAATAATCCGACAATTTTCAGCCTTTTTCAAATCTGAGTACAAGGTACCAAGAAAGTTGTCATATAATGCAATTGATATTTCAGCTAAAAATAAACAAAATATTAAGATTGTGTTGAGGAATTTAGTAACTAAAGTTTTTATCTTCTGTACTGTCTTTAAAAAAGAAAAAAAAAGAAACTAGGATTATGAGTTCAAAGTTTTTGACACAAGATCTCATCTCATGTTCTGAAAAAGGTCATAAAGACCAAAACATTATAGAGTCAGCATTACTACTAAGAATGAAATGTGTTGACCCATATGAATAGCATCGAGGAAATTTTTGTTTGTTTCATTTGTTGTATGGACTTTATTTACCTGTTCATGTCAAAAAAGTCTTCTAAGAAAAAAAAAAGTGTGTGGGGGGGTCTCAAATGACCAGTACAATTCTGAGTACAAGGTACCAAAAAAATAATCAAGGAATACAATGGGTATTTTAGCTGAAAACGAACAAATGAAATTTAGTTTAAAAAAAAAAAATGGAACTTCACTTATCTCGTGGCCAGAAAAAGAATGGCACCCGAGAGTGACTTTTTATAAGTTTGCAGACCGAAATTAAGAGGCATTGTGGGAATGGGGTAGGTCAATATAAAGTCAAATATCTGGCAGAAGGGGATTGATTTCGTTAAGGCGATCTTAATTGAGCATTATGGAATTGCTAGAAAGTGACGAACAAAGAGTGTAGAACTGAGAGAGAATGTAGTTGAGTTTGATAATACAAGTCGATTGAATTACACAAAACAAAACACAATATTAAGATTTCATCCTTTTTCAAATCTGAGAACAAAGTACTAAGAAAATTGTCAAGGAATGCAATTGGTATTTCAACTGAAAACAAACAAAACAAACCCAATATTAAGATTATGTTGAAGAGTTTAGTAATAACTAAAGTTTTAATCTTCTGTGCTGTCTTTAAAAAGAGAAAGAACAAATAAAAAAACATAGAATTATGTGTTGCCAAGTAACTAATGTAAAAATATATGTATGTTCATCTATTTATACATATATAAAGGACAGTTGTGTGTGTGTGTGTGTGTGTGTATATGCATGTGTATGTCCAGAGGAAACTATGAAAATAAAAGATCTATATGATCTACATTTTTTTGATGCCAGTTGTTGTCAAAAAAGGTTGTCTTAAAGAAAAATGAGCCTTACACACACACACACACACACACACACACACACACACACGCGCATACGTATATATATAAGCCAGATGGGATCTGCACAAGAATGCACCCAACAAGGAAGCAGCTGTACAGCCACTTACCCCCTAACTCAAAAACCATCCGAGTGAGATGGACAAGGCATGCTGGACACTGCTGGAGGAGCAAGGACAAACTCATAAGCGATGTCTTCATGTGGAAGCTAGCACATTGACATGCTAATGTGGGCTGCCTACCAAGGACCTACATTGACCAACTTTGCAAGGATGTTGGATGCTGTGCAGAGGACCTCCCTGGGACAATGAATGATATAGTGTTGGCGAGAGATTGTCATGGATATGTGTTGATTGCATGATATGATGATGATATATATATATATATATATATATATATATATATATGTGTATGGTTGGCACTAGTATACTAGAAAAAGTAGTAGTAATCCAACGTACAGTGTTATTAGAAGAGTGCTCAATATCTGTGATAGAGTGTTGATAGTTGAATGAAGTGACAAATAAAAGTTTTAGCTTTTATTCATTTATTTGGGAATGATATTTTTTTATTTATTTTTTTAAAAACTGTTTCGTTTACCTGATGAATGCTTTTAGCAGGAAACCATTGGTAGTAATATCGTTCCCAAATAAATGAATAAAAGCTAAATCTTTTATTTGTCACTTCATTCAACTATATATATATATATATATATATATATATATATATATATGAGAGAGTGTGTATAATTTGACAGCAATTCTTCATTTAGACATATTTGTTTAAATAGTATAACTATTGTTTGTCTACATATTTTGGTTTCATTCCTTTCAAGTACTTAGGGACATATTAGTTATGCCAAATTTATTAACCAATTCCAGCCTGATATTGTAACATCCATTTGGTGACTTGAAAGGTGTGAAATCAGAATATGTAAAGATGTCTATACTATTTAACCTAATGTGTGTGTGTGTGCGTGTGCGTTAAGGAAGCATGGACATGGAGTCAGCAGCACCTGGTTACTGACAGTTTCTCACCTATGTGATCTTCAGACCAAGTACCAGGTGAAGTTTACACCATGTCATTGTCCACACTACCTTTACAGATATAAATGCTCTATTCGTGATATTGACCATTGTTTACTCATATAGATAATATTGGTGCTATATCTATAATGTGTGTGTATATATATATATACACACACACACCCCTCATAGGTGGAGGTGCATGGTACAATTAAGTTATTGAGTCACTTGAATATTTATTTACTACCTAGCACAAATATTAAACTAACAATTTTCAGTTGTCATAAACTTATACTTTGGTAAGTTAACCTGTCCCCCCTGCTGTTGAAATAATTTCTGCCCATTGAAATCTATATTAGCTCATGATATTTCTCCTTAAGGTACTCGATTCAATTTGCTTCGTTATTGTCTTAGGAATTGGACTCCACAACCCAAGTTCAAATTCTAGACTAAACCGTTTGCCTTTTACTTCATGCTAATTCCCTTGGGAAAGGCATTAATACATCTTTTCTCCACTCCAACTATGGGTAAAGAGTAAGGTAGGCTTGGCTCTTAAGACTAGGTATAGCAAGTGTTACAGGAGAATGGTAACTCTAAATTCAAACCGTCTCTACTCCACTAAAATTGACCTTGTGTCATATTCTGCCCATTGTAAGTATCTGGTCAGCATCCTTAGTTCCAGATGTAGTAAGTAAGTAAGCAAGCCAATAAGAATCCGGTGTTATAGTATTCTTTGTAAGTCCGACGTCCAAGATGGTCCGAATAGCAATGAGCCAAGGTTAAGAATCAGACCTCTATAAATACACCAACATCAGCAGCAGCACTGCCAGTGATTGGACAATAGGAATCCTTGGTGGTCACGTGGTAGTCAACGAGTCTATATTTAGGAGTAGGCATCTATCAGACGCCTTATATCTCAAAAATTCCAACAGATGGGTTGGTTAAATACACCTCATCATGTCATGCTGTCAGCACATATTCCCATGACTCTTTCTCACCAACTGTCCCTATCGGTTATTGCCTCTGGCAGGTCTTTCACATAGCATCCAGAATCTGCTCAGAGCTGATTTATGTAGGGGTAATTCCATATCAAATCATTCAGGCCATGTCACCCGGAGCTACAACATCAGTTAAAATTTTGCAAATCAGAAATCATTAATAACTTAAAATTGGTTAAGTTTAAGACGTTTTCGATAGTATTTTTGGATTTCTTGGTCCAAAATGCTTTTATAAACCAATTTTTAGGAATAGGGAAGCTCTAGAACTCATATTACAGACAAAAATATATTACAAAAGGTCACCATTTTTCGCAACTCCCACCCAAATTTGCAGAACTAAAAATCGACATAACTCCACCAATATTTGGAATTGGAAGCTCAAATTTGGGGGATTGTCTAACTTTAAGATAGTCCACACCTGGACAAAATTTCCAAAAAATTGAAGGGGGTGGGTCACAATTTCACTTTTTCCTGGATGATTTGACATAGAATTACCAGTAGGTTTTTGCTGTTGGCCCACACTAGTGTGTCCATGTGTAGGTGTCCACAAGAGAATGTCACTTATGTGTTCGTTCTTGCTTTTACAACAGTGTCCAGCATTGTGTTGTTTGTCTCACTTGTATGGTTTGCGTAATAGGAGACAGGTGACTGTACAGCTGATTTTTTTTTGTAGGATGTTGCTTCCAAGATTTTCTCAAGAGATCATAAAGCATCCTTGTATAACTCCTATATAACTTTTCTCTGAGTGCTTCAGCCATACAGTAGCACTGATATGGCTAATGTTTGGAAGGATTCTCACTTTATCTTTAATCATTGGGGGGGGTCACAGTCAAGTCTGATGCAATGTTCTTCCAATCGACAGTCTAAACACTCCCAACTGTTATCATGCTCGTCTCACCAACAATATCCAAAATTATTTCTCTATCCCACTCGTCTCGACAACAAATTGCTACTGCAGTTGTTCTCTCCCTGGTCTGGGAGGGCAAGTCCTTAAAATATACTTCAATTTCACCACATCCGGGCATCCATGGACAATTCTGAGTGAGGAACTCAGAATTGTCCATGCAGCACGTGCGACACTCGTCAGCACTGCAAGTACGCATCAATCCTTACGGCACAACCACATCCAGGCCACTCTGCTATTTCCTATTTCACTGCTCGTCCACAGCGCTCTAACATTCTGAAGGACGTGGGTTTGACTCTAGGTCAGTCCTACACGCCAGGCAAAGCCTAGCCCACTTCCTTCGAGAATACAGCAAGTCTTCATGCCCGCCACTCTCTCTGTCACACCGTGTTGCACAAGGTAGGTCTCGTCTCTCACTACATTATCTTAGTGAGATCAGATATCCATATGATGGATAATTTGTTTACTGCAGTTCATGCCTTTCCTATACATTCATTGACATCACTTAATAAATACACATACACACCTATCTATCGCCTATTTGGGTATCCAGGCTGGTTCTCTCTTTGTTCTTCTGGTCTGCTCTCTTACTTCTTGGGACTTCTTCATCTGTTTGTTATTGTTTTTAGTAATGAACACAGAAAGATTTGGATATATTTTGGATGTCTTTATTTAGCCCAAGTTAACCATCACATGCAGAAGGAATGGTCATTTTGGAAATACATCTGTTTCCTTCAAAAGCTAATCTAGAACTATCAAATTTAAGATGTATAGCACAGTAAGTCATGCACATAGTCTAGTATTAGAAATATTTAGCTTATAAAGAAAGAGAGGTGTGTGGTCTAATGGTTAGAATCATAGGAAATGGTCTTGTCGATCCGAGTTCAAATCCCGGATGAGACTGTTTGCATATTCACATAGTGCTAATATCTTTGGGAAAGGTATGCATCCAACTCCTCTCCCTCCAACTCTGGGTAAATAGTAGGACAGACTAGGCTCTTTAACCTTGGCTAGGTAACCAAGTCTAGAAGAAGGAAAACTCTGAATTCAAACCTGTTAAACTCTGCTTAAGAAATTGACCTCGTATCACATCCTGTTTATGTGGAGGAGTTGGGAAATATATATATATATATATATATATATCCCCTGAGAAAACTTCAGGTGTGACTATCATTTTGTCAAAGTATCAGCAGTATTACCTACCTACCTACCTATGATTTTATTAGTCACTCATGTTTATAGACATACGTAAGAAAATAGTTAAATATTATTTTTTTTATGAAGCAATAAATAACATTTTAAAAAAAATGTCCTATCCAAATATTTATTTTCCCCTTAAGTTAAAGTCTTTCTAAGAATTGAGTTTGTTTTACTTGTTGCAAAGCTTTTATATTGTTTTGATATTTTTCTAAAATTACTTTTTAGTCAAAGTTTCAACTTGTGTAATGTATACAGCTTTAAAAAAAATATAAAGTTACTGTTATTATCTACTTGAAAAGTAAACATTTTAAAAAAGAATAAATAGACACATTTTCTGTTTTTTTTTTTCCCCTTCATCTTCTTCTTCTCTAACATCACCATTGTTTCATTTTTATTGCCATCATAATGTGTTCTTGTCATTTTTTATCTCATTCTCTGAGTGAACCCAAGAAACTTGATAGGGTCACAAACTAAATTACTTAGGAAAAGAATGACAGCAGTATGTTTTTTTATTATTTGAATATATTCAAAAGTGTGGTGTTTAAAATGTCGCAAAGATTTTTTTTTTCTTTTTCTTATTGCTTTTGTATAGATTTTTTATTGGAGACAAAATATACACAGGGGTAGAATTACTCGAGATATATATATATATATATATATATATATATATACTTATGTGTGTATTTAGATTTGTATAAAAACTTTGTAGATACATGCATATATATTTATGTATACATACATGCACAAATGTCTACATGTATTAATTTAGTAACTATTTGTATCCGTGTGTGTGTGTATATATATATATATATATATATAAAAAGTGTAAAAATGTCATAAAGACATCTTTTTTCTTTTCCATATATTAATACTCTTGTTCCTTAATCTTCCGAAGGTTATCATCTTACAGCACCCTCTGGTTAAAAATGAGATTGTCCAAATTGTCCAAGATAAAATCTATATATTAATTGTATGACCACTATCACCTCCAAGGTGAAATGCAAAAATGTAAAACTGATCATCTGGTGTCGCTTATCCGACAAATTTTTATTTCTTATGAGTGTCATCACTTCAGCTAAATAATGGACCATTCCGTTTTTATAATAAAGGAAGAAATTGAAGAAGAAATGGCATGCGATACAGAAAATAATAATTATAATAATATAATAAGAAACAAATAGAGTAGAGGAAACATAGAGGGGGTGAGCGCACGGAAGCAATAACACTAATCTGTTTCGATCAGACATAATGATTAAATTTGTTTAAATTTTTTATTGGCTGGAATTACTTCTGATTTCTCTCTCTCTCTCTCTCTCTCTCGTATGTGTACATGTATATATATATATGCACACACACATACATTCTTTTGTGTATTTGTTTTTTTACAAAAAATATACATATACTCACACGTATATGTCAGCATACATTGATTGGTAACCATTGGTATGATATATATATATATATATATATATATATATATATAATACCAACACACAATCAATATATGCTGACATGTGGGTGTGAATAACTGGGGGTTATATACCCAGTTCATGTGTGTATGTATATATCTATATATACATTGTTGTATCTACAGTATCCTGAACATTAGATATATATAATGTAAGATACGTAACTGTAGATAGAACAATGCATGTATAGATATATACATACACACATGAACTGTGTATGGTAAAGCGTTCAGCTAGAAACCACAAGGTTCCTAGTTCGATACAGGCCATCGCCAATTCAGCATATGACTAGCACAGTGATCTGTTTGCGGTAAAGTAAGGAGCTGATGGTAGTTGTGGCGCTTCACCTCAGATGCTAAAACAATCTCCTTGGTCTAGCGCTAGTGAAAAGGAGATATACTCCCTCGCTGATTGACTGATACCAACTTTAGGCCGCCCCGACAAATTTACTTACTTATTCATACGTACCACTTCAATCCACTATGGTATCACACATCAACTTCTCTTACCTCCTCTATATTGTGGTTAAGCAAAGAAAAAAACAACCGAAAAAGGTGCTTATTAGTTTGTTAATTAGGTGTGGTAATAGGAATAAAAATGTCTTCCATCTTCAAGAATAAATAAATAAAATAAAAACAATGATTTATGCATGAGGGGTTTTTTTTTTTGTTGTTTTGTTTTTAGTCATAGTGGTTTTTAATTTTGTTTTAGTCTTGGAGTTGGCATCAGTTTGTTGGAATCTGTCAAAAAGGTTGGCACTAAGACTTTAGAGAAATTTATTGTAATCTTTCTTTGGTCTATCTTTGTTTACATACTTTCTACCCCCACCATCCTTTTCTTTTTTTTTCTACCGGAATTTCTCTCCAAAATGATGTCTATACTATTTAGAAAACTATTTTCGTATTGTCTCTTTGTGATTCTAATTGTTCTTTTCAAAATTAACAAAAGATTAAATTAAAACACAAGGTGAATGTCACCTTAATTAATTCAATTTTATCCATTGCATGTAAACACATTTGAAGATAAATATTTTTCTTTATAAAGTTTTTTTCTGATGTAAATTTTTTAATGAAACCATTAAGAAAACTGCACTTTATTTAACATCTTTATATATATATATATATATATATATATATATAAACAAAAGGCATGTCTGCTGTTTAACAATTTTATTAACAATCTTTTCGTGCTTTATGGACAACTTTTTGTACATTTGGATGGAATCCGTAGATTAGTCCATCAAAGTTTTATTCCAAGTACTTTCAGCACTTTGTAGTGCCATCATCAGGGATGATGTGTTTGGGTTCCAGTTTTTTTCGAAGTGCTGAAAGTACTTGGGATAAAAGCTTTGAACTAATCTACAGATTCCATCCAAATGTAAAAAAAAGTTGGCCAGAAAGCTCGAAAAGATTGTTAATAAAATTGTTAAACAGGAGACATGCCTTTTGTGTAATTCTACATGTATAAATGAAAGAATGCTGTCCAAATACACTCACACACTCACATATATATATATATATATATATATATATATATATATATATATATATAATCCAAAAGTCCAGAGAAGAAATCTTCCTTAGGACACAAGAGTTTTATTTAAAAAACTGTCGCAGTTTGAGAGCTCAATGTGTGCTCTTAATGTCAGTCACAGAGCAAATATATAAGTAAAGAAATAACAAAAGACTTAGAGATTTAGCGTTATAGTCTATTTCAGGAAGTATATAGACTATAATACTAAATCTCTAAGTCTTTTGTTATTTCTTTACTTATATATATATATATATAAAGTCCTGGTCACCATTATTGTTGCCATTATTGCTATATCTTCAGAAAATAACTAAATTTATATAAACTTGTAGTTTTATCATTTGCTGTTTTTTTTTTTTGCTTTTTTTTTATCAACCATGAGTTGTCAATAGACTAAAACTATTTTTTTAGTTGTTTTTTTTTTAATCTACATCATGTACTGAAATTTCATAGGTGCCAGGACATATATGTATATGTATATGTATATATATATATATATATATATATATATATATTTCCAAGTCTTAGTTTGTCCAGGTCTGGATACTACATAAAATTGTCACCAAAACAATTACTTATTGTCACAGACAAGGTTTTGAATTATTCTGCTACATAACTTAGAAAGCATAGTGTTGTTTTTCTAATGGGATTAGGTAATTTGTATATTTTGTTTTATAAAAGTGGATTTATTTTTTATTTTTTTTAAGAATTCATTTTTGGATCTTTTTAAGCATTCATTTTTAATCTTATTTTTTTATTGACTTTTTTATTTTTTAAATTTTTTTAATAAGAAACAATTTTTATTTTATAGCTTTTATAAATATTCTCAGCTGCAATACGGTTATCAAGCTTAAACTTATTTCAAACTAACAGTATTAGTTTTATTCTTATTCAGTTGGAAGAAAGGACCAGCTTAGAATCATCCTAATACTAAATTACCTGGTACCCCACCAAAGAAAAGTATATATATATATATATATCTATATATATAAAGGAATGTTTCTAGTATGTACGTGTTGACTTATAACTCCGAAAAGAGATGTAATTCTGATTTGAAATCTCGCATACGCATTAATGTTTCTAACTAAGAAACACACAAAATTTGGTTTTTCATTTTTACTAATTAAGTGATATAATCTAATAATTAATAAAAAATCAACCAATTTCTAGAACTCTTCACAGTAAAGAAAAAATAAAGTAAAGAAAAATTGGGTCAAAAAGGAAAGGAATTAGACTAATACATTTCACTTTAACTGAACAGGCTAGGTACTCTCTCTTTCACCCAGTGTGTTCGTCACTCTCTCTTTCTCTCTCTCTCTCAAATGAAATTGTTTTAAAACAAGTTTAAGATTATACATTTAAATATTATTCATAGACAAATTCATCATCACTTGCCAGAGTTTAGGATTATATTTTTTTAAATAAAATTTTAAGTGTAAACAAAAAAAATCATTTCCTTAAAAAAAAAAAAAAAAAAAACATTGTAATATATGAATTCTCGGCGATTTCTTAATTTAATAAAATATTTTCCATTTATTCTCTCTTACTCCTGTTTTCTGCCTTTCTCACTGGTGTTACTAAAAATTTTTAGACTGGTACTTTAGCTAGTATATATATATATATATATATATATATATATATATATATATATATATATTTTTTTTTTGAGGATATGTGCTTAATTGAAGTCATACCTAATTTTTGAAAATTAATTAGTTAATGATTAATGAATTTAGGCAGGCATATATGTTCAAATGTAAGGCTAAACAAATCGAGAAAATGTCAATCCCTGAATGTACATTTCGACCTATTAGGTCTCATCAACAAAGTTATAGACATGGGAGACTGCTCCGTGTGTGATTCAAAACCTTGACTGCTAAGCTGACAGGCAAGGACTCTAGCTGTTACACTAGGAGGCCATTCCCAGATTCTTTGTTGGTTTTTGAAACTTATTTATATTCCACTTATGTACATTCAGGAATTAACATTTTCTCAATTTGTTAAGCCTTACATTTGAACATATAAATTCATTAATTGTTAACTAATTAATTTTCAAAAATTAGGTATGACTTCAATTAAGCACATATCCTCCAAAAATTGTTGGCTAAAAGCCATATCAAAAACAAACACATTTGTTTGTTTACTTACTCTCATATATATATATAAACAGACAGAGGGAGTACTCCAGAAATAACTTTGATGAAACATTAAGAGAGTACTTATTTATGGGTGATACTCTGTATATTAATATGACTAAAGCTCATTTTTTTTAATTTATTGTCCTTAATGCTTCATAATCAATCAAGCACCGTGCTAAATAAGAAGCAACAATATTATTAAATAAATGTCAGATAGAATTCTTCTGAAACTGCTGCAAAGAACATGATCTCGTATATCATGAAAAAGAGAAGGATAACTGCGATCCTCAGTCTCATAGTAGCCACCCATCAAGGATCAATCTCCCCTTTTCAAGGAAGAAAAGAAAAAAGGTGTTTTCTGTACAAGTTCAGTTTTATACATAGACATTTTTCTAACCTCTGTACTGAGGAATATGAGTTATGTTTGCATCAAAGTGTCATTGCTTTAAGAAGTCCAATTTGTGCAGTTTAGTGATTTAGATAATTTGCTACTTGGGCAAGTCACTCAGCCCTGATTTATATTTACATTAATAGTTGAGGAAATCAAGGAGGATAATACCTCCCAGGCTGCAAGGAAATAAAACACAGGAAGTTTACCTGTCTACAGTCTTTGAGCATCTGTAAAAGAAAGACGAGTGAAAATAGTCACCTTTCAATGTAAAGAAAAAAAGATTTAGATATGTTGTTTTTTGGGGGGTGGGGTGGGGTGGGGGGAGTTCCTGATTTTTTTTTTTTTTTTTTTTTTTTTGGATGATATTTTTTTTTTTTTTTTTTTTTTTTTAAATGGTCTGGAAAAAAAATGAGATATTGCTTATGAGGTGGAGATCATAAATTAAACTGAAGGATCCTTGCTATGCCTTTTTTTTTTATTCTAGAAAATTCATTTATTATTAAAACCATTTAAAAAAAAACCCTAAAAACTAAAAAAACAACACCTGGTAAAAGAAAGTATCCATTTTTGGTATGTATTAACCCAATCCCTCTGCAACAGACAGGATGTGACACATGGTCAATTTTTAAGTGGAGTATAAAATGTAAGTTGTCGGGGTGGCCTAAAGTTGGTATCAGCCAATCAGCGAGGGAATCTATCCCCTTTTCAGTAGTGCTAGATCAAGGAGATTGTTTTTGCATCTGAGGTGGAGCGCCACACCTACCACCCGCTCCTTACTTTACCGCACAGATCCCTGTGCTACTCATACGCTGAGTTGGCAAGGGCTGGTATTGAACTAGGAACCTTGTGGTTTCTAGCCGAACACTCTACCAACTTAACTTATGGAGTATTAACTGTGGAGTATAGCTGGTTTTAATTCAGTTATCCTTCCAGACTGGTTACTTATTCAATGTTAAAGAACCCAGTCTGCCCTACTATTTACCTATAGCTGGAGGGAGAACAGATTGATTATTGCTTTTGTCCAAGTTCAAATAGATAGACACACTTGGTCTAGTTCATATCTGATGATCTCAGAATAAAGAGTCACTTTCAAGGGACTGCCTTTAAATAGCGAGGTTGCAACACCCCCTAACGGTAAACCCTAGCAGCATGGAAAGATAATGCCTTGCCAGTGTCAATTGCAATCAAATAAGGGAGGATAATTGTTAAAGTTTGTTAATTTTCTCTGGTTTGAGGAAAACTACAAATTTGGGGTGTGAGTCAAGAACCAAAATTGAATACATTTGTAATAGTCTACAAGATTATTCAATACTTCATGATAAAACAGCACATTAGTATAATAATTATTACAAACAGTATATTAATATAGTAATAATGATTAATCACTATATCAAAATAATAGTAATAATTATTACAACAGTATATTAATATAGTAATAATGATTAATCACTATATCAAAATAATAGTAATAATTATTACAAACAGTATATTAATATAGTAATAATGATTAATCACTATATTAGAATAATAATTATTATTATTATAATCACTATAAACTAGGTATCATCATAATTAATACTAGGTTTAGTCTTCTGGCTGGTCGCCCTGTGGGCTGAGGCTTTTAGAATGCACCGACTGCACCTCTGCAGAGGGGTAAGACTCCCCCAAATGGGGCCACCTGTTGGCTTAAGGATGGAGACTCTGGTGGATGAGGTCCATGACCTACAACATTCCACTTAGACCCTTAATTAGGTTAGACGGGCGGTCGGAGAGGCTCCCTCTGATCAATCAGCTAGTCACGTCCAGCCCTAGCACCTATATGATTGTTCCAACCCCATTGCCCTTATGGCAAGCCCCAATCCTGATTATCATATATATGCTAAAAGGCAGTGACTGAGGGTCTTGATGTCCTGGGAATAACGTTAAACTCTATCTGATGGTGAGGTTCCAGTTTTGGAGGTTTGGGGAATGTGGAGCACCCCTTCATCACCATTGCTCCCAGTTTCACCCTGGAATGGTAGTACCTGTTAGGGTCCCATCTATGGGTTAAATAGAAAAACATGAGTTTATAAAAAGTGAGTCTTAAGAATGAATTTATTTCAAAAACTTTGCCAGCATTAAATGACCCACTGAGGTTGATATGCCATAAATTCGGTGATCTGTTTGTATCTTAAAATCCCAAAGCGTCTCATTTTCTGTGACAGATTATGGTTTGTGTAGATATTTATTGGGTGATTAGCAACCAACTGTGTTGTGAGCTGAGTATGCTGTTGGTTTGAACAACAGCAACAAAGCACTACTGACTAGTGCCCAAAACAGCTGGTACTTATGTAACTCAGGAATACTCCATTAATGTATTTGGGTGATTCCATTCCTTGAGTCCTGATTGGCTGCATAGTTTCTATGATTTTATGATGCTTCCTAAATACTCTAGCATTCTGCAGTAGGCTTACAACAAGGTAAGATCCGTATTAAGTTACAGCTTCCTTGTTGCCTTGTCTTACCAATTCAACAGTAATTGGAACTCTTCTACCAGTATGATGTTTATTCTACAGTTTGTACATAAACCCTTTGTCAGCATGGTCAATAACCTTCATACAATGACTGCTATTTACACAGTAGCATTGCAACCAACAAAGCCTTAATCAGATGATGACTCTGGGTTCAGGCATGGTTTCGGGGCCGAAGCATCATTACCAGTAACCCAGAGCGCCCCAGCAGTATCTCACGATACCACCAGACTTTGTCGGTTTGATGTCACAATATAGAACTGCCATATCCACGCTGATGTGGTTAGAGCTTTCTCCTGAATCTTTTTTAAGTATTTCCTCTTGTCTGGTGGAGAAAGTCCAAGTTTAGACAAAAATGCTGAGGTTGAGTTGGTAATAAATCCCCGACATCCAACTTCAATGGGAAATACATGTTATCCATCCGTTTCTGATGCATTGTTCACGTAGGTCTTCATATTTTTCCAACTTCCGCTGATGGGCCAATCAAGATTATTATTATCAAAAAATTTCCCATTTGATCCTCCCTCTTAACAATCCGGCATGGCTGTTTAATTTGATCCATAATATCAACAGCACATCCTTTAATATCGATGTGCTGTTGTCTGTTTAATTTACTGTGTAAATTTCATATCTCTCATTTTCTGTGACAGATTCTGGTTTGTACATAAACCCTTTGTCAGCATGGCCATTATTATTATTATTAAAGAATTTCACATTTGATCCTCCTTCTTAACAATCCAGTGTGGCTATTATATTTGATCCATAATATCGATGTGCTGTTGTCTGTTTAATTTACTGTCTCTCATTTTCTGTGACAGATTCTGGTTTGTACATAAACCCTTTGTCAGCATGGCCATTATTATTATTATTATTAAAGAATTTCACATTTGATCTTCCCTCTTAACAATCCAGCGTGGCTATTAATTTGATCCATAATATCGATGTGCTGTTGTCTGTTTAATTTACTGTGTAAATTTCATGTCTCTCATTTTCTGTGACAGATTCTGGTTTGTATATAAACCTTTTGTCAGCATGGCCATTATTATTATTATTAAAGAATTTCACATTTGATCCTCCCTCTTAACAATCCGGCATGGCTATTAATTTGATCCATAATATCGTAAAGGATGTGCTGTTGTCTGTTTAATTTACTCCTCTTAGACCAAAAGATTCCATTATCCGAGAGTATAATGAACCTTCATTTTGTATCTGTCCACTCAATTGCTGATTCAGTTTTAATAATCCACTTAGCTTCTCTTGAGCCACAAGAGACTGACCACTTGCTCCTTGGCCTGAATTGACTTGTCCTATTTCTAGATGAATACAAGTAATAAATACTTAAAATCCTAGATCACTTTGTCCATCAATGAGCATCAACCAAGGATCCTTTTCATACATATTACAAGCTTTAGAAACATCAACACATTTAAATTAATGCCGCAATAAAAGTACTGAGTTAATTTTATTTAGGTGTCAAGTATTGATATATTCAAAAGTTGTCGGTGTGACACCCTACTTTGGCCCTTACTTAGGCTAGACGGGCGCTCAGAGAGGCCCCCTTCAATCAATTGGCTGGTCACATCAAGCCATAGCACCTATATGATTGTCTCAACATTATTGCCTATATGGCAAACACCAACCCTTTTTTATCATATGTGCTGAGGGTCTTCATGTCCTGGGTATGATATTAAACTGAATCTAATTGTGAAGCTCCAATTCTGGAGCTCTGGGAAGTATGGAGTACCCTTTCATTACCATTACTCCCAGGTCCACTCTGACACAGATTAGTTGTTAAGGTTCCATCTATGGATTAAATAGATAAGGTGTTTAAAAATTGTTTTAAAAAATTGAGTTTAAATATAAAAAAAACAAATTTGAATACACAACAAAATGTCTTCAGCATAAAATAAACCAACAAGTGTTGACATACAGTAAAATTCAACAACAACCGAACCAACCCAACACTTATGGCAAGGTCCAACCCATTTTATTATATAGGTGCTAGAAGGCAGTGGCTGACATTAAAGTCTATCTGATGGTGAGGTTCCAGTTCTGGAGGTGTGGGGAATGTGGAGAACCCCATCATCACTATTGCTCCCAGGTCCACTCTGACATGGAATAGTAGTACCTGCTCGGATCCCCATCCATGGATTAAATAGAAAATTTGTTTACAAAAAAAAATCGAGTTTAAAAAAAATTCTTCCAAATTATTGATATGAATTTTTCAAAACTTTACTGGCATTAAATGACCCAACATGGTTAATATGCTGTGAAAAAAAACCCTAAACAAATCAATGGTAGTACCTGTTAGGGTCTCATCTATGGGTTAAATAGAATATTTGTTTACAAAAAAAAAATTGAGTTTAAAAAATTTTCTTCTAAACTATGGCTATGAATGTTTCAAAACTTTTCTGGCATTAAATGACCCAATGTGGTTGATATGCCATAAAACAAAACAAACAAATCAAAACATTTAAATTAATACTTCAGTCAAAGTCCTGATTACCAGCATTAAATGACCCAATGTGGTTGATATGCCATAAAACAAAACAAACAAATCAACTGATTTAAATTAATACTTCAGTCAAAGTCCTGATTGCCGGCATTAAATGACCCAATGTGATTGACATGCCATAAAACAAAACAAGCAAATCAACACATTTAAATTAATACTTGAATAAAAGTGCTGAGCTAATTTTATTTAGGTGTCAAGTATTGATATCTTCAAAAGTTGTCGGTCTAAAACAGATACATGTTGACTTGAAGCTTCCTGAAATTTTCTGCTTCAAGTAACTTTTTGAAACTCAATTATCACCATCAGATTACAAAATTTGTTTCATTTGAGTCCGGTTACTAATCACCTTGGCTTAATGCAATTTATATATTAACTAGATGTTTATGCAACCTGTGATATCATAAATGGGATTTAGTAAACAAACACATCAGAGATTTAATTCACTTTGATGATTGTTGCTCATATAATGATGCAGCAAAGATGTGCCTGTTTTTGTGTGAGAGAACAGATGAAACAATAATTATAGTTGTATTTATTTTTAATAATCATGACTGCATTTCAAGCTGGTATATGAAGGTAAATGCTTGTAAAATATCAAGTTATCTTAAAGTGTTAGTAAAAAAAACAGTAAAGTAAGTAAAGTCGTTGGGGTGGCCTGATGTCAGTATCAGCAAGACAGCCTATCCCCTTTTCACTAGCATTAGAACAAGGAGATTGTTTTGCATCTGAGGTGGGGCACCACGACTACCACCAGCTTCTTACTTTACCGCAATCCATGCAGTTTAAAGACCACAATGCACTGCTGTTTTAACTCTGTATTGCTATTAAAGTGAATGAACATTGCATTAGAGAATATTATTTAGCACACAACTATATTTATATATATATATTTTTTTATTTCATTTTCTGGGGACCAGAAAAGTGTGTTAAAACATTTTCAGCTGGATATCTAATTTATATAAGTAAAAAATTAAAGTTGTTGGGGTGGCCTATAAGTCAGTATCAGCCATACAGTGAAGGAGTTTATCCCCTTTTCAGTAGTGCTAGACCAAGGAGATTGTTTTTGGCATCTGAGGTGGAGCGCCACACCTAACAGAAATACTGGGGTGAATTAGTATCTCAGTCGTAAAGGAAGGAGACAAGGCAAATTATAGAGTTTATAAATGGGTTAACAGTTTATTTGGGGGTTAGTTATTAATGTGTGTGTATACAATTATTATGCAAATGTCTTTAAGAGTTTGCCAGAGGAATTTCTCCTGGCGGGATATATAAAGATAATACAAAGAGTTTCAAGTACACTTATCTTGTTGTCTCAGCAATGTCTCGGTGTTGTCTGCTTGTCTGAGTTGACGTCTTTCTCTAGCGTGCCGACTCTGGTCTTCTGCTGGTGCCTGCAGTATCGGTTCTGCTGAGTCAGGGTTCTATCCTCTGCCCCCTATTGTCCGGACTTCCGGGTGAGGGCAGATAACCCAATTTCCAATACATCTACCATCAGCTCCTCAGTTTACCGCACAGATCCCTGTGCTACTCATATGCTGGGTGGGTGAGGGCTGGTATCGAACCCGGAATTTTGTGGTTCCTAGTTTGACGCTCTATTTTATATAGTTAGACAAAAAGATAAAGATAGGGCTTCATTAACTGATGGACTGAAAGTAAAATGTCCAATGTAGCATTATACTAAAAACATAATCTGGGGTCCCATTGGTAACCACAAAAAATTTGATGGCCATCATCATCATCATCATCATGCTATGCTAGTAGCACGGATATCCATAACAATCTCTCACCAACTGTACCTATCATTTATTGCCCTGGGAGGTCCTATCCGCAGCATCTAGTTTTCACGCAGAGCTGGTCAATGTATGTTTTTGGTGGATGGACCACACAAGAACATCACTTATGTCTATCCTTGCTTCTCCAGGAGTGTCCAGTGTGTCTTGTTCATCTCACACGGATGGTTTGTTGGTGGCCATAGATTAATTTTAGTAGAGTTTTCTATTCCTTCTTTTGTTTTGATTGAAAGAACTGGATAAGCTTGTGCAAGGAATGAGGAAATAATGTTGCATAGCGCCTTCTTCACTGGCACTAAATAATTATAATGTTATATATCTCTTTCTTACTTCTGGTCGTCTTTTCTTCTGGCTGTCTATGCTTCTGATCATCTTGACATGGTCTGGTCTAGCGTCTGGAGTTGACTTGGGATTTCGGTCTGGTTTTCTGTTACTATGTTCTTGCTGGCTGATCGTCAAGTCTTGTTACCAAGACATTCATTAACCACAAGCACATATTAATTATCCAAACTTTTATTTCCTTAACTATACATATCCTCTAACTAACATAGTGCGCGTGAGAGTCCAGTTTAGACAGAGCATAAAATGATGTCCAACTGCAAACTGACTCAAAAAAGGTCCCACATGACTTCAATATTTGGCGGGCTTCTGTATTTTCCATGATATGAAATCCCCCCTCAGAATTAGAGGGGATTGACAATATCTTGCAACCGCATAGATTATGTAACAATAAGAGCTTTTTTGTTTTGATTAGTGAGTTCAGCATTCATGATACAAGAAAAAATTAGCCAATAGGTGTACAGCTGTTCATTGCATAATATCCAAAAATAATGTTAAAAACCAAGACATTGTACAATTTGAAAGTGGTGTGAACAAAGCATGGGGTGGGACGGTGCATATTTCGCAACCCACATTATTTTATTCAGAACAAGCTATCCCTATAGTGAAACATGTCAGTCTGATTTTCCATACTGTCTTCCTTTAATTTTTCTAATGCCATTAGATTTCATTCAAAACCTCACCTGTGTATGTATGTATATATATATATATATATATATATATATATATATATAGGTAAATTATTATTATTATTGAGAAATGATTATATCAATTACTTATGTAAGAGTATTTATTTATTTATTTATTATAATTAATAATACAAATAAAAGTCGGTCCTAATAATAACACTATTCACCTCTAACGACGAATAACACCGAAAAGTGTTATTCAGAAACCAATGGTAGGACCGACTTTTCATTTGTATTATTAATTATAAATAAATAAATAAATAAATAAATAAATATATTATATATATATATATATATATATATATATTAAAATGCATGAGAAAGTATTGGCATGAAAAGTGCTCAAATGCTAATAAAGCAGAGCAGATAACTCATAAAGTTATGAGTGTAAAACCATAATATTACCATTGATTATATATATTATATATATATATATATATATATATATATATATATATATATGTTGTTATGGGTCCAATGGGAGAAAATTAAATATTTTATATAAAAAAGAAGGTTCGCAAAATGGATTATGTTTATAAAAATTTTTTTATGCATACACACACATAGTTATTTTTCTTCAAATTGACTGAGCCTATATAATTGTAAATGTTTTTAAAATGAACTTTTACTGTACAAGTGAAATTTTAAAGTGTGTTGTTAGAACAGTTTAAAGCATATATTTTCTGTTTTAGCAGGTGCAAACTCGCTTGAATCTGCTTGAAAACTGGCATGCAAAATACTACATCACTTGAAACCAACTTTGATATATATATATATATATATATATATATATGTATGTGTGTGTATGCATGCTTGTATGTGTCGAGTGACACACACTGAGTTCTAGAAAGTTAGGTCAACTTAATTTATTTTAATATTAACACTTGTAAATCATATCAGATGTGTAAATCATTTTCAATTGGCCTTCTGTTAGCATTTCTGCTTGAATGTATTTTTCTTTCTTTTGTAGAAGTCTTTTTTGTTTTTTTCTTTTTACTGGCAGCATTAAATACATTTATCAGAGTATCATCTTCATCATAACACCTGAGTCACATGGAAATTTTTACCTTTTCCTGTGTGCAATCAAGCACCTCCTCCCTGCAAAAGCCATCCATGTTATCGTTGATATCAATGTTCAAAGTCATCTAACTCTGTGAGAAAACCCATCATTACTTTTGGATAATTTTGTTTTATTAAGTATTCTGCGTTTCAATTGAATTAGGCAATGAAAAAAAAAAATAAGAAAAAGAAAAAAAGGGTAGTTAGCATTTTGAAAAAAAAAAAAATTAAAAATTTAAAAAAATGAACAAAATATAAATTAGAAGATTGTAATTGGTTTCTTAAATTTTGTATATTTTTTTTTATTGATGTTTTTTTTTTTTAAGATTAATAAACAAACATTATCTAAGATTGATACCAAACAAACAAACTTGTGTATTTATCGTTGTTCTTGCTGCCCTACTCAACTTTACTAAATTTTCTTTGATTTTCAACTGACAACAAAATATTTGTCAACAAAGTTTGAGATCCATCATTTAAATTTGATTTATTTGTTCTTTTCTTTTTTTTTTTTATTTCTTTCTCTTGCTTTATTGATTCATCTCATTTGATGATCTATTTAAGCTTTTAAATTTGCTCTGAGAAACAGTGTTACACGCATTGCTCTCCTTTTTGGCATCTTATTCACATGCTCTCCTTTTTTTTTGGCATCTTATCTTTGTTTTTACTTAAATCGACTTGGCAGTTTAGAAATTCAACGTTAAATTGCAGAAGATCAGTTTTCATTTATCATAAATTTTATTACAGCTCAAAGATGGTATGTGATTTAGCACCATCAAATTCTGTCAACAATTATCAGCTTTTTCTTTCCAGAAACTTCTAATGGTGTAATGGTTAGCTAGTATACAAGCAAATTCATTGTTAGTGAGTTAGATTCACACTGGGTGCACTTTTGGCCTTGGACTAAATTAAGTTAAACTTAGTAAATAATGGGCATTTTGGATAGTTAATGAGCTAGACTAGCCTCTGAATTTTTGAGATGAGGCTTAATAATTAGTATTATTTGGATTATTTGGACTGTTGTCCTCATCTTCATTATCTCACTATCTCTCTGAATTTTTGAGATGAGGCTTGATAATTAGTATTATTTGGATTATTCGGACTGTTGTCCTCATTTTAATTGCTATCTGTACAATGTTTCAGCCGAATGTGCTCTTGGCCTTCTTCAGGTATTTCTTTTCGAACTCGGGGAACCTAGTTTCAAACTCGGGAACTCGGGGAAAACAACCTTGTTTCGAGGGAACCTTCTTTTCAAACTCGGGGGAACCTTCTTGTCATAATCGGGAGCCATCACGGAACTTTGAACCCAACCCTTTATTCAGTCCACAAGGGTATCCTGTTCTCATTCACTAACCATAGCTGGGGTACAGGTGTTAAGCTGTGTTAATTATTATTCGATGTTACTGCTGCCCCTGACCAGGATTGAATTTTGTCTTTGATTTACTCAATTCATATCATTACACTTAGCTTTAATAGGTTGCTATTCAAATCGTTGTTCTGGCTGTAAGTTGCAGTAAAAATAAAGAAAAAAACTGGTTTGATAATTAAGGATATTAATAAGAATTGTTACTTTAAAACACATTTATGTATAAATTATTAGTATTTGATAGGAATACTCAAAACCATACAAATGTGTTCAAATCGATAATCGCACTGTTTAACACTTCATCTGTCTGATACTAGCTCCATTTGACAACACTAAAAATCACATGCATGCCCCCACTCTAATTACTGGAAAATTCTGACTGAACACACATACACACACACACACACATATTATACAAAGAAACAAACAAACAAAAACTCCAAATACTTGAAGCCTTACCTAGAGTGATGGCCATCAGATGGTGAGAGAGAGTCAAAGGAATCCATGCTGTTGAAATGCCTTGATGATGAGTTCATAAATTCGATCTAGTAAAGTGATGTAAACTAACTCAGGCTGTCCTCCTAGACAGCACATTCAGTGGGTTGCGAAATATGTTGGGTCTCAAAATAAAAAATTTGAACAGTTTTTCTGTTTGATTTACTCATTTCATATCATTAAACTGAGGTTTAATGGGTCAATATTTCAAGTTCTTGTTCTGGCTGTAAAAAAAAAGTAAAGTCGTAAGGGTGGCCTATAGTCAGTATCACCCAATTCCGAGGGAGTCTATCCCCTTTTCACTTGCGCTAGACCAAGGAGATTGGTTTTTACATCTGAGGAGGAGCGCCACACCTACCAACAGCTCCTTACTTTACTGCACAGCTTCCTGTGCTACTCATATGCTGAGTTGCTGAGGGCCAGTTTCCAACTAGGAACCTTGTGGTTTCTAGCTGAACGCTCTACCAACTGAGCTAGTAAAAAAGTAGTTTGAAAAAGTTTGATGCATTTTGGTGCTTCTCAAAGTAGCTTCATTTTCTTTAATATTATTTCAATTGATTTCAAAGTACATTTCATATATTATTGATTTTTAAGTTTGGTAATTCGTTCAAATAGTTTTTAATGTACTTTTTAAAAATTAGAAGAGTCTAAGAGGACTTACCAAGAATGATGACCAACAGGGACAAATGGTGAGAGAGATTCAAGGGAATCCATGCTGTCGAAATGCCTTTATGATGAGTTCTATATTAAAATGTATCAATCATTCTATAGAGACTCATTTAATTGGAACGTGTCCTCAATTTTAAGATAACTTATGTCTAAATTTATTTTGTGATCTATCAAGAGTCAAGAGAATCCATTTTGTCAGACCATGATTATTATTATTATTACTAGCAAATATATGCACCCTCCGGGTGCAAGTATTTTAGTTAAATTTTATGATAAAATATCATATTAAATTAGAAAGGCTAATGAAACTGAATAAGAATGTAGATAAAAATATTTGGAACAGAGGGGGTATGATTGAAAAATAGAACAACTTTGAAACTAACTCTTCCATCATTTTCCCTTACTCCCGTCTTTCATTGGTAAATGTTCCTAATTAAACTGTTTAGTTAAAATAGGAAGTAAAGAATGATATTACAGTTATTTATTCTTGTTAAGGGATTTCTTTTAAGATTTATTGAAGAGATTTTTGCTCATATTCATTAAGATGAAAGCAAACAATTAGAATCAATAATACTAAGCATATATTTATTAAAATCAATCTTTTAAGATCAATATGCAAATTAGCTTTCCCATTCACACTGTAAACCTCTATTTTGTTGTATATATAAATACAATTACATATTATTAGTATGTGGATATGGTCAACAGTGTAAGTAATGTAAAACAATTTTATTAATAATTGAAGTTTAAATATAAATAAAATCATGGAGAATGTGATGTAAATAACAAAGGGAATTGTGACTTGAGTAGGGATATAGTTTCGGTTACAGACAGACAAACACACAATCTCCATTATAATAAGATTATTATATATGTGGACAGTAACATCTCCTCCACAGAAAACGACGTTAATGCACGTATAGGAAAAGCATGGGCCGCTATAAATAGATGATGATGATGATGATTATTATTATTATTGTGGACATCTCCCAAGTTAGTTTGAACTGTCTATCTTTTGGTCAGTCATCTTGTTATAAATTGTGAATATCTTTATTACAATAATAATAGCATTGATGTCTTCATCTCATCTCTCTTTCATGCTTAGTCTTTTGTTTTGATGTGTACCCTTAATAAATTGATATTAATAAAGAGAAGCTCCAATGGACATATGTTGTAGATATTATTATCATCTAATCAGGTAATCTGGAAGAGGAGGGTCAGCAATAGAAAAACCGGGGGTGTGAAGATTGGGGGTGGGGTGGGGTGAAGACATGG
>CM042161.1:63370272-63417772 GCA_023376005.1 Doryteuthis pealeii | reverse complement strand
TAAATAGAAAACAGTATGATATATATATTAATACCCGTGTTCCATATTTCCACAACTGGTATAACCTTGCAACACCCTCTGGTTAAAAATCAGACTGTGCAAATTGTCTAAGTTGAAATGCAAAAAATGTAAATCCTGAATATCTGGAGTTGCTTATCCGCCAAATTATTATTTCTTATGAGTGTTGTCACCTCAGTTAAATAATGGACCATTCTATTTTTATTATTAAGAAAGAAGGTGAAGAAAGAAATATAATAAGAAAGAAAGAGAAAGATAGAGGGGTGAATGCACAGAAGTGATAATGCTAATTTGTTTCAATTGAATGTGATGAAAACAAAGAAAAAGAGTGAGAGAGAGTTAAATCTAGATTATTATACTTTTTACATATTGAACGATCGCAATAGCTCTTAAGTAAACATATCAAATGTTGTAATAATTAAATTATCATACTGTGGTATATCCACAGGTCCTGCTAGTTATCTACAAGGATGAATACATTAGCATTGCAATTCATCTCTTGTTTTTTGTGTACATAAAAAGAAAAAAAAGCAAGCATTTAAACATAAGCTTTATAAATGATTAAACTCATCTCTTATAGGACAGATCAAATCAATTGAATGTTTTTAAAAATATTTGATTAACTGAATAATTCTATTAATATTAGAAATGATCGTGGTTATTTCCTAGTTGAGTAACATAATATTACAGGGTGACCCAGAAAAAAACAGAACCCACATTTTGTAAAAAAAACTCTTAATTTTAATTTTCTTTTTTTAATTTTTTTTTTTTAAGTTTAAGTCCAACAAGTGTTAGGGGTTAGGGTTGGGATTTAGGGTTAGTTTAATGGGAAAGTAAAAAATTTTGGGTTCTGTTTTTTTCTGGGTCACTCTGTAATATCATGTTACTCAACTAGGAAATAACCATGATCGCTTATCGGACCATAAAGTAAGTATAGTCAGCAGAGTGGCCTATTGTCAGTATCAGACAGACAGCGAGGGAATCTATCCCCTTTTCTCTAGACCAGGAAGATTAGGTGAGCATCTGAGGTGGAGCATCACACCTACCATTTTACAGTACAGATCCAAACTGTGCTACACATGCATTGAGTTGGCATGGCCCAGTATTGAACCTAGAACTATGTGGTTTCAAGACAGACAATACACTACCAAAATATCCATAAATAGTACTGTATAAATGTTTGTGGGAATATTTCTACTAAAAAGTGATTTATTTGGATGTTAATTTGATTGTCAAATGGATTGATCTTTAAGCAGTTATTTTTATCAACTTGGCATCAGAATTTATTTTTAGGTTGACAAACATTTGGCCCTGATTTAAAATGAGAGATATCTTACCCCGATTATTAGTTTTGTGATAGAGGCCTTTGTGTCCAGCCTGAAATATCTTAACCTTAAATCTGAGTCAGTACACTGGCTTCAGGATGGTTACCTGTCTTATTGAGCAAGCTTGGATGACCTGGTAGAAAAACATAAATTTTTCAATCAGGGTTTCTTGTACAACTTGACCGTTAATGATCTCAAGGATTATTTTGATACAAATCCTGTAATTAAAAAGACTTACCCTCTATGTATTTATCCACTCCCTCTACCATGGGGAGGATGTGACACACGGTCAATTTTTAAGCAGAGCAAAAAGTAAGTAAAGTTGTCCGAGTGGCCTATTGTCAGTATCAGACGAACAGCAAGGGAATCTGTCCCCTTTTCATTAGTGCTAGACCAGGGAGATTGTTCTAGCATCTGAGATGGAGCTCCACACCTAGCATCAGCCCCCATCATTACTGCACAGATCCAAGCTGTGCTACTCATGGGCTGAGTTGGTGAGGGCCTGTATTGAACCTGGAACCTTGTGGATACTAGATGGATGGTCTACCGACTGAGCTAAACTGTTGAATTCAGAATTTTCCTTCTCCTAGTCTGGATGCCTAACAAAGGTTAAAGAATACAGTAAGCCCTACTATTCACTAATGAGTAGGGGTTGGGGAGATGAAATCATTCCTTTCTCCAGGGTATTAGCACCAAAGTAAAGGGAAATAGCCTCATCCAATATTTCCAATAATCCTGGACAAGGCTGTTTACATTTCACTTTGCACTAACCTCTTGGAAAAGGCATGAATTTATCTTTCCTAGTCCCTGGCTATAGGTAAAT
This sequence comes from Doryteuthis pealeii, assembly GCA_023376005.1. Lineage (NCBI taxonomy): Eukaryota > Metazoa > Mollusca > Cephalopoda > Myopsida > Loliginidae > Doryteuthis > Doryteuthis pealeii. The sequence continues at coordinate 63,415,606 of CM042161.1, read as the reverse complement.
AGCCGGACAGACTGGGTTCTTTTTTTTTTTTCTTAAAGTCGTCGGGGTGGCCTAAAGTTGGTATCGGCCAATCAGCAATGGAGTCTATCCCCTTTTTAATAGCGCTAGACCACAGAGATTATTTTATCATATGAGATGGAGCACCACATCTACCATCAGCTCCTTACTTTACCACACAATCCCTGTGCTACTGATACACTGAGTTGTTCTTTAGCCTTTCATAATGCAACTAGTCTAGAAGAAGGAAAACTCTGTACCAGCTGTACTCTACTTAGAAATTGAATTGGCAGAGGGGTTGAGTTCATACATAATTTGGGAACCTTTGGTCTTGATAAACAAATTGGACCAATCAAACTGTCTTCCTGAAATTCAGTGTTGAAAAATGAATACTTGTGTGTTAATGTACATATATATATATACATGTGTGTATGTTGATGTGCATACATATATACATGTTTGTATCTATGTGTGTTGATGTGCATATATGTATATAAGTGTTTTTGTGTGTGTTGATGTGCATATATGTATATAAGTGTGTGTATTGATTTACATATATATAAATGTGTGTTGATGTGTATATATGTGCATGCATTTGTATGTATGTGTTTATGTATATATGTGTGTGTGTGTGTATATATATATATATATATATGTGTGTGTTGATGTGCATACATGTGTATATATGTGTGTGTGTGATGTGCATAATGTGTGTGTTGATGTATATGTGCAATGTGATGTGTATATATGTGTGTTGTGTGCATACATGTGTATATATATGTGCGTGTGTGTGATGTGCATATGTGTATATATGTGTGTGTGTGTATATGTGCATGTGTGTATATATGTGTGTGTGTGTGTGTTGTGTGATGTGCATGTGTGTGTGTGTGTTGATGTGCATACATGTGTGTGTGTGTGTTGATGTGCATACATGTGTGTGTGTGTGATGTGCATATGTGTATGTATGTGTGTGTGTATGTATATGCATTCATATATGTTAGCTGTTAAATACCTTTCTATATTATACCTATCAATCTATTCATCTGTCTGTATGTTTTAACCTCAACCTATTTCTCTTTGTCTATTTGAAGATTTATCTATAAAGCTATGATTTTTCCACTTGTATTTCTCTCTATTTATCACCAGTCTATACACATTTACCTACATAGATTTCTCAACAACTTTTTTTTCACTGGACTATTACTACTACTACTACTACTACTATCAGTACTAACAAATCATTTTTCATATTTAAAATATATAAATGTGTGTGTGTGTGTTTTGTCTGTCTTTATCTATTTTAATACCCACCTGTCTATCCAACTTTTGTACCAGTCTGTACTTACATGTCTATTGATACATGTCTTTGTGTAATGCTTATCTTTGACCTTTTGTGCACCAATTTTTACATATGTCTGCATCATTATATCTACATCTGTCTTTATGTGCAGCTTTCTTCATCTGTAAATATCTACATATCTGTGAAGAATGTCAGTCAAGATGATTTTTCTCAATTCTATATTAAAAGAAAATAATAATAAAAAAAAGAAAGAAGAATTCCAATTCAACCGAACTCGCCTGGCTGAACAATAATCCCTAAGTCTGATATATCCCTCCCTCCTTCCCCACCCCCCACACGACCAGACATATCCCCCTTTTGTTTCATCTAATCCCAATACTTTTACCCCCTTGTTCAAATTGGTTCCACTCCAACCACCTTTATCTAAAAGCTCAGCATCTTAGCTAATCTCTGCTTCTTCAGTGACGTAGTTTTTATTTTATTTTTTTATTTTTTTGCCCTTGTCTGACTTTCTTCCCAATTCAAAGAATAATTAACATTTTGCTTGCGATGAAAATATGTATCAATTAATTTCTTGGCAAAAAGCTACACCTCTTCCCACTATCCAACCCATACGTCTATTGCTATGCTTTTTCAAGAATAATAAGAATAAATTAAAAATAGAAAAAGACTTAAAATACCAAACCATATCAGTTTTATCATCCTTTCCTTTGATTTCTGTTTTGTTAAAACATAACCAAGCACTTGGTTACATCATTATCATCATCAAGAACAAGACTATTGCTATGCTTTTTTAATAATAATAATAATGATAATAATAAAAATAGAAAAAGACTTAAAATATCAAACCATATCAGTTTTATTTCTCTGAATGTTTGAGATGAGGCTTGAAGATTAGTATTATCTGCGTTATTCGGACTATTGTCCCCATCTTCACTGTTACTAGTACAACGTTTCGGCCGATATACCCTCCGGCCTTCTTCAGGTAAAATAATTAATTAACACAACTCCTACTCCAGCTATGGTTAGCGGAATGAGAACAGGATACCCCCGTGGACTAAATAAAGGGTTAGGTTCAAAGTTCCGTGATGGCTCCCGAATACAACAAAGTTCCCGAGTTCGAAAAGAAGGTTCCCGAGTCCGACAAGAATACCTGAAGAAGGCCGGAGGGTATATCGGCTGAAATGTTGTACAAATAACAGTGAAGATGGGGACAATAGTCCGAATAACGCAGATAATACATATCAGTTTTATCATCCTTTCCTTTGATTTCTGTTTTGTTAAAACATAACCAAGCACTTGGTTACATCATCATCATTATCATCATCAAGAACAGGTCTATTGCTATGCTTTTTTAATAATAATAATAAAATTAAAAATAGAAAGAGACTTAAAATACCAAACCATATCAGTTTTATCATCCTTTCTTTTAGTTTATGTTTATTAAAACACAACCAAGTACTTGGTTACATCATCAGCTCCATGACATGCAACACTGAACTTAGACCCTTACTTAGGCTAGACAGGCGCTCGGAGAGGCCCCCTCCATTCAATCGGTTTGGTCATGTCAAGCCCTAGCACCAATATGATTGCCCCAGCCTTATTGCCCTTATGGCAAAACCCAATCCTTTTTATCATATGGGTTCTAGAAGGCAGTGGCTGAGGGTCTTCATGTCCTGGAAATGACATTAAACTATTTGATGGTGAGGTTCCAGTTCTGGAGATTGGGGGAATATGAAGCATACTTTCATCACCATTGCTCCCTGGTCCACTCTGATGCAGTGTGGTAGTACCTGTTAGGGTCCCATCTATGTGTTAAAAAGAAAAATGTGTTTTAAAAAAAAAGAAGTATCCATTAAGAATGAATTTATTTCAAAACTTTATCGGCAGTAAATGATCCACTGAGGTTGATATGCCATATGCTAAACAAGTGAAATTTTTTATTTTTATTTTAGATATCAGCATTTTTTCGTAACATTGTCATTTAACTGCTCAATGTGAATGTTAAGGTCACTGGAAATAGAATATGTTATAAGAGCACTTTTCCTCTTGTGTTTATCTTGCTGGAGTTGTGCTCTGCAGTTACAGAGCAGCCATGATGTTATCCCTCGAGGTTGGAGAATGGGAGGGAGCAGATGTAGAAAAACAGAAATGCAGTCTGACCTTGATTGCTCTATTGCCATTTTAGAATCAATTCTTCCTATTATTCTGCTTTCTTTATGTCTATCTATGATTATACTTCCTACCTGCTAAGGTCTTGAAATTTTTTTTCCTATCCTTTCCTTTATTTTTTTTTTTTTTCTAAACCTTTTCTCTACATTTTGCTCTCCTTTTTCTCTGCGCTCCTCCTTTCCTTTGCTCTTCTTCTTTTACTCTCCTTCCTCCTCTCTCCTAATATCTTGGCATTTGACCTTCTGTTGTATCTGTCTTTTGAGACATACTTGGATCTCATTTTTGTCAATACACTGCTTCTGTAAAGTTGTCCTCTTGGAATCAAATTGATATAGCAAAAAAAGAGATTCATTTTCTAGTTCTTGTGTCTTTGCTAGACAGGGAGGGGACTTGTTTCAAAATGATCTAATTGCATCACTGTTCACAAGATATTGTCCTCTGAAAGATTTTTACGATCTCTTTGTGGTTATTGTTGTGACTCAAGTCAACTCCAAATATCTGGGGGGGGGGGGCTTTTTTTTTTCTTTCTTTTTTAGATGCCTTTCCCTTTTTTGTTGCTGTTGCTTTTCTCTGTGTGGTTTACTTGATCCCATGACATTCAGACGTTTTAGGTTATAGAATGGAAAAATAATCTAGTCAGTGCCATTGGCATTAATCTATGATTTAATTTCTAAGAATTTAGATGTTTGATTGTGTATTTCACTTGGTTATTTGGTTGCCATATTTTTACTTGGATATTTGGGTGGTGTGCCTTGTATTGGGTGGTGTGTCTTGTATATTTGGGTATCTGGGTGGTGTGTCTTGTATATTTGGGTATCTGGCTGGTGTGTCTTGTATATTTGGGTATCTGGCTGGTGTGTCTTGTATATTTTGGGTATCTGGCTGGTGTGTGTATATTCATCTTATTTAGTGGTTTGTGTGATAGGAGGTAAGTGGGCATACAGATGTTTTTGTGGGGTGCTACGTCCAGAACAGCACACAGCATCCTTGTGTAGTTTCAATCCATCTTTTTTTCCAATTGCTTCATTAAAGTTAAAGTGGTGCAGCCATACAGTAGCAATGATATGGCTACAGCTTCAAAGAATTCTTACTTTCTGATAAAAGAAGTCGGGGTGGCCTAAAGTCGGTATCAGCCAATCAGCAAGGGAGTCTATCCCCTTTTCACCATTAATAGAGATTGTTTTTGTGTCTGAGGTGGAGTGCCACACTTACTATCAGCTCCTTACTTTACCGCACTGAGGGTCTACATGTCCTGGGAATGACGTTAAACTCTATCTGATGGTGAGGTTCCAGTTTTGGAGGTTTGGGGAATGTGGAGAACCCCTTCATCACCATTGCTCCCTGGTCCACTCTGACCTGGAGTAGTAGTACCTCTTAGGGTCCCATCTATGGGTTGTATAGAAAAACATGAGTTTATAAACAAAATTGTATTATGCATTAAGAATGAATTCATTTCACAACTTTATCGGCATTAAATGACCCACCGAGGTTGATATGCCGTAAAACAAACCAAACCAAACTTGGATCATTCTCTACTAAAAGATATTCAATGTCTCCTGCAATCTTAAACAATAAAAAAAAGACAACAATAACATTTTCTGCTTGTTCGAATACTTATGAGCAGTACTTTATTATAGGATAATTCTTAAAAAGTCTATAGAAAGTACTGGACATAAACATTTTAATAAGTAAAAAAAAAAAAAATCTATTTATTTTGTTGATAAATTTGACTTAAAACTGAAATCATCTTGCTTGAATCTGTCACTTCTGATCATTTTTTTTTTTTCTTTTCACCATTAGGTTTCTTTTTGTCTTTTTTAAATCTGTCACAATAAAGATGGTTACAGATAGGTCAGAGTTTACTTTTGTTTTGTTTTTAAACATTGGACTGGACTTAGTGAGTGTGTAGGGCTATTTTAAGTTGGATGAGTGAAATTTTTTTTAGGTTACAAGATGACAAATTCTATGTTTTTTTTCTCCCTCTTATCTATCTAGGTCTTTCTCTCTGTTCATGTTCCTCAATCTGTCCCATTCTGTCCATATGTCTCAACCTATTCCTAACTCAATAACAGTGTACATATCATTTTCTTGATTTATTTCTGGATATTTTCTCTATATTGGTACATCTCATCTTTCTGTTGAAGCTACAATTACTCCTGATCTGTGATATATTTACTCCTGGTCTGTATGATATATTTACTCCTGGTCTGTATGATATATTTCTCCTGATGATATATTTACTCCTGTATGATATATTTACTCCTGGTCTGTATGATATATTACTCCTGGTCTGTATGGTATATTTACTCCTGGTCTGTATGGTTATTATTTACTCCTGGTCTGTATGGTATATTACTATATTTATATATTAGAAATAGTTGTGTGCAAAAAAGTTAAACTTTACAAAAAATTTAAATATAAACATACAATGTACACATCTCCCTAATCTCTAGGCATAAAATAACTACTGATGGGTTGAGACCATTAAATTACAGTTTATTTAAAAAATGGTATCGAAGTTCAAGATAACAAAAAAATGCGATTATTTTTGCATGAACCTAATGTTCAAAATTATCAAAGTCAAACAGTGAGTAACCTGCATGAGTCCTTGGTTTATAAAAAATGACTTGATTCAGCATTAAAACTCTTAACATCCTATAACGCCTCATTCTATCCGGCTGGAATTCATTCATTTTCCTAATCTACTCCAAACAATAGCCTTTGTTTAAATGTAATATTAAACATATTCAAAAGTCTTTGATTTAAGGGAAATAACTGGTAACTTTAAATGAAAAGGTCATTTTTAGCCATTTGATAAATCCTTATAGGAATGGGGCTCTGGACTTAAAAAATTCATAACAGGATGTTAAGAGTTAAATGACCTGAAAAGGGGTTGATATGCTGTAAACCAACCAACCAGACTGATCAGTACTTAAATGAGTAACCACTTCAAAATTGCAGGTAATGTAAGCAATCTAAGACGTGTGTACCAGATCAAGTGAAGTTTTGTAACAACAACAACCTAATATTTATAAAGCATTAATAGATATCAATTTTGTATATGAAGAATTGAAACATACTAACAGGACGTGTGGATATACCACAGCATGATAATTCAGTTATTACAACATTTGATATGTTTACTTTAGAGCTATTGCGCAATAGTTCATTATGTAAAGTAAAAGTAAAGTCGTTGGGGCGGCCTAAAGTCGGTATCAGCCAGACAGCGAGGGAGTCTATCCCCTTTTCACTAGCGCTAGACCAAGGACATTATTTTTGCGTCTGAGGTGGAGCGCCACACCTACCATCAGCTCCTTACTTTACCGCACACATCCTTGTGCTACTCATACGCCGAGTTGGCGAGGGCTGGTATCGAACTAGGAACCTTGTGGTTTCTAGCCGAACAAGTATTTTGATTTAACTCTCTCTTACTCTTTTTTTTTTTTTTTCCTTCTTTTCATCATGTTCAATTGAAACAGATTAGCGTTATCACTACCACGCACTCACCCCTCTCACCTACTCTCTTTTTTATATTTTTTCTGTGTAGCATTCCTTTCCTTCCCTTTCTTTATAATAAAAATGTAATGGTCCATTATTTTAGCTGAGGTAACAACACTCAGAAGAAATAAGAATTTGGTGGATAAGCAACAACAGGATTTACATTTTTTTTTTTATTTCATGTTGGATGATTTGGACAGTCTCATCTTTAACTAGAAGGTGCTGCAAGATGATAACGGTCGGAAGATTAAGGAACAAGCGTATTGATATATAGATTTGTGTGAATTTTGAATTGCTCTGAGGAATTAACTGACTAACAATAAGATTGTCTCATTATTTACTCAGTAATCTTAACATTTCTTATGTTTAGGTTTTTTTTTAAAAATCTTTGCTTCAAAGACAATGTTGCCCTAAGCTTTCATGTTAAGGTTAAAGCTTAGGACTTGAGGTTCAATTTTTCCAGGTCAAAATATGACAAAACAAATGAAAAGAAAATGATTTTATCAAATTAAACTTCCTTTTAATTCCTCGTTTTGTAACTTAATTATTTTGTTTGTTTATTTATTCATTTTTTTTTGAAGGAACAAATATTTGCAAGAAGGAAATAACAAGTCTTTCCTGTAGTTTCTGTTTCCTTTTCTTCCAGAAGAATTGGTAGAGAGTTCCCGGGGATAATTCCAGAATATTTTCTTTTTCTTTCTTTTTTTCTTATAGGAAGAACCTGGGAATTTACTCTTTCTGAGCATGATTTTATATTTCCTGTTTAGAAATTCTTTCTGACAAAACAGGCAAAATTTTCAAAAGTGTTTATGTTTGTTTATTTTTTAAGTATTTATGTTTGTTTATTATTTTTTAAAAATTGTATTGTGTTATGGTTAACGAGTAGGCTATCAACTATGACATTTAGAGATTGTGTTCTGTCATCAGAAAATGAATTGTCATGAAATGTAGATGTTAGAACAGTAGGATTTTTAATGTGTGAATATCAGGAACCTCATCAAAGCAATGAATATATTTTTTTTTTTTTGGGTGGGGGGTCTAATTATTTATCCTGAGATTATATAGGGATCTGCTGCTTTGTATTAAGCCTTCATCAGACTTTTCTGAAATGGATTTCTATAAAAAGAACTATTTTCATATCTTAAGTTGAATGCACATAGATTCATATACAATTTTATTTCATATCGTGTGATACATGAATATATGTATATATGTGGATGTTTGTACATCTATCTATCTATCTATCTATCTCTCTCTCTATATATATATATATATATATATATATATATATATATATATACATGAATGTTCGGCTATATACACACACACACATATATATATATATATGCATGAATGTTCGGCTATACACACACACACACACATATATATATATGTATATATATATGCATGAATGTTCGGCTATACACACACACACACATATATATATATGCATGAATGTTCGGCTATATACACACACACATATATATATTTATATATGTATATATACGTATGTATGTTCGTCTATATGTATATATATGCATGTATGTTCGTCTATATGTATATATATGCATGTATGTTTGTCTATATGTATATATATATGTATGTATGTGTGTGTGTGTGTGTATATATATATATATATATATATAGAGAGAGAGAGAGAGGAAGATAGAAAACTATATGCTCATGAGTGTATGTCTATCTACATAGGTGTGTGCACGTATAAGTTAATAGACTGAAACTGTTATCCATCTGAATTTTGGTCTGAATGTTTCAATGTTCAATCTCAATTTGATATTCACTACTGAATCAAATGAATTTGAAGGGAGGACATTGCTAAAAAATATTTGTTTTTCCTTTTTTTGTCATTAGGCTATCAATATATATATATATATATATATATATATATATCTTATTAGAATAGATAAAAATATACATCTATATCCACACACTTTTCTATCTCTATTTATATATATATATTACACACAGAAAAAATGTATAGGTATATAGCTACATGCATGCATGTGCAAATTTATATATATATACACACACACACACACACCTATGAGTCTGTGTGTCTGTGTCTCTCTCTCTCTCTCTCTCTCTCTCTATATATATATATATATATATATATATACACACACACACTTATCTAGATAGAAAAGATACATAGTTATTCTATTGGGTGAATATGTGTGTGCACACGCTCACATACACACACATTTATTGAGTAAGATTTAAAAACGTTTTTTCTTGAAGATTGTCAATGACAAATAAGTATAGAATCCATGTGTTTAAAAATCTCTTTTTGCCTTAGAAGATTCGTTTTTTTCCCCGTGGAATCTCATATTTGTAAGATAATGTTTCTTTTTTTTTTTGTCAAAATCTTTTCTTTTCGATGGTTTGCAGTTATTGTTTTGAAGCAGTTGCAAGTTGGCCTTCAAGTTCTTCTGTCTTTCCTCATTTCTATTCCGAAAAAAAAAACCCCTCAGATTTCTACAAATATTATGAGAATCTCATAGTACCAATGTCATTTATTTGTTGGACTTTTTTCCCCTGATAATGAAACTGTTTTCTATTCTCTTTGTTCTTTCATTGGTCAGCAGTGATACTGATAGCTTTTTGATTTACTGCATCCTGGGACGCACATATTTGCTTTGAATGAGTCCCCGGGAAAATTCATGGGTCCCAACTAAAGCCGTCTAACCCCTACCTTGTAACTTATCCTGTTTAATTTATTTCTAAGAAACCATTGAAATGTATTTACAGTTAGCTTGAAATAGTGAGTGAAGAAAAAAGAAAAACACTGGGACACCTAGATACGATTTTACTGCGTCTTTTTAGATTTCTTTGCGTCAGGGAAGCAGGATATATACCTATCAGCATCTCTGGAACATTACGTTAAGTGTCATTGTATAACAGATTTGGGCTTATGTGATATTTCCTTTTTATTAGAAAATAAAAAGTGAAAATTATTATCAACCCACTACTCTGAGTTTCATGACATCAGTTATCAGGTGTCAGTCATCAAATTTCACCTGGAAATCAATAGAGTGAAATTCAAAGCTGTGAATTATTATTTCTCTTCACTTTATATTTTTGATATACACTTTTTGTGCATTGAACACCTTTATTTTTTGTAAATTAGCTCCGGTTGTAGTTTTTAATGAATGGTAGGTATCCTAATTTAAATATATATATATACATGTTCAGTGATTCTGATTTATTGCATCCTGGGACGCACATATTTGCTTTGAATGAGTCCCCGGAAAAATTTATGAGTCCCAACTAAAGTTTCTTAATAAATTGTACGGTTTTTATTTATGATCTAGGGAAATAACTAAAGCAAGCTAACTCCTACCTTGTAACTTATCCTCTGTAATTCGTTTCTGAAAAACTATTGAAATGTATTTACAGTTAGCTTGAAATGGTGGAGGAAGAAAAAGAAAAACACTGGAACACCTGGATATGATTTTACTGTGTCCTTTTAGATTTTTGTGCATCAGGGATGCAGGATGCATACCTATCAGCATTTTTGATGTTATTGGGAAAGTCTTTGGCTACATTAGAAGCCCCAGAAAATATAAGAGGAACAAAAAACAAAATTCTAAAAGATGAACGTCGTATTGCTTTTTCTTTATTATATCCAATATTTCGGGTGGCATCCACCCTTTTTCAAAGGCTTCTGTAGACTGACTGCATGTAATTAAAACAAAAGATAAAGCAAACATGGAAAAAGAAACTATATATATATATATATATGACCCCATCCTCTAGTGGGTTTGAACACCTTGGAAAGGATTTTCGTTAACGACCGCCAACTAAGCTTAAAAAGGCAACGCTCTCCTATACAATGAATGGAACACTCTCTGGCGGCCTTTACATATATACAAATGTGTGTATTTATCAGTTTAAATTCCTCCTCCCAGTTTGTAGGTGACAATGCGTGAGTGGTTAGGGAGCCTACTGGGAATTGTGCAAGAGATTTAAATTTGACCATACTGGTAAATGGTGTATGCACAAACCAGAATCTGTTCTAGAAAATTAGATCACCCAATACAAAGCAGAGGATCATACATAGTTTTAACTAACTCAAAAAGAACTTACCATATTTGACGGTATATAAGACGCACCACCCCATTTCAGCTGGTCAGATTCAGAAAAAAACGTTTTTAGTGTATTGTTTTTTCTTAGCCACCATACGCTCCTGTTAACCTTGATTATATCAATACCAGCAATAAAATAAGGATGCATAGAGTTTAGGGTAGGTAAAAGTACTGAGCATAAGCTCGGTTTGTGAGCATCATAGAGAAGATTAGCCTAGGCATACGGGAGATCTCAAACTTCATCTACGATGTATGACGCTGGGCAATTTTTTGAGCCAAAGTTTTGGAGAAAAAAATGTGCGTCTTATATGCCGTCAAATACGGTATGTCTTGGTTTTTGCCATTATTACCCCTCCCCCTCGGGTTAGCTCAGTCGGTAGAACGTTCGTCTAGAAACCACATGGTTCCAAGTTCGATACCAACTCAGCGTATGAGTACCACAGGGACCTGTGCGGTAAAGTAAGGAGCTGATGGTAGTGTGGCGCTCCACCTCAGATGCTAAAAAACAATTTCCTTGGTCTAGCGCTATTGAAAAGGGGATATACTCCCTCGCTGACTGGCTGATACCGACTTTAGGCCGCCCCGTCGACTTTACTTTTACTTATATGTCTTAATAAAGAAAGTTTTTTTTCTTTTGACCAATTAGACAGGAACTACATTTTAATTTATCCTATAGAAAATCATTTTATATTGATAACTAATAGATCTTAGAAGAAATTTGTTATTTGTGGGTTCATCCACATTCTATGTCATGTTCTTATCACCCCCCCCCCCCAGCTGGTTTGCCCCACCCTAAAACTCATACTGTGCTTTTTGATGTTTCACTAGAAAAGAGAGAAAAAGACGTTTTTCCTTGATATTGACACACAAGAGAGAGAGAGAGAGAGAGAGAGAGAGAGAGAGAAAAGAAAAGTCCATGACCAAAGAATCCCTCCCCCATCCACCCATCCGATACCCACTGATATTTTTTGGTCAGTCTACTAACTATGGATATTTATTTCTCTATCTCATATTTGACACAAGCTGAGTGCGGAGGTTGTTGAGTTGGGAATGGCAGTGACATTAACTTCTCTTTTCTTTTTTCATTTTTTTGCTTCTGCTTGAAGCCCCGAAAGAACCAGCTTTTCTTGGAAAGAACCATTTTTATCTTGGCATTACTGACTTATTGAATGAAGAATTCCTTTCTCGTCCCTTCTCCTGCACCCCACCCCCAATTCGGTTACATTGTTTGCATCCATAAATATATTTTGGTCATCTTGATATTTTTTTGTCTACCCACCCACTTTATATTGCCTCTGCCCTTCTTATTGTATTCGGTAGAATCTCTCAGATGGTCTTCTCTCTCACTCTCCCTTTCTCTTTATCACTCTCCTTCTTGCTCTCTCTCACCCTCTCTCTTATTCCCTCTCTCACCCTCCTCTCTTACTCCCTTTCTCACCCTCTCTCTTATTCCCTTTCTCTCTCACCCTTTCTCACCCTCTCTCTTATTCCCTCTCTCACCCTCTCTCTTATTCCTTTTCTCACCCTCTCTCTCTTACTCCCTTTCTCTCACGCTCCCTCTCTTACTCCCTTCTCTCACGCTCCCCTCTCTTTACCCCTTTCTCTCACGCTCCCTCTCTTACTCCCTTTCTCTCCCTCTCACGCTCCCTCTCTTACTCCCTTTCTCTCACGCTCCCTCTTACTCCCTTTCTCTCCCTCTCTCTCACGCTCCCTCTCTTATTCCCTCTCTCTCACGCTCCCTCTCTTATTCCCTCTCTCTCTCTCTATTCCCTCTCTTATTCCTCTCTCTCACCCTACTCTCTTTTCACTCTCTTACTCCTTCTCTCTCTATCTCCTACCCTGTCACATTTTTGTTGTATAATCTGTTGCCTACTTCACCAGAAATTGTTCATCTCTATTGTTTGTTTTTATTTCCTTTTATTGGAATCTTTTGTATCTCTTTTCTTGGCATTCAGCACTGTCAGTGGGACCTTCAATATGGCTGACTCTATCCTCTGCAAAGAGGTAACACATCATCCCAAATAAAAAGTTTTTTTTTGTGTGTGTGACACTAAACTAGTGGTGAGACTCCAGTTCTGGAACTCTGAGGACTGTGTTTTACCCCTTCATTGCCATGACTCACAGGTCCACTCTCACCCAGGGTTGTAATATCTTCCCATCTATTGGTCAAATAGATTTGTTTAAAAGAATACTTGAAACCATGCAACCGTGCGTAAATTATTTGTATTAGATAAGAATACTTGATATTATTTAACTGTGTGCAAAGAAACTATCAATCAGCTAGTCACGTCAAGCCCCAGCATCTATATGATTGTCTCAACCCTATTGCCCTTATGACAAACCCCAACCCTTTTTATCATAAATGCTTGAAGACGGTGGGTGAGGGTCATACTGTCCTGGGAATGACGTTAAACTCTATCTGATGGTGAAGTTCCAGTTCTGGAGCTCTGGGGAATCTGGAGTACCCCTTCATCACCATTACTCCCAGATCCACTTTGAGGGTCTTCATTTCCTGGGAATAACGTTAAACTCTATCTGATGGTGAAGTTCCATTTCTGGAGCTCTGGGGAATGTGGAGTACCCCTTCATCACCATTACTCCCAGATCCACTTTGAAGGTCTTAATTTCCTGGGAATGACGTTAAACTCTATCTGATGGTGAAGTTCCAGTTCTGGAGCTCTGGGGAATATGAGGTACCCCTTCATCCCCATTACTCCCAAGTCCACTCTGACCCGGAGTGGTAGTGCCTGTTAGGGTTTCATCTATGAGTTAAATAGAAAAAAAGGGTTTATAAAAAATTCAGTATCCATCAAGAATGAATTTATTTCAAAACTTTGTCGGCATTAAATAACTAACCGCGGTTGATAGGCCGTAAAACAAAACAAACAACTTACGACACAACTACACAAAAATGTACGCGATTCCCTAATTTCTTGGTATAAACTAAGTCTAGACGGGTTGATATGCCGTTAAAATCAATCAATCGATCAATGCATTCTTTTTGTCTATTTTTCTCCTTTTTTATTCGAATCTTTCACATTGATATCTTTTCTTCTCTATGCCCTTGTTCTTCTTCCTTCTCTCTTATTTTCATCCTCTTGTCTGTGTTAGTCTGTTTGATCTTCTTCATTATTATCATATCCATTCTATATTTGAGCGTTTTGTTTAGTTTCTTTCTTAGTGATAATTTATTTAGTTGTCACTTTGTAGTCGTACTTGTAAGCCCCTTTTTGTCTCTTGTTGTTATTATTATTATTGTTATTATGCTTTTGCTACTGTTTTGTCATATGGTACAGAAAATGCGACAAGATAAAGCTGACTAATACATTTCATGCTTCAGAACATCACAGAATTAGCCACACCCTCCCCCTTTTACACATCTATTCCATTCCCCCCATATTCCCCACCCTTACCAAAGTCGATGGTTGCCGGATGATTAAGGTAGGAAAAGACATGGCATTTTCCATGATAGATATCACAGTTTTCACAAAGAAGATGACATTGGTCTCCTGTCTTTCGAGAAACAAGACCAAAAAACAAAAACAAAGCAAAAACAATTGTGTGTGTGGTGTGTGGGTGTTGTAGGGAAATGGGGTGGAATAAGAGAAAGGAACAAAAAGACCTGGGAAAAACCATATCAGTTGGTTGTTTTGGAAAAAGTCAAAGCAAAAAGAATATCTGACATTTCCAGAGTTAAAATATTTTATAGGGGCAGCCATGCTGTTTCTATCAGTAGCCAACAACTGGCATCTTCTTTTGTGGCATCAAAGTAACCGGGTTGTTGGGAAGAGAGTCTGGGTTTCAGGAGGACAGTGGTAGGGTTGTCGGCAAGGGTAGGAGTGTGGGTTTTAGACAGAGAGAAAATAGGTGTTGGTCGATAAGTTCTAAATTGCAAAACTTGGATAATCATATTTAGACTATTAACATTTCGTTCAGTCTCTGATAGGTGCAGTAGAAGTCATACTGGTTAGTTGTTTATTTTAACGGCATATCAACCTCAGTGGGTCATTTAATGCCGACAAAGTTTTGAAAAATTCATTCTTAATGGATACTCAATTTAAAAATAAATTCATGTTTTTCTATCCTATAAATGGGACCCTAACAGGTACTACCACTCCGGTAGTTTGCCCTACTATTTACCCCTAGCTGAATGGAGAATAGTTGGATTCATACCTTTCCCAAGGGTATTAGCGCTATGTTAAATGCAACCAGTTTTATCCAGGATTATAATTCTGGTAGATGAGTCCTTTTCCTACGACTCTAACCAGTACATCACGTCCCCCCTTTTTAATATATAGGTTGGATTTTGAAGACTTGGGTAAATAGAAGGAAATTTGTTAAATTTAATTTAAAAAAAATATGTTTTGTGAAAGTGTTGGCAAAGTAAAATGAAATAAAGTCAATGTGTTGTGAGGATCAGCTTTTAAAATCAAGAACTCTCTAGCGTATTTAGCAACAGGAGATAGAAAAACGTATTAAGTGTGAATTCTGTCGTGCTGCTGCTGCTGGTGAATCAAAGAAACCAAAACAGAAGACAAAGATGACAGATTCCAAATAAATATTTCCTAATCACCTTAATATTAAATGGTATCTTAAAGTGGTGAAGAAGACGGGGGTTGAAGTGGAAGGGAAAAAATAGTCGGAAAGTTTTCCCATATAGACAGTGATAGAAAAAAAAAAAAGAATCCGAATGACAGTAGAGATGAGGATGTAGAAGAGCTACTGCATTTGACCAGCAAAATATGACTTCAGCAGAAGTGTCAGATGAGGAGATAGTTTGAGTTCTTTATCAGGAAATCACTTGAAAGTTTTGAAAACTGATAAGAACAGAGAAGTTAATCTGCTTCTTCCAAGAATTTGGAGTGAAGAGAAAAACAGAGACAAAAGAGAAATAGAATATTTTGAAAAAGAAAAAAACGGGAAAAAAGAAAGGCATCTGCGGGGTGGAGAGAATGAAGTCAAAAATGGTCATGATGGATGGCACTGATAAGATCAAGGCCCTTCACACTGATGTAGTTTTAAATATTTACACTAAATGTTATCGAATTGAGAAACAATTTTTTTAATATTGGAACCTGGTTATATACTTGTGTGTTGGCTTACTTTTGTGTTAGCACATTGGGAGTTATTTATTCAGCTTTAGAGTGTATATATATATAATATATATATATATATATATTGTGTGTGTATGTATGTATATATATATATATATATATATGTGTGTGTGTATGTATATATATATATATATATATATATATATGTATATATATATATAGGCCCAAAATTGACGTAAAATGCGTTTTTGACAAAATGAATTTAGCCCCCCCCCCCCCGAAAATAATTTACCAAAAATCAGGGAATTATCCGATTTTAATGAAACTTTCAGTGTTTATTTATCAAAGAATGATCTTTATAATGCATTATTCATTTTATTTCAAAACTTTCTCATTTTTTCAGGTCACTTAATTTTGATCCCCCTTATGTTGGGGCGTAACATTTTTTTCGAGTTGGTCTTATACTGTACTAATTACAGTATGAATAAAGAAATAAAAGACCGAAGTTATGGCTTTTCTATGAGAAAATAAGTACTGAAAATCAGAACATAAAATGTAAAAATAAATAAATAAATAAATTTTAGGAGATTTCTTTTTTACTAAAGAAAAAATTATACATCAATATTTTTTCTGCTTAAAAAGGGGGTTCCTAAATTTTCAGTAGTTTTTCTTCAAAACTTATTACTTTTTGTATCTAAAATAAGGTTTGCATTAAATAGATATTTAATTCTAGAAACTAAAAATACATCATTTTAAACTTAACATCAGACTTTTCATATTTTAAATGAATTTTATATATTCATTTTTCATAGCAAAAATACTTAATTAAAGTTTTTAAATAAAATAACTGATGCATTATAAAATTCATTAATTGATAAATCAATACTGAAAATTTCATTAAAATCGGATAATTCCCTGATTTTTGGTAATTTTTTTTGCAATCGCGAATGTTACATTAAATTTGTAAAAAAAGCAATTTTAAGTCAGCGTCTCAGACCGAAAGCGATAGAAATTGTTTTTTTGTTCTGTTTTTCCATGCTTCATAATACCCCCCAAAAAAACAACGTTCACAAGAACAAAGTTTATACACAATAAATTTATATACACACACACACACACACACACACCCACGAGGGTGAGTCAAAAAGTAATGCCATTTTGTTTAGGACAGGTATAATTACCAACACAGGAACATGTATCCTACATCAAAGAAGAAGCTGGTTTTCTGTGGATCAAATCCCTACTTCACATAGTCACCATTTCTCTCAATACTAAAGTTCCACCTTCGAATGTATAACAATTCGATGCCTTTTTGTAGAAAGATTTGTCTTTGGCCTCAAAATACGCCTCAGTTTCCAATATTACCTCTTCATTGGAGCCAAATCTCTTTCCCTGGAGCATTCTTTTGAGGTCTGCAAACAGCCAGTAGTCGCTGGGGGCCAGATCTGGAGAGTAGGGTAGGTAGGGAAGCAATTCGAAGTGCAATTCATGTAGTTTTGGCGTAGTTGCGATCAAAACGGTTGACAAGCTAGTATCTTATAGCTAATCCTTTTCTACTGAAATTAAATGTATTCATTTAATTTTTCTTTTTTTTTTTTTCTCTTTTTTTTCTTTATTCTAAACCATTTTCTAAGAGCAAATGATCTTGGCGTTTTTGGGAGGTGGGGGTAAGGCATTTTAATCTGCTCTGGTAGATAACGGGTTAAGAGTGCATGTTATCTTCTATCTATCTATACATATATAAAAGGCACTTGTGTGTATATGTATGTCTGAAGGAAAATTCTGAAATAAAACAATTAACAAAAAAGTAAATATATATATATATATACACATTAAATATCACCAGGGCTTGGTTTTTGAGCAAAAATAATAGATTTGATATATATTCGTGAAGAAATTTAAATGATAACAGCATAGTTTTTTTTAGTTTTTTTATTTAATATTTTAGATAGTAGCCATTAACATTTCTTTTCAGAGTAGCTGGATCAATGCAAGGTCTATTTTTTTTTTTACATAGGGATTTAAATGGGGCATCCCACAAAGATACAACTCACAATTCAGTAATAATGGATCTGTGGAACTAACTAAAAAAAAAAAAAATCCCCCTCTACCTAGGCGACGCCGGGTAGCCGCTTCTAGTTGCTAAAAAGTTAAACAAATGCTAAATTTCTAAAACGTCAGTGCATATTATACACAAGAATTATTTCTTTGTATAATTCCGTAGTCCAAAGTTAACCCTTTATCTACCACTGCCATACGCAATAGCCAATAGCGCGATGAAAAGGTTGACATTTCACTTTATTTTAATTTTATTTTAAACTCTAAACCATTTTCTAAGAGCTGATGATCTCACGTGGTAGGGGTGCATTTTGATTGCTGAGTGCTCTGGTAGATAAAGGGTTAAGAGTGCATATATTCTGTATCTCATCCCCAAATATTAGGTTTGGCATTAGATAACCCACAGAGGTTGATATGCCATAAAACAAAACTCAGCCCCCATAAAACCACTACTTTAAAGACTTAAATCCAAAATAACCTTTTTGGCATTAAATAACCCACAGGTTCATATGCCGTAAAACAAAACTCAACCCCCCAACCAAATATTAGGGACAGTTCTTTTTCCCCTGGAGTTATTAGTCAACACTGTAGATTGCAACCAAAATGGCTTTCAATGATTATTAGAAAATATTGGCTTTCTAATAATTATTAGAAAATATTGTTGTTTCTCTCTATTACTTAAATCCACAGAGATTCACCAACTTCTTTAATGCTGA
Organism: Doryteuthis pealeii; assembly: GCA_023376005.1. Taxonomy (NCBI): domain Eukaryota; kingdom Metazoa; phylum Mollusca; class Cephalopoda; order Myopsida; family Loliginidae; genus Doryteuthis; species Doryteuthis pealeii. Next base: position 63,396,708 of record CM042161.1, on the reverse strand, counting down.
GTACAGCAATAATAAAGCTTTAATTTAAGCTTCCTTCTCATTTAATCCTTATTAATCTGATTATAAAATAACTTTACAAGTGTAGTTTATATTTACAAATTAATCTCCTTAAATGCAAAAATTGAATAAATGATATGAATTTAAAAGAACAATAGACAATGATCTCTTTAAGGATTCTGATAGATTTATGAATGTATATTACATTGCACTACATGTGACAGTTTGTGAGGAAGTAGTGTTGGTGGTGATGAGAAGATAATTGTGTTATTAATCATATAATTATCAATAAAATGAAAATTAACAAAAAGCAGCACACTTCTTTACCTTCTTGTCACGTGTAGACTTATTTTATTTTAGATTTAGTTGTTAAGCTCAGTCGGTAGAGTCTGCCTGAGAATCACAAGGTTCCTGGTTTGATACAGGCTCTCGCCTGTAGAATAATCATACTAAGTTCCAATTACCGTCAAATTGGTAAGACAAGGCAGTTGATCCTCACACTCATTAGTTTGATAGACTACCTCATTGTCTGGCTGATCCTGAATTACCATCGATTGGTAATACAAGGTAACAAGTAGCTGTAACTGAATACGGATCTAATCTTGTTGCCTTGTCTCACCAATTCGACGGTAATTGGAAGTTAGTATGATTATTCTACATCGCCAACTCAGCATAGGAGTAGCACAGGGATCTGATGGTTGGTGTGGTGTTCCACCTCAAATGCTAAAAATACAATCTCCTTGGTCTAGCTCTAGTGAAAGGGGGATGGACTCCCTTGTTGTCTGGCTGATCCTGACTTAAGGCCACCCTGATCACTTACTAACTTATTATTTGAATAAAATCAATAGTGAAACATGACAATTGGATTTTTTAAATTGTCTTCCTTTTCTCACACACACACACATAGATGTGCGAGATATATAGATATGCACACACGCACAACTATATATATACATATGCATATGCACATGCACAACTATACATACGCACACACATACACAACTATATATACTGCCTGCATGGTCCAATGGTTAGAGTCATAGGAAATGGACTTGTCAACACGAGTTCAATTCCTGGACAAAGCTGTTGGCATTTCATATAGCGCTAATACCTTGGGAAAGGTATGAATCCTACTCTCCCTCTAGCTATGAATAAATAGCAGGACAGACTGGACTCTTTAACCAAGTTAGGTAACCAGTCTAGGAGAAAGAAAACTCTGAATTCAAACCTGTTAAACTCTGCTTAAGAAATTGACCTTGTGTCACATCCTGCTCGTGCGGAGGGATTGGTAAATATATATATACTGCCCTATTAATGGGGTTTATAATATGCAGTAGATAGGTAAGACCAATCCATCAAAATAAAAATAAATATGACACTAAATTGCATTTGAGGGTGAGGATTTAGTTCTAGATATCTTCATTGCCATTACTCCCAGTTCCACTCAGACCCTAAATGGTAGAACCTGTTAGGGTCCCATCTATGGGTCAAATATGTTATGATGCCATATCTATTAATAATGGAGATTCGCTTCCGGTTTTTGTCTGTAACAAAAACTACGTCACTGCTTACGTCACTATACCCGAAATCATCATAACATAGAATAAACACACTCAAAATTTGAGGATGCAACATTAGAAAAGTCCTCATTGTTTTTTAAAACAAGTTTTAATAGATACATCCCCAGTATCATATATTTATATATAGTTTGTTTTATTTTAATAGATATTCAAAGTTAATAGAACTTAGTTTCGATTTCAAATTGTTTTTTTGTTTTTTTACTCCTTTAAACTTCAAACTCTCCGACATTTGATTTTTAACTTCCACCTCCTCAAGCAATATCTTTCAAAAATTTATTTTTACATCGCCCGGAGGGTTTTTTTTTTTTATTTTTGCTAGTAACTATAAATTATTTATATTGTGAATAGTTATTTGAAGCTATAATTGTTTACTAAAGATTATTATTAGTTATTTGAAACCATTTAACAGTGTATAAACAAATGATTATCATCTAATAGAAATAGATACTTCAAAACATGCAATTATTTGTATTAGATAAGAATACTTGAAATCATACTGCTGTGTAGAAATTATTTGTATTAGATAGAAATAATTGATATAATATAAGTGTGTACAAAAAACTTATATGTAAATATAAATGTACAATGAATGCATTTCCCTAACCACTATGTAGGAAATAAACTTAGACAGATTGACATGCTGTTAAAATCAATCTGATATATGATAATTAATATTAATGATATAGTTTGTTATATTTATAAATAAAGAGTGCTCAATATCAGTGATGGAGCATATGTATATGTTAGGATAGCGTAAGCATAGTCAATAGCACTTGGTGACTGTCAGTTTATCACCTATATAACCATCAGACCATATACAGGGTGCAGCATAAGTAACGCCCTTTGTTTAATTTAATTAAACAAAGGGCGTTACTTATGCTGCACACTGTATGTATGTGTGTATATATATATATATATATATATATATATATGAGGCTGTTTGCATTTCCCATGGCACTAATACACTTAGGAAAGATATGAATCTATTCTCCTCCAGTTATGGGTAAATAGGAGGTATGACTGGGTTCTTTAACCTTGGTATGGCAATCAATCAAGGAGAAGGAAACCTGTTAAACTCATCTTAAAAAATGACCTTGAGTTACACTGCTTTTGTGGAGGGGTTGGGTAAATACTCACACACACATATATATATATTATTATATATAATATATACCTCTCTTATGGGGCTAGAACTCATTTTTTGAGTTTCTGGTTGAAATAAAAAATATAACAGGATGACAGTTTTTCTTTCTTTGAAAGTTAAATATTGGTCTGTATATAATTTAATTGATTATTATATAATTGAGCTCTTTTTAGGGATTTATAAAAATCCTTGTATGAGTATATATATTTGCACCTACAAGAGCATACAGTATGGTTGTGCAGTGAGAGTTCGATGATCCCAAATAGAATCATCCCTTACTTACCAGTCATTTGAATTACTTACCCACACACACACACACATATATATATATATGTTAAAGTTATCAAAAAGACAAAATCGAATATTGAGTTTGAAATTAGTTGACTATAATATTAATAAAAGTAATTAAGTAAAATAAAGAAGTACAATAGCTTGTTTGTTAATTAAATATTGATTGCTTAGAAGTAGATTTTTGAGGTTATTTTTATTTTATAAATATGTTGATAAAATTCTGTTAATGGTACAAAGAAACCTCCCAAATAAAAAAAAAAGAAAGGAAATAATCAGAATTTTTTGTTAATCAAATATTGATCACCTTTTAAGTCTATTTTTCATAAACAGCTTTGATCCTTTTAAGTACAGACACACGCTAGCCAAATTTATCATTTTTAGAGCAGCTTGACATGTAAACACTGCATTTTTATAGCTAATAGAATCTCTCTCTCTCATATATATATATATATATATATATATATATATGTGGTTATCAATAGCTCACTTGGTTAGTTATTAGTGGAGTGCTCAATATCAATGATAAACCTATTTTATATATATTTTATAGAACAGCTTGACATGTAACTCATAGCATTTCATAGCTAATAAAATGTCTATTTCTCTCTCTCTCTTATATATATATATATATAGAAAAAGTGGAAGTAAATCCAACAATGTAATATTGTAAAAATTGAAAAAATACAAATTTCATAAACATTATTCATTAATGAAATTTGTGTTTTTTCAATTTTTACATTACACACACACACACACATATATATATATATATATATATAGCTGCATCCTAGTAAATAGATTAACACAAATCGATTCTAACTTATTGTTTACTTTTTGAATCCCTCAAAAAATCAACATCCGGTGTGAGACTTTTTTGAATCGAAAGTCAGTGTTCTTTCGCAACAAACATTTTAATGCAATGACCACACACATGAAATCGACTGCTATTAATCGGTGTCTCGATTAATTCAGTGGATTTAACCCTGAAGATCCTTATGGTGAAACTCGAGTAGGTTATATAATTTTATAATATATATATATATATATATATATAGATAGATAGATAGAGAGAGAGAGAGCGAATAGTAAATCGTGATCACTAGCTCTCTTGGTGAGTTAGTATTACAGCAAGTTTTTTGTGGTATTATTAGAGGAGTGCTCAATATCAGTGATAGAGCTATATATATATATAGGACGGTTTCACATGTTAGCTTTGCATTTTAGAGTTAATAAAATGTGTATTTTTCTTTCTTTCTAGTATATAGTAAATGGTTATCAGTCGCTCACTTGGTGAGTTAGTAGTAGACCAAGTTTTTGTGATGTTATTTGTGGACTTCTCAATATCACTGATAGAGCTATTTTATTATATATATATATATATATATATATATATATATATAAACTATAACTGGCCTATTGTTGGTATCAGCTACACAGTGAGACAGTCTATCCCCTTTTCACTAGTGCTAGACCAGGGAGATTGTTTATTTGTATCTGTGGTGGAGCACCACATCATCCTCTTCCTTTTCATCTTTAATATCTTAGATATTTACAATGTTTACAATAACGCTTATTTTCCACCATCTCCTTCAAAATTCATTTGTACCTATGTATACTGCTCATCAATAATATCTGCCTATGATCAGGAAGTAGTATACGAAGTAAGATAAAAAACGAGTAAGTACTAAAGTAAGAAGAGTAGCCTATTGTCAGTATCGGCCAGACAGTGAGGGAGTCTATCCCTTTTCTCTATCGCTAGACCGGGGAGATTATTTCTGCATCTGAGATAGAGCACCACACCTACCATCAGTTCCCGACTTCACTGCACAGATTCAAGCCATATTACTCATACACTGTGTTAGTTTTGTATAATGAAATCGAGAATGTTTTGGTGTACTAGTACATACAGATAAGTAATTCATAGTGGAATACTAAGAATTGGTTTTATGTAGATGGTCTGCATAAAAGTCTGCATAAGATTCTGCCACAGCTCTAAAGAACAGCAAACAAGTGGTCATAGACCAGTTCATCTACTCCCAGAACAGGTACAATAGGTTATTTGGACTATTTCTGCATATAAGGTGTGCTGGAATCCAACACTTAAACTTATAGACTCTGTATGGGTGCATGGATTAAAGCCAGCCAATCAACAGCTCGAATACATGGTTAGTTCACTATTTAATCGACAATTTGAAAGCCATTCAATTGCACGTATTTAACAGACGAACGGATATACGACCAAAGGATTCTATCCAACACTAACGGCCACCGAGGAACAACCAAAGGTTTTCTTTACTAAGGATCAACCCCTGCTTAACACAAGGGATCTCCACTGTAAAGTGCTCTCACTTGAAGCTAAAAATGGCCACAAAAATTGTAACAGGCCACAACAGTTGGCGAGGGCCAGTATCGAACCCGGAACCTTGTGATTCCTAGACAGATGCTCTACTGACTGAGTTAAACCGACCCTTGCAATGTATATTACTTTATCAGCCACTAACTCTATTTTCCTTGACTTGTGTAATCAGTATGGAGTCATGCAGGTGTCTTTAGGGCCGATAATATGATAGCTGTTTAAAAATATTATAGAAGCTCAGCAGGTGGGGAGGGACAAATAAACGGAGATTGCTGCAATTGGTAAGTGAGATAGAGGTTGATGCTTACTAACTTAGCAGGTGACATTAGTTTCTAAATTTTATCTAAATATATATGTATATAAACTCACAGCTTGTGTTATGTTATGAAAAATGAGAGCGTGTCAAAAGGATGCAGATGCAGTGCCCACGTGCAGGTGCCAAATGCAAAGGGGTGGGATGGGGATTAGGAGCAGTGGAAATTCTAGCAATACAATGCATATGGAATCAAATGAAGAAAATTGTTAAAAAAAAGAATCACCCACGAAAAGGGGGAGGTCCAGTCTAAGGAATAAAAGCACTAAATTACAAATAATAATATGTAGCATCTGCTAGATGACCAGCAAAGCCATTGGTTATTTAATAACATTAGTTATATAGAGCTCTGTAAATGGAGTTCAATACTGTTTGAATTATGCAAATATCCCCAGTAGTTCAAAAGTTATGAGAATTTAAAGCCCTGAAATTGGGAGTATTTTGCTAAAGAAATATGTTAAATCACGGACCAATTCAAAACAAGGAATTTAGTAATTTCTTCACCATTTCTTCATTTTTGGCATTTTGGAGCACCACGGTGGAAAACATCGAGAGCGTGGGACCAAAATCAAGTCAATGGAAACTTAAAGAAACATTATATATACACACACACACACACACACACACATACCAACCAACTCCTCTGCGAGCAGGATGTGACACAAGGTCAATTTCTTAAGCAGAGTTCAACAGGTTTGAATTCAGAGTTTTACTTCTCCTAGACTGGTTGCCTAATCGACGTTAAAGAGCCCAGTCTGCCCTACTATTTATCCATAGCTGGAGTGAGAGTAGGATTCATGTGAGGTATCCCTGATGATATTGATGCTTATATTTAAGGAGTCACAGATTCTAATTAGCCTTTCATAAACAGCTGTCCATGATGATATTGATGTTTTATTTAGGAAGGAGTGAAATATTCTAATTAGCATTTCATAGCTCTATTATGTTTGGATAATTAAAAAAAACTATAAAAAAACTTTGATGTTAACTTAGACTCAATAAAAATTATAATTCAGTTGCAAATTGAACTGGACATTGCTTTATTTTCCAAGTTAGGCCATTTTAACTGTATTTCTCTACATGCCATTTTTGCTAGTTTAGAGTTGGGGTTTAAAGTATGCTAACTGCATCTGATGGTGAGGTTCCAGTTCTGAAGATCTGGCAAGTAAAGAGTACCTCTTCATTCCTATTGAGATCAGTAAGTCTTCTGTTAGTTTGAATAACAGCAGCTAAGTACAACTTAAGCAGTGTCCAAGACAGTTGGTATATATATAGAATCAAGAATGACCCATTCATGAATTTGGGTGATTTGGGTCATTCCATTCCTTGAGTTCTGATTGGCTGCTTGATTTGAATGACATTGTGGAGTCTTATATATATCCTGTCATTCTGCAGTAGACTTTGTAACTATTCGGGTTTGTATTTAAGTTACAACTGTTTGTTGCCTTGTTTTCCCAGTTCGACGGTAATTGGAACTTTAATTATTCTTCAATTCCCATTACTCCCAGGTCCACTCTAGTAGTAGATGTTAGGCATGGGTCAAATAGATGTTTGAAAATTATTAGTATTGGATAAAAATACTTGATACCATATAACAGTGTTTAAATGTATCAAGAATAGTTGATTGAGGCTATATTTGTTTCAGGACAGCATATTGCATCCTTGTGTAGTTCACATCTAGCTTTTTCCATTAAAGTCCAAGTGGTGCAGCTATACAGTAGTACTGATATGGCTACAGAAATCCTGGAAGCAGCTGTATGGCCATGTAGCTATCATACAAGCCATCCAGTCAGTAAGTCTAAGCAGCTAACTAAGTACATGTCCAAGACACTGACCCATTCATGCTAATTTGAATGACATTGTGGAATTCTGCAGTAGACTTTGTGACATTCGGTTTGTATTTCAGTTACAACTGTTTGGTTAGACGGTAATTGGAACTTTAATTATTCTTCAGACAAAACATGCAAGACACTGCTAAGTAACCCATAAGTGATGTTCTTCTGTGGACACATGGACACACTAGAGTGAACTTACCAGCAAAGACTTAGATTGATCAGCTCTGTGCTAGATATTGTGAGGAGGACTTACCAGGAGTGATGACTGATAGGGATAGGTGGCAAGAGAAGTCATGGGAATCCATGCTACCAGCATGACATAATGATGAGGATACTTGTTTACTAAGGATGATTATTATTAGTTATGGGAAGCCATATAACTGTGCAAATTAAAGGAAATCATTGGGGTGGCCTAAAGTTGGCATCAGCCAGAGTGAGGGAGTCTATCCTCTTTTCACTAGTGCTAGACCAAGGAGATTGGTTTTTAGCATCTGAGTTGGAGTGCCACACCTACAACCAGCTCCTCACTTTACTCCACAGATCCCTGTACTACTCATATTCTTACTCTAGAAAACTGAATATCAAAATGACTTGATTCGGCATTAAATAACCCGAAAAGGGTTGATATGCCATAAAACAAACCACCAACCAATTGAATATCAAAATGACTTGATTCGGCATTAAATGACCCGAAAAGGGTTGATATGCCATAAAACAAACAACCAACCAATTGAATATCAAAATGACTTGATTCAGCATTAAATGACCCGAAAAGCGTTGATGTGCCACAAAGAAAAGATGTAGAGTCATATTTGTACTCATTTTGGCTTCTCCTGTGAAAGTTTTTAACAAGTCAAGAAAGACCAGCTCGTGTCTGATTCAGTCGGTGCCAAATGTGAGAATATAATTTAATACTTTTTCTTCCCTTTGGCCAAACTCATCTACAGCTTTATCTAATAAACTGACAAAATGAGTGGCCAAATGAAAGGCTTGTATTTCAGTAATTGCCTTGATTGTTTTATGGTTTTTTAATGGATAAGCTGGTATAGTTAAGTGGTTAGAGCTTTGAGTAAGGAAATGTGTGGTTCAAATTCATAATCAGTGGGAATTAAAGTGTTAGCTTTGTAGTATTAGTTTCAGTCAATTAATTATGTTCATGGTTGATAGAAATTAAAATAACCTTATACTTCTGGAGTTTGATAAGTGATATACAGTGGTACCTTGATTTACGAGTTTAAATTGTTCCACTCATAACTCAATTTCCTTGTATATCAAATCAATTTTCCCCATTTAAATAAAGTGAAATGCCATTAATCCGTTCCATCTGCCCCCCGCCAAAGAAAACCAACCTAATTTTTAAAATGTTTTAATGTTTATTTTTTTTATAGATATTTTTCTTTGATGTAATAAAGTTAGGAACTTAAATGTTTTTAGTGAATTTATTAACATTATTTCATCTAAAGCTCATCGTACCTGAAATTTTAGCTCTCAACACAAATAAAAAAAATTGACCTAGTGACAGTTCGTAACACAGAAAACTCGTTAGTTGGGGCACTTGTAAATCAAGGTACCTCTCTCTCTCTCTCTCTCTCTCTCTCTCTATCTATCTATCTATCTATCTATATTATATATATATATATATATATATATATATATATATATGAAAGTAAGTAAACAAACAAATGTGTTTATTTTTTATATGGCCTTTTTAGCCAACAATTTTTGGAGGATATGTGCTTAATTGAAGTCATACCTAATTTTTGAAAATTAATTAGTTAATTAATGAATTTAGGCGAGCATATATGTTCAAATGTAAGGCTAAACAAATTGAGAAAATGTCAATCCCTGTATAATAGGTCAAAATGTACATACAGGGATTGACATTTTCTCAATTTGTTTAGCCTTACATTTAAACATATATGCCTGCCTAAATTCATTAATTATTAACTAATTAATTTTCAAAAATTAGGTATGACTTTAATTAAGCACATATCCTCCAAATATATATATATATATATTTGAATGCATTTAATGGAGGTGCATGGTGTAATGGCTAGAGTCATAGGAAATGGACTCATCGATCCGAGTTCAAATCCTAGATGAGATAATCTACATTTCACATAGCACTAATACTCTTGGCAAAAGTATACATCCACCTGCTCTCCAGCCACGGGTAAATAGTAGGGCAGACTGGGCTCTTTAACTTTGGTTAGGCAACCAGTCTAGGAGAAGGAAAACTCTGAATTCAAACCTGTTAAACTTCACTTAAAAAATTGACCTTGTGTCACATGCTGCTTGTACGGAGGGGTTGATAAAATATGTATATGTATCTTCACTGAACGAGGCAATTTGCATTTCAAATAGCACTAATAGTAATACTCTTGGGAAAGGTATACATCCACCTACTCTCCTATTAAACTCTGCATAAAAAAATTGACCTTGTGTACTTGTGGGGAGGGGTTGGTAAATATGTACATTTGAATGTATTTAAGAGGGGGGGTTGTTGCATATTAGCTTTTCGTGAGGACTAAAAGAAGTTTAAAAAATAGAAATAAATTCATAAACTTGATGCACTGTGGAATTTGTTGTGGTTTTACTATCGTAGATTAAAGGATAAAAGTATAAAAACACAATTTCATCAAAAGGGCAATAAGAGGGAAAGAAATCCTAGACATGCATTCCCCACCCTTCCTAGTGAGTGATGTTAATAGTATAGGATTAAGGTTTAAAATATGATAGCCCTGGCAGGGGCAGGTATGAAATGGATAGAGAAATTGACTTGGGCTCGGATCAATGCTTCTCTCGACACTATTGTTGTCATACACACAACAAAACATCCCTTAATACACACTGCACCACCCAGTGTCACTCAATGAGAAAGCAAGTCACAACTTAATCCTCATTATCCCAGTGGGTAGTTCAGTGGGGTTGGAGGGGTTTGGGGGTTGGTCAATTGAGAGGTGATTGATATCAAACACAGGCAGCAGCCTGACAAACTTGGATTCACACTAAGTGCTGTAATTACAACCAACACAAAATAAATCTATTTAAATATCTGTCTCACTGACACTAGCTAAATGGTTACAATGTAGAGTCGGTCATGAAAGACTATTGTTGAATTTCTAATGCTTTACTTGCTAAGAATCATTTCATTAAAATTCAGTCATTTTTTTCATCATCTAGAGAATGTGGAGTACCCCTTCATCCCCATTACTCCCAGGTCCACCACAAAATAAATCTATTTAGATATCTGGCTCACTTACACTATCTAAATGGTTACATTGTAGAGTCGGTCATGAAGGACTATTGTTAAATTTCTGATGCTTTACTTGCTAAGAATCATTTCATTAGAATTCTGTCTTTTTTTCTTCATCTGGAGAATGTGGAGTACCACTTCATCCTCATTACTCCCATGTCCACCCTAACTCAGAGTATTAGTACCTGTTCGGGGTCCCATCTATGGGTTAGATAGAAAAATGTGTTTATAAAAAAAATTGAGTATCTATTAAGAATGAATTTATTTCAAAACCTTGTTGGCATTAGATGACCCACCAAGGTTGATATGCCATAAAACAAACTAACTAAACTCAAATAAGTATTAATTAATTAATACATTCCTGACCCACCAACACAACAGTGTTTTACATTTGGTAACACAAAATAAATCTATTTAAGTATCTGTCTCACTGACACTAGCTAAATGGTTATATTGTAGAGTCAGTCATGAAGGATTATTGTTGAACTTCCAATACTTTACTTGTAAAGAACCATTTCATTAAAATTTATAGTTTTTTTTTTCGTCATCTCTTTATCATCACATAACTCAATGAACTGCATCTAATGGTGAAGTTCCAATTTTTGCGAAAGATATGCATCCAACTACTTTCCCTCAGCTATGTGTAATAAGTAGAGCAGACTGGTTAGGCAATCAAACCAGGAGAAGGAAAACTGAATTTAAATCTGTTAAACTCCATTTATAAATTGAGCTTGTGTTGCATCCTGCTCATGCGGAGGTGTTAGTAAATATATATAATAGTAAACTCCTTACTTTACAGCAGAGATCCCTGTGCTACTCATATGCTGATTTAGTGAGGGTATTTGCCTCATCCACTTATGAGGGCGTGACACAAGGACATTTTTATGTGTGCCCACCCACAAGCCAAAGCTCATGAGTGGTAGGCACAAAAAATGTGTCAATCCCGTTGACACTCCCCTCCTGGGATCGACACTATTAATTTACTTTACCGGTCCAGTGACCGAAGCTCACTGGACCCCCAGCCGAGGCCGGGTAGATGGCAAGTATGCTAATTTGGCTAGTGCCAGTATCGAACCAAGAACCTTGTGGTTCCTTGGCGGATGCTCTACCAACTGAGCTAGGCTTAGGAAATATCTGAAAACAAAGAATTGATTTTTATCTTTTTATTTTAGTTCATTAACCTGCATCAGTGACATTTATTTTGTCCTCAGATTAAATAGAAAATATATATCTCTGCCAAAATCACCTTTTTTTTTTTTTCACTCAAAGCATTAAGATTAATCATTTATTTATACCAGCACAGCACATGAATAGCACAGTTTCAATCTGTGCAGTAAAGTGGGGAGGTGTGGCGCTCCACCTCAGATGCAAAAACAATCTGCCTCGTCTAGTGCTACTGAAAAGGGTATAAATTCCTTCACTGTCTGATACAAACAATAGGCCACCTTGCCTAATTCTAAATAATTTCATAAAACAAAGTTTCTTATAAAAAGTAGATATGAGGGTCGGCTGAAAAGTTCATAGGCTGATTAAGGTTTATTTTTTTGAAGTTCATAAACATCTTACATAAAAATAAAAAAGGGACATCAAGAGAACTTTTCAGCCCACTCTTGTATATTAACTATATAACAAAGACATACATAAAAATAGCCTTTTTTTAAGGATAATATCCTCATATAAATCTCAAAGTGCTTATTCATATGTCTCTATCAGAGTAGATAGATGAAGATCTAGTTCTGATATAAAGAGTATGTATTTATTGAACCCTTTTGCTATGAGCATGATGTGACACAAGGTCAATTTTTAAGTATTAAAGTTTGAATTCAGATGAATGTATTATATATATATATATATATATATATATATATATATAATAAAATAAATATATAAAGGTTTTACATATCTATTTATTTGGTGACAAAGGAACATTCATGACCATTTTGGTTTAACATCTTCACCTGACGATTGTTGATGCATGAAACCAAAATGGTCGTGAATGTTCCTTTGTCACCAAATAAATAGATACGTAAAACCTTTATATATTTATTTTATCATATTATATAACAGCTCTATTTTATGTGGAGAAAGGTAGACAAACATGGGATTTAGTAGAAAATGGATGTTTATTGTAGGTAGTGATGTCGGTGTTGTAATGTTTCATCTGTTAGACCTTCTTCAGGACTTTGAATAGAGTTCTTGCTTCAATGGGGAACATTTTCATACTGGTGAATCAGGAGGTTGTGAATAAGGGGAGTGGTGGTAGAGAAGAGTTGGTAGTAGATTTTCCTTTTCTCTAAGATAGGGTGTGTATCAATGGGTTTCTAATAACGATGCCACAGGTGTTAGGGAGTGAGTGGGTCATATATGCCCCTGGTTATAAGCAAGAACTTTATCCAAAGTCCTGAAGAAGGTCTAACAGACCCAAATGTTACAATGTTGATATCACTACCTACAATAAACATCCATTTTCTACAATATCCCATGTTTGTTACCTTTCTCCACACACACACACACACACACACACACACACACACACACACACACACACACATATATGTTTGTTTGATTATAATGTTTTTAAAACAAATTTAACGTCATGACATGAACACGAACGTCACATAAATGTTAAACAAGCCACAGTTTAAAAAAAAAATTTTTATTTATATTTCCTATCGCGCTTCATATAAACGCTAAAAAATTACAAAATCTCAACTATTTCATTTTTTCATCTCAACCATTGAACTCATCTGATGATTGGTTACCATGAAACTTTAAATGAGTGTAAAACCATAATATTAATTCAAAATGTATTTTTGAGAACAAATACATTTTGTTCTTTTTTTTTAAATATTGAATTTTCTTGTTGGAACCAGAACAATTTTATATATTATAATATATATATATATATATATACACACCACACGTGTGTGCTTAATTTCAAAAGAAAACCTTGGTATACATATGAACAGATGTATCTATATGACTAGGGGTGGAACTTAGTCAGGATTCTAATATGATTTTTTTATCTGAAATTTGTTGAGTTTGGTCAATGTGTGTGATTCCTATTCTCTAGGAAAGTGCATTGTCAAAGACAAAGATTATGTTGAAGAATAAATAATTGTTAGGCAAAACGTTTTCATTATTAGGATACATATTAACATGTCAATCTGTTATTAACTGATATTTCTATATTAAATTATATTTTATGATATTTTATCTGTGTGATATTTTCTACTGAATTAAGTGCATTCACAAGAAAATAAATGCTTTTTTTTTTTCATCAGACTATGAATTTAGAAATATATTCATCTACCATTTAATGCATTTATACCTGAACATATGCATAGATACATCTACAGTAATTGCTTGCATCTATATTCATTTATGTAGAGTTCTATCTTCTCTCCCTCACACACACACACACACACACACACACACACACACACACACATATATATATATATATATATATATATTGTTGTTGTGGAGTCCATGTATGCTTCTTTGTTGGTATATCTGATAAGTCTAATTTTTAATATATGTTATCTATCTATCTATATATATATATATATATTCACACTAAATACAAAAATATATATTATAGACATGTATATAACACACACACACACATATATATATATATGATATATACACTGAAAATTAGTCTCCTCATATATATATATATATATATATACGGATATGATATATACACTGAAAATTAGACTCCTCATATATATATATATATATATATATATATACACACTGAAAATGAGACTCCTCACACACACACACACACACACACACACACACACATATATATATATATATAATATATATATATATATATATATATATATATACACTGAAAATGAGACTCCTTGCACACACACACATATGTGTGTGTGTGCTTACTTGAATTAAGAACCTTGTCTCCTACATATGTAATGTATTTGAGGACATTGAATCTTGTGTCTCTTAAAACAGTCAAATAGAATCTGTAAAGGATGAGAAGATGATGCCCAAAGGGTACAGGTGCTTGGTGCATATCGCAGAGACTGGCTGTGGGCAAATCTGGATACAAAGCTGGTCAATACCTTCCTTTTCCCAGTTTTTCTATTTTCTGGGTAAGATCGGAAATTTTCCGGCCTGAGAGGCGATTGCGTTTATGGATTTTCCAAAAATATTGATGGCTGTGAGGTCTTAATGTCAGTTGCATGGTATTATGTCCATTTATGTCAATTGCTGTGAGCGGTGGCACTCAATGGTATTGTTGGTGCCTCTCTCTCTCTCTCTTTCTTTTCCTTGCTTTGCCAAAGTGTCAGATGCTATCGAGCTTTTCTATGTTTGACAATGACTTGTGTTCCCTACCCCCCCCCACACACACACACCCTCACCCCACATGTGAAGCTATTTAATTCTTGCCTCTTCCAATTTTTGTCTTGGTTAAAAATTAAAATATCTCTTGCTCACATAATTTTTTTTTTTAAATTGAGTAATTTTGGGGCTGTGTTGAATATTTGAAATTACATATCTATACATATATAAAGGTCAGTTGGTTTGTATGTATTTGTTGGAGGAAACTATGAAAATAAAATGATAAATGACTATAATATATATATATATATACATACACACACACAGTGATGCTGATAGCTTTTTGATTTAGTGCATCCTGGGATGCACATATTTGTTTTAAATGAGTCCCCGGAAAGCTGTCTAACTCTACCTTGTAACCTATTCTGTGTAATTCGTTTCTAAGAAACTATTAATATGTATTTACAGTTAGCTTAAAATGGTGGGGGGAAAGAAAAAAGAAAACACTGGGATGCCTGTATACAATTTTACTGAGTCCTTTTAGATTTTTGTGCATCAGAGACACAGGATGCATACCTATCAGCATCTCTGCACATTAAATATCACTAGAGCTTGTTTTTTGTGCAAAAATAATGAAGATTTTATTTTTAACTTTAGTTCCGGAGTCATTGGTCAGTCAATTATGGCTGTTGATTGGCAAAGGAATAAACTATGTGACCTCGCCCAGTCTATATATTTAGGTGGTGTATTGCAGGACACCTTATATACAAAAAATTCCAACAGATAGGAATACTTGATATCATAATATAACTGTATACAAATTATTAGTATTAGATAGGAATACTTGAAACCATACAACTGTATACTAATTATTTGTATTGATAGAGATACTTGATATATAACTGTACAAATAACTGAATAGACATGCAACTCTCATGCACAAGTCAGACTGTAAGAAATATCTTCAAATGATTTTAACTTCAGACTTATAAAATAGAAAAAGTTTAGTCAATTGAGAATTTTTATCTTAACTTGTAGTTAAAAATGTTGTTATAAAAAGTAAATCTACATAAAAGAAACAGATTCACACAGTACATTTTTTTCAAGGATGCCACATGCTGTCTTGAACAAATCCTGGCAGCAGCACACCACAAAAAAGTAGCTGTACGGCCACTTACCACCTATCACATAAACCATCCAAGTAAGACAACATGACATTCTGAACACTGCTGGAGGATCAAGGACCAAACTCATAAGTAAACACCTACACATGGCCATGCCAGTTCTGTGTGGAAGACCAGCCTGGTGTGATGGCCAATAGGGACAGGTGGTGAGAGAGAATCATCAGAATCTGTGCTGTCAGGTGATCTCTGTAGGAGTGAGACATCTCGAGGAAATTAGTTGACTCCTATAGGTACTAGGTCATATGAAGGAAATGAGATGACTATTAGGCTCTAAAGGAAACTAGTTGACCTGTTTAGGTATGATGCTACAAAGGAAACTAGATCTTAAAGAATGTTAGTTGACTTTTTTGCAGATAATGTAGATACTATTCTCTAATACAGTGGTTATTAACCTTTGTTTTATTTACCTATAGACCACTTTGATTCTTATTTTACTCTGCTGGATCCCCTTATAGCCATTTGATGTTTAAAAATCCTATTTTATTTTTATAGTTAAATATTTTTTTTGCCTGGACCCAAAAAATGTTATATGGTCTCCAGTGTCCATATGGATCCCTGTGGAGAACCATGGGTCTAAAGAAAACTAGTTGATTCATTAAGCACTAGGTTCTTAAGGAAACTAATTGACTTTTAAATGTCTAAAAAGATTTGTGTTTAAAAAAAACTAAGTAACCATCAAAAATGAATAAAACAAAACATCTTCAGCATAAAATAACCCAACAAGAGTTGACATGCCGTAAATTCTTACCAACCAACCAACCAGCCTTGAGCACTTAGATCTTACATCTTGCATATTAGTTTCTGCCAGATACATATTAACTATTACATTACTGCAGATTCACATTATATATTGTATAATACTTATTTACTAAGCTGAACTTAGATGTGGCACAAGGCCAGAAGTATGGAGCACCCATTTATATATTTTCACAATACAAAAGAACAATTGACTCCTTTGATACTTAGACCAAAAGGAAACTATAAATAGCAGCAGGTTCTGCACTTAAGAGAGAGTCAATATTTCAGTGGACAGTTGATAAGACCACCTTGCGATTAACCTTCTCATTAGTATATGTTCGTACTACTTTTCTTTGTTAATATATTGGTTTAACTCATTTCCTCTAATGTGTCTTTATGCTGGCCCTTAACCATACCACAATAATTTATCAATGTTTCAACTCTTTTTGGTTTCTATTTTGTAATTTTTTTATCATCTTCATGATGATCATAAAGTCGTGCTGATGGCACGGATTCCCTCGACTCTATCTCTCCATCTGTTTCTGTCTGCCATTGCTCTTGGTAAGCTGTTGTGACAACACACATAACAAATAAGAATTCGGTGGATACGTGACACCAGATAAACAGGATTTACATTTGCATTTCATCTTGGACAATTCGAACGGTCATGAAACCTAGTTTGTTCATTTAGATATTAGGCTCCAGAGAAAACTAGCCGTGTTGGTATGTGGCCTCAAAAGAAACTAGTTAAATCTATATAGGTATTTGAAAAAAAAAATTTGATTTATAACTGATGTCAAATATACTAGACTGGCCAATATTCTATTTCTGCTTTCTGCAGAATGAGATTGCTTCTAATTGATCATTGTTTGATATTTATGGACCTTGTCAACTTCTGAATTTTTAGATGCTAAGCAATCATAAAGATAGGATTTACAAGTGGATATCATAAAAAGAAAGCTTCAAAATTTTGCCTATTTTCATAGGGTGGCTTCTTTGTCCCCAGTGTTATAATTGTGTATTAAGATATCATTGGTTTGTTCGGGGATGGGTGTCAGAATTTAGGTACTGGGTAAAAAAGGAGGGGGTCTCCCAAGGAATAATTGTGATATCACAAAAAGTACCTGATACCTCTAAAGGGGCGGGGTCATTCCTAAAATGACATAACCAAACAAGTACTCGGTACTATGAATATTTTTATAATCTAACCATATTTCTTTTAGACAACAACAAAATAAATCAAATTATTATTCTGTTAACTCTATTGCAATCTATTAGATTTCCACGTGCCATAATTGAATGAGCTGTCTATCTTTATTAAATTATAAAATTTGTTAAGTTAAAATTTCTAATTAGCTAACAAAATTCACTTCTGCTTCTACCAAAGACACCGTAACACTTGTGAAGATCTTAAACAAAATAAGGTCGTCATCCTTTGCCCCCTTGCCACTGTTCTTTTATACTCTGTCTGGCCGAGACGTCGCAACTCTCATCTCGCCAGCTACTATAAATTATCGCCTCAATGACACTCACGATTTTTACCTCCACAACTAGTTGGACTCGTCACATGTTTTTTTTTCTTCCGCCCACACGTGCAACATGCCACCCGCTGTCTCTTCGATCGACGGACCGTTGTTGGCTTATCACAGGTTCATGAGTTTTGCCTTTTGATCTCGCTACAATTAAAGTTCATAGTAAAAATGACATGATGGCATGCATTAAAAAAAATTGGACACATAACACAACAGATATAAGGGTTGACTTAATACAGTTCTAAGTGACAATCATCACTAGGTTGCAGGTTCAATTCTGACCACAAGCAAAAATAACATAGAATGCTTAACATAGCTTAACACTTGTATCCTGTCATGGTTAACAGAATGAGAACCGTCTACCCCCATTGATTAAATAAAGGGTTTGGTTTGAAGTTCCGTGAAGGCTCTAGAGTTCAACAAGAAGATTCCCAAGTTTGACAAGGAACACCTGATGAAGGCCAGAGGGCACATCAGCTGAAACAATATGTAGATAACAATAAAGTCGACAGAGTAGCCTATTGTCGATATCAGCCGGACAGTGAGGGTGTCTATCCCTTTTTCACTAGTGCTAGACCAAGGAGATTATTTTTGCATTTGAGGTGGAGCACCACACCTACCATCAGCTCCCCACTTTACCACACAGATCCCTGTGCTACTCATATGCTGAGTTGGCAAGGGCTGGTATTGAACCTGGCACCTTGTGGTTCTGAGCCAGATGCTCTACTGACCGAGCTAAGCCGGCCCTATGATAACAATAAAGATGAGAACAATTGTCCAAATAATACAAATAATACAAATTATCAGCCTCAATCTCAAAAGTTCAGGGAAACAAATGTCCTTGAATCAGATTGAATTACTTGAACAAAGGGTTGGGTTTGAAGTTCAGAGAAAGCTCCTGATTATGACAAGAAACACCTGAAGAAGGCCAGAGGGCATATTGGCTGAAACATTGTGTAGATAACAATAAAGATGAGTATGAATAATACAAATAATCAAGCCTCATCTCATAAATTGAGAGAAACAAATATCCTTGAATTAGATTGAAACAGCCAGTGTCTTTAGTCTAAATGAGCTACAACATGGTACAGAAGATTGTCAGCTGATTACTTAGTTGCTAAAACTTACATCAAGATTAAATCATTGACTACATGGACACTCAGGGCAAATAATTTTAAAGTACTTCTAAGTATGAATTTGTGCTACTTGGCTCAAGTAAATTTTTCTAAGTTGAAGAGATTGTCTTGAGAAAGCATCTTATGTGACAGATTTACTAAGTCGAGATATCTTTGCCTCTGACCCCCCAGGCAGATTAATTACATTACAAGTGAGTTTGTCAATCTACTATTTTTTTCCTCTCGATAGTTTCATTGTTTTTCCAGTAGTGGTACTGGAAAATTTTGTATTTAACTTTTCTCAGGTTTGTAAGATTGGCTTCAGGCTTTAATTGAAAAGTTGACAATTAGATCTTGCATAAGTGCTTCTCACTGAAAAGTCATCTCATTTATTTGATAAAATCTGTAATTTCATATGTAATATATAAAAAACATAAGTATATCTAGTATTAGTAGGAGAAACTTATATAAACAGTAAAAATTATTAAGTTGAAAAAAACAAAATAAAAAGTGTATTATGCATTAGCTTAGTAAATATAGCATTTTTTATTATAGTAGTAGTAGTAAATATGATGAGCATTTATATGTTTAAGCTAAAGTCAGAAATTAAAACAGCTTCCCTGAAAAAAAAAAAATACTCTGAAAATGTGTCTGTCATTCGGTTGAAAAATGGAGTGAACTGAGAGTTGTCTGATTTTTTGAGTCAGTTTGTGGTTGTATCAAACAATTCTGAGAGACTCCTTTTTTGCATCCTCCACATGACTAGATTAGCAGATCATTGGTAGTGGGTTCAATTCTTGCTGGGCACCCCATACTTCTGGCCTTATGCCACATCTAAGCTAGGCTTAGTAAATAACAATACATTGAGAGTTTATCGGGTAATCCATTGGCTTAAGGGGGACCTGATCTGATTGAGAATGTCATCTATTAACCTCTGTAGGTATTCTTCCCCTCCCTCATCTGATCTTTGTTAAATGAGATCAGGGTCTGTGGCTTGGGCATATGTCATTGGCAAAGTTAATCCTAAAACTTGTCACCAAAAAGCATTAAAGATTAATCCTTAATCCTTTTTGGTGACAAGTTTTAGGATTAACTCTGCCAATAACTAAAGTCCACCACTGTTTTTTTAATTTTTTTGGCTACTATTTTTTAATTTTTTTATTTATTCTATTATTATTATATATATCTGTGTCACTAAGAGCTTAATCAAAAAGCGATTTAGCAGAGATCATAAGTATAGAAATAACATGCTTATTGTGATAAATAATTTCTTTTTTTAAAGTTGAAACAATTATTGGGCTAAAAAAAAAGGGGGGGGGGAGAAAAAAAAGGAGAGCAATTGTTGAAAAGGTGGGGATGAGAGTGATTTTGACTTCCTGCCCATCATTGTCCAGAAATTAATCCTATCAATCTAAACTAATTGATGGCTCAGATAACTTGAGTGAGCCCCCCTTCTCATTGCACCCCCCCCCTGTGCCTATTGTGCTTGTAAATTGTTTTCATTTCTACTGTCAATGTCTGTCCCTTTGCTATTGATAACATAGATTAAGTCACAATGACAATCTCTTATTATAGATTGAGGAGGAAAAAAAGATGTTTATTTCTACACTAATAATACTATTTTATCCTTACTTGGTTAACGTTTTTTTAGTGTCTTTCTCCCTCTCTCTCTTTCTCGGAACTTCTGATAATTTTTCTCTGTACTTTCTCTCTATTCTGTTTCTTCTATTTCCTTTTCTTTTTTTTTTTTATTTCTTTTTCCTTGTCACTTTTTTCTTCAATTTTTAAATATCTTTTTTTTTTTCCTTTTCTGTTTTTTTTTGTTATTCTAAGTTACATTCTCACTTTCTTTTTACTTTTCTTTTTCCATTCACATACCTTTTCCTATTCTACTTTTTTTTTCCCTCTCCATCAATACCCTTCATTTTTCCTCTTTCCATTTCCTTACCCTTCATTTTCCTCCTTCCTTACCCTTCTTTTTCCTCCTTCCTTACCCTTCTTTTTCCTCCTTCCTTACCTTCTTTTTTCCTCCTTCTTACCCTTTTTTTCCTTCCTTACCCTTCTTTTTTCCTCCTCCTTACCTTCTTTTTTCCTCCTTACCCTTCTTTTTCCTCCACCCATTTCCTTACTCTTCTTTTTTCCTCCACTCATTTCCTTACTCTTTTTTTTTCCTTCACCCATTTCTTACTCTTCTTTTTCCTTCACCCATTTCCTTACTCTTCTTTTTCCTTCACCCCTCTCCTTCACCCATTTCCTTACCTCTTCTTTTTCTTCACCCATTTCCTTATTTCTTTGTATTTCCTTACACTTCATTTTTTTTCTTTCCATTTCCTTACTCTTCATTTTCCCTCCTTTCATTTCCTTACCCTTTTTTCCTCCTTTCATTTCCTTACCCTTTTTTCCTCCTTTCATTTCCTTACCCTTTTTTTCCTCCTTTCATTCCTTCCTCCTTTCATTTCTTACCCTTTTTTCCTCCTTTTTCCTTACCCTTCTTTTTAACTCCTTTCATTTCCTTACTCTTCTTTTTCCTTCACCCATTTCCTTATTTCCTTACCCTTCATTTTTCCTCCTTCCATTTCCCTACCCTTCATTTTTCCTCCTTCCATTTCTTTACCCTTCTTTTTTCCTCCTTCCATTTCTTTACCCTTCTTTTTTCCTCCTTCCATTTCCTTATCCTTCTTTTTTCCTCCTTCCATTTCCTTATCCTTATTTTTAACTCCTTCCATTTCCCTCCCCTTCTTTTTAACTCCTTTCACTTCCTTACTCTTCTTTTTCCTTCACCCATTTCCTTATTTCCTTGTATTTCCTTACACTTCATTTTTCCTCCTTCCATTTCCTTACCCTTCTTTTCCTCCTTCCATTTCCTTACCCTTCTTTTCCACCTTCCATTTCCTTACCCTTCTTTTTTCCTCCTTCCTTACCCTTCTTTTTACTTCCTTCCATTTCCTTACCCTTCTTTTTAATTCCTTCCATTTTCCTTACACTTCTTTTTTACTTCCTTCCATTTCCTTACCCTTGTTTTTTCTTCCTTCCATTTCCTTACCCTTCATTTTTCCTCTTTCCATTTATTTACCCTTCTTTTTCCTCTTTCCATTTATTTACCCTTCTTTTTCCTCCTTCCATTTCCTTACCCTTCTTTTTCCACCTTCCATTCCTTACCCTTCTTTCCTCCTTCCATTCCTTACCCTTCTTTTTCCTCCCTCCATTTCCTTACCCTTCTTTCTAACTCCATTCATTTCCTTACTCTTCTTTTTCCTTCACCCATTTCCTTATTTCTTGTACTTCTTACCCTTCATTTTTCCTCCTTCCATTTCCTTACCCTTCATTTTTCCTCCATTTCCTTACCCTTCATTTTTCCTCCATCCATTTTACCCTTCTTTTTTCCTCTTCCATTTCCTTACCCTTCTTTTTTTCCTCCTTCCATTTCCTTACCCTTCTTTTTTTCCTCCTTCCATTTCCTTACCCTTCTTTCTCCCCCCATTTCCTTGTTTTTCAATTCTTTTATCCCCCAAATTCTTCTTCACTCAATATTTCAACTCCCCTTATCAAACTACCCCTCTAATTTCTCACTTTGCTTTCTTAATCACTCTCCCTACTCACAGAACTTGCCTATTCATTACTTATTTTTCTCTTTTACATTCCCTTTCACTTTTTTTATCAGTCAGTTTCCCCATCTCTTAATTTCTTTTTTCTTTTATACTTTCTCATAATTCTTTTGTAACCTTTCTTATTCATTTTTCACCCTCTATCCTGATCTTTTTTTTTACACTGGTATTTGTGGCGACTGTTGTAATTGCCTTCAACACTTAGTATCTTCATTGCCTAAATCTATAAAGCTTAAGTCACTTTTACTTTTCTTTTAATCTTTTTTATTTTGTTGCTTTAGCTTGTACAAAATGACTGTCTTCATAAGGAGGACAGGGTGAGGGGATTCCATTGCAAATCCAGCAAACCTCCCCTTTGTTGCACCACCCTTTAATCCCTCCATCTCTTTTTTCCCCTTCTTTTTGCCCTTCTTTATCTATTATGAACCCATTCATCTCTGTCATATGGTGTCAACAAATCTCTTTTTAACCCCCGCCCCACATCTAATACACATACAGCAAATCCACTTTCTGTTATTGTTTCCTGTTGATCTGAACCCACTACAGTTTGCTATCCAAGCCTTCCTTACAAATGACCCCACTTGAGAGCATAGTGCTTCTCCCTGTCCCAATTGTATAATTATCTGCATAATATGTACACAAATACTACTGGCTACTTAGTACTTTCATATCAACTGTGTTTTTTAGTCCTTGCACTATTCCTCTCTCGTTATTATATACTAAATCTCATTAAAAGAAGACTGACACTCACTTGATAAAATCAACTGGAAAGAGAAGAAATAAAAGCAGAAAACACAATTGATTCTCCAATCAGATATACTAATCTATGATATTGGTACTGTCTAGTATCTTCAGGGTAATCACTTGTATCGAGTGTACACAGAGACTTGCTTATATATATATATATATACATATATATATGTTTACCAACCCCTCCATACAATGTCAATTTCTTAAGTGGAGTTTAACAGGTTTGAATTCAGATTTGTCCTTCTCCTAGAGTGGTTATCTAGCCATGATTACAGAGCCTAGTCTGCCCTGCTATTTGCCTAAAGCTGGAGGGAGAATTCAATTCATACCTTTCTCAAGGGTATTAGCACCATGTGAAATGCAAACGGCTTTGTCCAGGAATTGAACTCTGGTTGACAAGTCCATTTCCTACAATTCTAACCATTAGTCCACGTGTGTGTGTATGTTTCTTTTTCTTGAAGAGGCCCCCCTCCAATCAGTCATCTGGTTACGTCAAGCCCTAGCGACTATATGATTGCCCCAATACTATTGCCCTTATGGCAAGCCTCAACACTTTTTATCATATAGGTAATAGGAGGAGGTGGCTGAGGGTCTTCATGCCAACTTTATATATATATATATATATAAAGTTGGTGGAGTGGCCTATTGTTAATATCAGCTGGACAGTGAGGGAGTCTATCCCCTTTTCATTAGTGTTAGACCAGGGTGATTGATTTTTGCTGAGGTGATGTGCTACACTTATTGTCATATATATGGACAGGTTAGCTCAGTCGGTAGAGCGTTCGTCTAGAAACCACAAGGCTCCTAGTTCGATACCGCCCCTCGCCAACTCAGCATATGAGTAGCACAGGAATCTGTGCGGTAACATAAGGAGCTGGTGGTAGGTGTAGCACTCCACCCCAGACGCTAA
This sequence comes from Doryteuthis pealeii, assembly GCA_023376005.1. NCBI lineage: Eukaryota > Metazoa > Mollusca > Cephalopoda > Myopsida > Loliginidae > Doryteuthis > Doryteuthis pealeii. The sequence goes on along the minus strand of CM042161.1, from coordinate 63,371,788 downwards.
AAACAATCTCCTTGCTCTAGCACTAGTGATAAGGGGATAGACTCCCTCACTGATTGGCTGATACCGACTGTAAGCCCCCCCCCCGACAACTTTTTCTTTTTATATATATATATATATATATATACTCAATTTGTTGACGCCCTGTCAGCTGGGGCGTTAGAATGCACCGACTGCACCTCTGCAGAGGGGTAAGACTCCCCCAATGGGGCCACCTGTTGGCCGTGGGTGGCGAGCCGTGATGCTTAAGGATAGAGCCCAGGTGGATGAGCAGTTTATGACATGCAATACTCCACTTTGGCCCTATCTTGGGCTAGACTGGTGGTCGGAGAGGCCCCCTCCGATCAATCGGCTGGTCACGTCAAGCCCTAGCACCTATATGATTTTCCCAACCCTATTGCCCTTATGGCAAGCCCCAACCCCTTTTTATCATATGGGTGCTAGAAGGCGGTGGCTGCGGGTCTACATGTCCTGGGAATGACGTTAAACTCTATCTGATGGTGAGGTTCCAGTTTTGGAGGTTTGGGGAATGTGAACACCCCTTCATCACCATTGCTCCCTGGTCCACTCTGACCCGGAGTGGTAGTACCTGTTAGGGTCCATCTATGGGTTAAATAGAAAAATGTATTTATAAAAAAATTGTATTATCCATTAAGAATTGATTTATTGCAAAACTTTATCGGCATTAAATGACCCACTGAGGTTGATATGCTGTAAAACAAACCAAACCAAATCAGTTATTGGCTGAATAGTACTAGTACTACTGTTCTTATACAAGGATGACTTTGGCATTAAATAACCCACAATGTTTGATATTCCAGTAGGATAAAATAAAAGCACTCATGATTTGGAGTTTCATGAAAATGACTTTTGAATGAGCTTGTGTCAACATGTCTGAAGCCTGTATGTGTGCGTCATATATATTTGGGAATAAAAGGCCTTAAATACCATGGGTATCGTGGTTATGGACCATTTCCACTCGCGAGTATGACCACGAGCTTCTTCAGACCACTGATATCTTTTATTTAGACAGGCATATGGCCAAACTCAATTTATATTCCTACATTTCACCTCCCTCATTCAGGGGTGATCATATTGCATTTTTTCTTTTCAAGTGTCTTTTTTATTGGTGGAAATTTTTTTTTTTTCCCTTCATCCTTTGCATGGTTGGCTGTGTTTTTATGTGTCTGCCTAGTCTGTTGATAAATTCCTAAGTTTAGTTTGACTGACCCACAGGATTCTATATATATATATATATATATATATATATATATATTTTGAGTGCTCACTCATTCTATTTTCTGACAACTATCATGGCATGTCAGTAACAATATTTTGTCAAGATATATAGTGATGGAATAATATGCAGGGAGAAGTAGATTCTTGCCTTAAGAGCATTAGTTTGAACTAAATATAAGCCCCCTCAGTTAAGTATTGAATACTGTACACTGATTTCATTTTTTGTATACTGTGAGTTTAAAACTATTGGCATGTGTACATTATTATTAAACGTGTGTAT
>CM042161.1:63327772-63365272 GCA_023376005.1 Doryteuthis pealeii | reverse complement strand
TTAGTGAATTATTTAAATTCACTGATTCATTGTCCAAGTAAGAAGACTAAATACAAAAATCTTAAATCCCATAAACCCCATAAAATTAACATCTAACTGCAAAAGGAATTGGAAATTGATTTATTCATTTAAAAGAACTTTTAAGTGTATAGATCTAATAATGATAGTGTACTGGGTATGATATCTGATGGTGAGGATCCAGTTCTGGAGATGTGTGGTGTACCTTTTCATTGCAATTACTCCCAAGTTCACTCTGGCACGGAGTGATAGAACCTGTTAGGGTCCTATTCAGGGGACAAATAGATAGGCTTGAAAATTGTGTTGGACAGGAATACTTGATATCATATAACTGTAAAATTATATGGATTAAGAATAATGACTTAAGGTTATAATGCTGTATTAGCTAGACAGCAAGGGGGTCTATTTCCTTTTCATTAGCACTAGATCAAGGAGATTATTTTAGCGTCTGAGGTGGAGTGCCACACCTATGATCAGCTCCTCACTTTACCACAGAGGTCCCTATGCTACTCATATGCGGAGTTGGTGAAGGCTAGTATCGAACCTGGAACCTTGTGATTCTTAGGCAGACACTCTACTTACTGAGATAGGAATACTTGATTTCATATAACTGTGTGCCAACAAATGATCATCATTGAATAGAAAATGTTATGTGAAAACATAATTGTGTATAATTTATTAGTGTTAGATAGGAATACTTAAAACCATACAGCTGTGTGCAAATTATTTATATTAGATAGGAATACTTGAAACCATACAGCTATGTGCAAATTATTTATAGATTTGAAACCATACAGCTATGTGCAAATTATTATATTAGATAGGAATACTTGAAACCATACATCTATGTGCAAATTATTTATATTAGATAGGAATACTTGAAACCATACAGCTATGTGCAAATTATTTATATTAGATAGGAATACTTGAAACCATACAGCTATGTGCAAATTATTTATATTAGATAGGAATACTTGAAACAATACAGCTATGTGCAAATTATTTATATTAGATAGGAATACTTGATATCATATAACTTTGTGCAAACAACTACATTCAAATATAGGAGGAATTTAAAAGGATTCAGAATTCATTTTGCCCAATAAGTTAATGAAAAAATAAATTCTAAAATCCGATGATTGAATTTTTTTTTAGAAGTTTCATTAAAAACATTGTTTATAAAGACAAGTTAAAATTAGCCTATCAAAGCAAAAAAAAACTTAATCTTTGCTTATCTCTCTTACCCAGTAACCTGTTGATTGTTCTCTAGCTTGGATTAGTGACCTACTGCCCAAGTGTATCTTTGGATTTTCATCAGCAGCTTAGGCCAAACGACTTAGTGTCATAATCTTCTTCACTTTGTATTTGTCACCTCAGTAATGATTTTTTTTATTTATTTGTGTGTTTAATAGTAGAAGTGTGTGTGTGCACGCAATATATATATATATATATATATATATATATATATATATATATATATATATATATATATATAGGACTAGTTGGTCTCTACTGGTAATGAGGTTAAGTCTTCTTATGTATATATTTAGTTTTATTTATAGAAATGGGTGGCTTGGATTTAAATTTTAGTGCTTGGGCTTGAATTAATAAAAAAGTAAATGTAAAGTCATTGGGGTGACCTAAATTTGGTATCATCCAGACATCGAGGGAGTCCACCTCCTTTTCACTAGCACTAGACAAAGGAGATTGTTTTGGCGTCTGGGGCGGAATGCTACATCTACCATGATCCCCTCACTTTACCGCACAGATCTCTGTGTTGCTCATCATAAATGTAGAGCTTTTTGGGGGGTTATTTTTTTTATACATTTGTCATTACAATCAACCTTGTTGTGAACTTGACAAAGACAAATTGGAAAATCAAGATTATATGTTTTGCTAGAAGTCTAGCATTATCAGAATGCAAATTATTTTATTTCTCTGAGTTTTGGTGATGAGGCTTGATAATTAGTATTACTAGCAAAATAAAAAACACCCTCTGGACGATGTAAAAATTAATTTTTGAAAGATATTGCTTGAGGAGGTGGAAGTTAAAAATTAAATGTCGGAGAGTTTGAACCATAAATCATGAAATCATCAAATTTATTAAAGGAGTCAAAAACATAAAACAATTTGAAATCAAAACTAAGTTCTATTAACTTTGAATATCTATTAAAATAAAACAAACTATATATAAATATATGATGTATCTATTAATGTATCTATTAAATACATCTATGGGGATGTATCTATTAAAACTTGTTTTAAAAAACAATGAGGACAGTCTAATGTTGCATGCTCAAATTTTGAGTGTGTTTATTCTGTTATGACGATTTATGACCGGGTATAGTGACATAAGCAGTGACGTAGTTTTTGTTACAGACAAAAACTGGAAGCAAATCTCCATTATTAATAGATTTGTATTATTCGGACTATTGTCCTCATCTTCATTGTTATCTGTACAACATTTCAGCTGATGTGCCCTCCAGCTTTCTTCAGGTATTTCTTGTCACATAGTCTAGTGGATAAAGGAGTTAGGTTAAGACAGTTCTAAATGACAGTTATCTCTAGGCTGCAGGTTCAATCCAGGTCACGGCAGCAGTAACATAGAATAATAATTAACACAGCTTAACACCTGTGCCCCAGCTTTGGTTAGCAGAATAAGAACAGGATACCCCCATGGACTGAATAAAGGGTTAGTTCAAAGTTCCATGATGGCTCCCGATTATGACAAGAAGGTTCCCGAGTTCAGCAAGAAATACCCGAAGAAGTTCGGAGGGCACATCGGCCAAAATGTACAGATAACAATGAGGACAATAGTCCGAATAATATAATCTACATTAAAGGGTAGAGTACCATAGTAATTTATATAAAGCATTTGAATACTCAATTTTAAAATGGTCAATTTAATTTTGTTGTTGTTTGTCTTTAAGTATTGTAGATTTTATAAGTATTAATTAGGTAAGGAATGGTGACTAGCAAAAAAAAAACAACTAAATATAAATTTACAAAGGAATCTTGGATCAAAGTTTATGGAGACACTCTTGTAACACTTTTGATTTAAACAGGCAGTTTATGAGAGAAATTAAAAGTAAATCATCTAAAAAGAAGTAAAATCAAGAGTTCTTATTTAAAAAGCCTATATATATATATATATATATATATAGGCCGTTGTCGTGTCAGTAGTGCTGTATGGCTACACCACCTGGACCATAACGAAGCGACTAGAGAATAAACTAGACTGGAGCTGCACAAGAATGCTGCGGGTGATCCTGAACAAGATGTGGAAACATCACCCCACGAGAAAACAGCTATACGGCCACCTGCCACCCAAACCATCCAAGTTAGGCGGACAAAACATGCGGGACACTGCTGGAGAAGCAAGGACGAACTCATAAGCAATATCCTCCTGTGGAAGCCAGCACATGGGCACGCCAATGTGGGCTGACCAGCAAAGACATACATTGATCAGCTCTGTGCAGATACAGGATGCTGCATAGAGGACCTCCCAAGAATGATGAGCGATAGGGATGGATGGAGAGAGATTGTCATGGATATCCGTGCTAACAGCATGACATGATGATATATATATATATATATATATATAAACTTAAGCACATTCATTTCTGATATTCGTCTCTGAAGATAAAGTTTCTTTGAAATAGATAAGACAAAAAAAATAACATCTTTTTGTTTTTATTTTTTACACGCATTGTAATTGCCTTCAAATTATTAATATATTATAATATACTTAACAATGCTTCAAGCAAATTACCAATTACTTTTATATATATATATATATATATATATATATATATATATATAATAATGCTGTACTGTGACAGCAAAGACATACATTGATCAGCTCTGTGCAGATACAGGATGCTGCATAGAGGACCTCCAAGAATGATGAGCGATAGGGATGGATGGAGAGAGATTGTCATGGATATCCGTGCTAACAGCATGACATGATGATATATATATATATATATAAACTTAAGCACATTCATTTCTGATATTCGTCTCTGAAGATAAAGTTTCTTTGAAATAGATAAGACAAAAAAAATAACATCTTTTTGTTTTTATGTCTTCAAATTATTAATATATTATAATATACTTAACAATGCTTCAAGCAAATTACCAATTACTTTTATATATATATATATATATATATATATATATATTGTAAACAATGCTGTACTGTGACTAATTATGGTAAAGCAACCTGTTACATTGTAAGCAATACTGTACTCACACTAGTTCTGGAAAAGCAACCAGTTATCTTGCATCCAGGAAATTATATATTGGAGTTGCACACTCTTTTAGATATGTTTCATTAAATATGAGAAACAAATGTTGTTTATTCATTTTTTATTTTAAAGTTTTTCCAGCTGGTCGGTAAGATGCCACTAATGAGAACAAGATTGCATAAAATCTCTCTCTCTCTCTCTCTCTCTCTCTCTCTCTCTCTCTCTCTCTCTCTATATATATATATATAATATATATATATATATATATATATATATATATATACACACACACTAGCCCATCCGCACGAGCAAGATGCGACACAAGGTCAATTTCTTAAGCAGTGTTTAACAGGTTTGAATTCAGAGTTTTCCTTCTCCTAGACTGGTTACCTAGCCATGGTTAAGAGCCCAGTCTGCCCTGCTATTTACCAATAGCTGGAGGGAGAATCGGATTCATACCTTTCCCAAGGGTATTAGCAACATGTGAAATACAAACAGCTTCGTCCAGGAATTTAACTCGGGTCGAGTCCATTTCCTACCACTCTAACCACTAGACCAAGCGCCTCTCTATATATTTACCAACCCCTCCACATGAGCAGGATGTGACACAAGATCAATTTCTTAAGTGGAGTTTAACAGGTTTGAATTCATAGTTTTCCTTCTCCTAGACTGGTTACCTAGCCAAGATTAAAGAGCCCAATCTGTCCTGCTATTTACCCTTAGCTGGAGGGATAATTGGATTCATACCTTTCCCAAAAGTATTAGTGCCATTTGAAATGTAAACAGTTTTGTCCAGGAATTGAAATCGGGTTAATGAGTCCATTTCCTATGACTCTAAACATTAGACTATGTGCCTCGTATAAAAACTTTATAATTTTTTAAATTCTAAATTTTTAATGAAAACTAAATTCATATGATTATTGATTGTTTTTAATTTATTTAATATTTATTGGATAATGATTCCGTGTGGATCAATAGTCAAAAATAATCAGGAGGAGGTTGGTACCTGTTATTATATTCACCCAGATTGTTTATATAAGGAAGATATACATTTATCAAAAAAATAGTTGTAATCTTTTTGTATGTGTACTTATTTAATTTCATTAGTCTTTCTAAGTTGATATATTTCATTACATTAAATATTTATGCCCAGCAGAGGGCGCATATTCCTAGTGATAAAAATAACGGAAAACGACTTGACTGTTTTTCCACCCTGTCTGTTCTTTTGTATATTTGCAGATATGAATGTATGTATGTATATTTCAATGTGATATTGAGAATGCGGTGCAAATTGCAGTAGATTTAATGGTAGACTAGCAAGAGCTGTGAATATACCACAGTATCATAATTTGATTATTACGTTTGATATATTTACTTAAGAGCTATTGTTAAATAGTTCAATACTCCAGATCGTTGAGGGCGATTTATTTGAATGGTCTCTTTTAGACTTGTTTCATTAAATTTGACCAACACATACTGTTTATTCAGTTTTTTCTTTGGGTTTTTTTTTGTTTTTTTCAGGTTTTTCCATTTGCTCAGTAAGATGCCATAAATGTAGAACAAGACCGTATAAAAACTATATATTCTTTTTATTTTCAATGAAAACTAAATTCATATGATTATAATTGAATTGCATTTTAATTGATTTAATGCTTATCGAATAATGATCCCCTGTGGATCACTACTCTAAAAGAATTGGGAGGAGGCTAGTACCAGTTATTATCTTCACCCAGATTGTCAATAAAACTTTCAACATTCAGGTAGATATAAGTAAGTAAAGTCATTGGGGTGACCTAAAGTCGGTATCAGCCAAACAGTGATGAAGTCTATCCCCTTTTCACTAGTGCTAGACCAAGGAGATTGTTTTTGCATCTGAGGTGGAGTGACACACCTACCATCAGCTCCTTACTTTACCGCACAGATCCCTGTGCTACTCATACGCTGAGTTGGCGAGGGCCGGTATGGAACTAGGAACCTTGTGGTTTCTAGCCGAACGCTCTACTTTACCACACAGATCCCTGTGCTACTCATACGCTGAGTTGGCGAGGGCCGGTATCAAACTAGGAACCTTGTGGTTTCTAGCCGACGCTCTACCAACTGAGCTATATTTAGGTAACAAACTCTCTTTAAGACATGTTCCATTAAATATGAAAAACAAATATTGTTTATTCTTTTATGATTTTTATTCTGTTTTTCTTTCCTTCTTTCTTTAAAAATTCTTTTTCATTTGGTCAGTAACATGCCACAAATGTAGAACAAGACTATAAAAAACTACATAATTTTTAAAATTTAAAATTTTCAATGAAAACTACATTTATATGATTATAATTGAATTGCTTTTTAATTGATTTACTGTTTATTGGCTAATGATCCCCTGTGGATTACTACTCTAAAAGAATCAGGAGGAGCCTGGTACCAGTCATTATCTTCACCCAGATTGTTTATGTCAATAAAACTTGCATAAAATGGCTTGCATGGACATGAATATTAAATGTAACAGCCAGAGCAATGACAATAATAAAAATGGCCTTCTGATCTGATCCAATCAGAATTCAATAAAGAATATTTAATAGGATTGGTTGGTCAGCCATGTTAATCTATTGAAAATCTCAGATGATGTAATTTTCTTTACATTTACAATCTGTGCAGTTATTCAGCCTTATAGTTAATTGTTGACCTTAGTCTACTAATAGCTGTCATCTCTTAATTATGTTTATTGACCTATAAAATTTGTTGTACTAATGTTAAGAGTTAATCACCATGGTCCACTGGTGCTTTGTAAGCAAAACAAAATCGGCTGAACTTTTAATTTTGGATTGACTGTTGTTAATGTGGCCAATACTAAAGTCAATACTTTGTCAACAGAGCTTAGAATATGCTGACTGTATCCCCTGAAGAGGGTAAGGCTCAACCACCCCCCAAAAAATGTATTATTTGCAGAGATGCTGATAGGTACATGTCCTGCATCTCTTATATCTTAGAACCATTAGTTTATAGTTCTCAGCACTAAAACAAGTTTGTTTTTGTTTTGTTCAGTAATATATATATATATATATATATATATGCCACCTGACGAATGTTTGCGGTTACGCATGCATGAAACCAATGGTCGTGACTGTTCCTAAAAACCTTTATATATTTATTATTATATAATAGCTCTATATTATATTGAGCACTCTTCCAATAATACCACACTTTGGCATACCGTTCCAGTAAAAGCTGAAACAGTGCCAATCCCACACTATAGTTTTTTATATATATATGAGAGAGATCCCGTAATCTGGTTTGGTCTTGGGGGCGTTATGCACATAATAGCCTGGCAGAGCCCATCCCACTCTAGGTCTACAACTGGTTTGAATTCAGAGATTTGCTTCTCCTAGACCGGATGCCACAGTAAAATCATATCCATGCATCCCAGTGTTTTACTTTTCTTCCCTCACCATTTCAAGATAACCGTAAATACATTTCAATAGTTTCTTAGAAATGAATTACACAGGATAGGTTATAAGGTAGGAGTTAGATGGCTTTAGTTAGGACCCATAAATTTTCCCTTGGGACTCATTCAAAGCAAATATGTACATCCCAGGACCCACTAAATCAAAAAGCTATCAGCATCACTGATTTGGATTATTCAAACTATTGTCTTCATATTTATTGTTATCTACACAATGTTGTACAGATAGCAATGAAGATGAGGACAATAGTCCGAATAATCCAAATAATCAAATTATCAAGACTCAAAAATTCAGAGAAAAAGCAAAAAAAGTATTGTCCTGGGTATAGTGGTAGTACCTGTTAGGGTCCCATCTCTCTCTCTTTCTCTCTTCTCTCTCTCTCTCTCTCTCTCTCTCCTTATATATATATATATATATATATAATATATATATATATATATATATATAATCATTATGTAGTTTTTGTACCACTGGTATTGCTAATGTAGCTGAGATGAGATTTTTCTTTTTCTTGAATATGTAAGAAAAAATAGTTTTGATTCACGTGCATTAAAAAGTTGTCTTGTTTTGCATTTTTGTCAGCTCTCACGTCAGCCATAATGATCAGATCAATAGCTGAAAATGTTTTCCTCATTTACTGTGGGATTGTTATTTAACAGTAACTTAAGATTTAGCCTCTTTCTTCAATTTCATTGTCTCGCAACTTACAATATCATGTGAAGAAACTTAGAATAGATATTAGTTACATATTAGAGGAACAATCACCTTGAGAAGGTGGGGTAAATCAGTGCATTAAGAAGGAACGGTAGGATATAACAAAGCTAATGAAAAGAAAACCAGGTGCAAGAAATGTGTATATTTATGTGTGTGTGTGTATGTATGTATATATATATATATATATATGTGTGTGTATGTGTTGAAATGAAAAATGAAGGAAAGAAAATGTTGAATGAATAAAATAGGATTTATCTGACCAAAACATATGTCAGTAAAATATAATAGAATAAATCCTATTTTATCCATTCAACATTTTCTTTCCTTTATTTTTCATTTCAACATACCATCAGATTCGCTTCCATTTTCAACTTACATATATGTGTGTGTATGTATATATATATATATATATATATATATATAGTGTGTGTAGGTATATATGTGTGTATGTATATATATATATATATATAGTGTGTAGGTATATCTGTGTGTGTATATGTATGTATATATATATATATATATAGTAATGCATATCAACATAGAAAAGTTAAAATCCTGGATGATGCTGTTTGCATTTCACATAGCACACAGTCTGTCCTACTATTTACCCATAGCTGGAAGGAGAGTAGTTAGATGCATACTTTTCCCAAGGGTATTAATACTATGTGAAATGCAAACAGCCTCGTCTAGGATTTGAACCCGCGTCGATGAGCCCATTTCCTACAACTCTAACCATTACACCATGTGCCTCCACCTAAATAGGTATGTAAGGAGATAAGTTTCAGAGATGCTTTGAACAATGAAAAACTCACTGGAATAAGTATGTTGAATGTTAAGGGGGCTATTTAAAGATGTTTTTCATTGTTCATTTATGTCTTGGTATATACGGCTTCAGTCTTGATAGTTTTTGATCACTCTGTGTATATGCATAGATAGGTATGTAAGGAAATAAGATTCAGAGATGCTTTGCACAATGAAAATCTCACTGGAATAACTATGTTGAATGCTGAGGGGAATATTTTGAAGATGTCCTTTTATTCAATGTTCTTTTCTGTCTTGATGGTTCTTGAACACTCAGCATAGATAAATATGAGGAAATAACAGATTGGGTAAAATCCAGCAAAATGTAATTAAAAGTTGAGAAGATAAAACTGTTAAGTTTCTGACGGCCATCCTTGGCCAGTTGAAAAAGACTTAAAGTAAGTAAGTCCTGAGCTATAGAATCCTTTGCTAAGTGAATAAGTCCTGAGTTAAGGAATTATACGTAGTGTCAAAGGTCCAGTGATATAATCTTATGCTACGTCGTCCACGAAGGTTCAGTGATATAATCCTATGTTCCGTCATCCACGAAGGTTCAAAGCAATATGCGTAGGTATGACCAGAACAGCCTGTATAAATATTATAACAGCAGCAGAGTACTGCCAGTGATTGGCCAATAGGTTGGTCACATGATTATCGCTGTCTATAAGTAGAAGTGGGCTTTTACCATATGCCTTATAACCCAAAACGGTCAACAAAAACAACTTCATTCAATTATTATTTTGTCTCGGTTTATTAAATGAAGTTACATCAAGATTGTTTTTAGAGATAAACAGTTTCCATTTCAAAATGAAAATTCTGATGAAGCTTTGTTAATACACCGAGGCGAAATATTAATTGAATGAAGTTGTTTGTGTTTTATCTGCTTTTATTCCTCATAGATATGTATGTAAGGAGGGAAAAAAGATAGACAAAAAAATAGACATGCTTGCTGGCTTGATATCAAACGGCAGTTATCAAAAGATAGACATAAAAAAATGTGATGCATTAAAATTCTTTATTGAGAGATAGAGCAAAAGAAAGATAAAAGAGAGGATTTAGTTGGAAATATTTCTGCATTTTTTATTTTTTATTTCATTCATTTTTTTTTTATTTTATTTTTATTTTATTTTTTACATACGAAACTGATCCATGTTTGTATAACATTTAGCTAAAAATGTGGATGGGCTACAAAGATTGGAAGGTATAAAATGGAGAATAAAAAAAAGAGATACTGGCAGAAGATGAGAGAAGTGAAGAGAATGAGATAAGGGATAATCTTAGTTGTCAACACCCGTGAAATTTCCACAGGTTCAGCTAGTTGTCATTATTCTATTATTCAAACCAATATTCTCATATTCGGCAATTTATTATCTTTCTGCTGATTTATTCTTATCCAATTAATAATCTCTAAGTGGGTAGGGATTGAGGTAAGACACACACACACACACGATACTGCTCATAAATATTTGAACAGTTTTGTTCCAATCACTTAGTTTTGAGAATAAAAACCAGAAAGATTATATAAGAAAAAAACAATTTTGATATATGTATGTGTGTATATATCCATGTGTGTATGTGTGTATATATATATATATATGCTTACCTGACCCCTCCCTGACTAGTTGCCTGTGTGTGTGTCTCTCTCTATATATATATTTGTATATTTATGTGTATGTATATATATGTGTGCATTTGTATATTTGTGTGTTATATTTATGTGAATGTGTGTGCATATGTATATATGTGTATAAACGTGTTTGTGCATGTGTATATATGTGTGTGTGTGAATATATGTGTGTGTGTGTGTGTGAATATATGTGTGTGTGTGTGAATATATGTGTATGTGTGTGAATATATGTGTATGTGTGTGAATATATGTGTATATGTGTGTGTGTGAATATATGTGTATGTGATGTGTGTGTGTATATGTGTGTGTATATATGTGTATGCGTGTGTATGTGTGAATATACATGTGTATGTGTGAATATACGTGTGTGTGTGTGTGTGTGTGTGAATATACGTGTGTGTGTGTGAATGTGTGTGTGTTGAATATACATGTGTGTGTGTGGTGTGAATGTGTGTGTGAATATACATGTGTGTGTGTGTGTGTGTGAATGTGTGTGTGTGTACATGTGTGTGTGTGTGTGAATGTGTGTGTGAATATACATGTGTGTGTGGTGTGTGTGAATATACATGTGTGTGTGGTGTGTGTGAATATACATGTGTGTGTGTGTGTGTGTGTGTGTAATATATGTGTATATATATGTGTGTGTGTATATATATGTCTCTATATATATGTGTGTGTGTGTGTGAATATATGTCTCTATATATGTGTGTGTGCATATGTGTATATACATGTGTGTGTGTGAATATACATATGTGTGTGTGTGTGTGTGCACGCATCTGTATATAGGTGTATATACATGTGTATATATATATATATATATATGTGTGTTTGTTAAAATGACAATATTTCCTAAAGTTTCTTTGTGATTTCTTGTGTCATTATTAAGCTTCATTGGTTCTGTTTATCTGATAAAGAGAGAAAGAGAAAAAATCTATCAGTGCAAGTTGGTCTCATAAAGAATTGAAAGACACACAAAGAAATAAAGAAAGAGACTAGTTTGCTGAAGGTAACACTAAGAACAGAGCTGACATTCCATTGGTTACTTGTGATTTGCTTGCATGGTCCGGTGGGCCCCGGGGCAGGGAGGGAGTGGCGATGCACAGGACGGTGGTGGAGACAAGTTGAGTGGATGAAGTGAGTCAATATAGAGACTGGTAAAGGCACCTGCCTTTTAAAGATAAAGTAACATTAAATTGTAAATAAATAAAAATCCTTGGCCACTGTAAAAATCTTGTTTATGATGCTATCAACCAACAAGCTGTCTAAATATAAACTTTAATGTCTCCAGAAATGGAGAAAAGAAGAAAAAAAAAGTGGCTACAAAGTATGTCTAGGAGAAAAACAATATTGGTTACTGCTTGGAGCTTGCTCTTCATCACCCTCACCAGTTTTCAGCATCCCTGGAATCGATTATTATAACTTATTTCAGAGATGGGAAACCTGTGGGGATTGAAATAAAATAAAAATTTTTAAAAATAACAAATTCTCATGAGGCTTCACCTGAAGAACCCTATGAGCATGTGTGGGGGGAAAAAGGACCCACATCCGACCCCCAAGAGAATCTCTTGGCCATTCGAGTTTAGGCCTTAATTGGGGCAAGACTCTACTATGACTTGCGAATAAAGCCTAAATCATAAAACTACTTTTCAGCTTTGTCTCTTCCTTTTTCTTTCCTTGAATTCCTTCCTTTTCAACGTGACCCCCAAATATGATATGGTAACAAAGCAAACCCTAGGAACACGCACCAAGAATAACAAGCTACCTTTTACACCTAAAACATTAAAACTCCCCCACAAACCTTTTTACATGTAAAGACCACATTGAAATTTAAGATCTCTTAAGAAAATTGACTAGGGCTTTAGAATACTCTGACTGTACCTCTGCAGAGGGGTAATACCCTCCCCCAATTGAGGCCTCCTGTTGGCTGTGAGTGGCGACCCGGATGCTTAAGGATGGAATCTTGGTAGCTGAGCAGTCAATGATATGCAACACTCCACTTTGGCTCTTACTTAGGCTTGACAGGCGGTCAGTGAGGCTCCCTACGATTAGTTGACTGGTCATGTCAACCTCTAGCACCTATGTGACTATCCCATCCCTATTATGGTAAGCCACAACCCTTTTTATAGTATATGTGCTATAAGGTGATTGCTGAGGGTCTTAGTGTCTTGGGTATGACGTTAAACTGTATCTAGTGATGTAGTTCCAGTTCTGGAGCTCTGGGGAATGTGGAGTACCCCTTTATCACCATTACTCCCAGGTCCACTCTGACACTGAGTGGTAATAACTGTCAGGATCCAATCTATGGGTCAAATAGAAAAAATGAGTTTAAAAGAAATGTGTTTAAAAAATTGAGTTTTAAAAAATGAGTACCCATCAAGAATGAATAAAACAAAAACATCTTTGGTATAAAATAACCCAACAAGGGTTGACATGCTGTAAAAACCAACCAACCAACCAAATTTAAAGATCCCATTGAAATTTAGGATCTTTTAAGAAAATCACACTCAACAAATTTTTAGGATATGGACTGTTGCAGTTATTTTTTGTATATAAGGCATGCTGTAATCCACCACCTAAACTTATGGACTCAGTGAGGTCACATGGTTTAAACTCCAGCCAATCAACAGCCTGAATATGTGGTTAGTTAACTATTTAATCGCTGATATTGACTGCCTTCATTTGCCAACATGCTCCAGCAAAATCTTTCAAAAATTAATTTTTACACCACACAGAGGGTGATTTTTTTCCTAGTAATAAAAATGTACTAGAGTTTTTACGATTTTGAATACCAACATAATTTGTGGTGAGTGGTATAATAATTCTTTTTGATTAGTTGTCAAATTATTGCATAAGTAACAGGGCACTATTACTAAACAGACTGTCCTTGCTTCTTTTTATCATGTTCGATTAAAACAAATTGGTATTATCACTTCAACACGCTCACCCCCTCTCTCTATATTTCCCCTCCTCTCTTTCTTTCTTAATATAATTTTTCTATGTAGCATGTCCTTTTAATTTTGAATACTGACTTAATTATTCCTTTTGACCGGTTGTCAAATCTTGGCATAAGTAACAGGGCGCTATTACTGGACAGACAGAAATGTGGTATTTTCAGCATTTTAGATAGATTTGTCATTATTGATTATATGATGACAGTCTTGGTAGAATGTACCAACCGAATTAACAATGTGACATGTACAGCACTTTTTGACTTTGGATACTGTAAAGATGAAGATTTAGCATTTTTGTGCTGGACATTTAATTCCTTCTAGTCAGCAAGGAAAAATGTCCTACTTGTGATGTGAATTATATGGATTTCTTGGAGAGGGATGAGGAAGTTCTATGACTGGTGGCCAAAGTTCAACAAGGCTCCTTACAAAGGAAATTCCTGACACCAATTTCTGTCTGTATTCATTGATGGCTGATTTACTGACCATGCAAAGATATCTGTGCTTGACTTAGGTCAACAGGAAAATATCTCTGTGATCTTCTCTCAGGAGACATGATTTCAGATATGAATTCGTCCAACTTATATATATATACAGTCAAATAGCCTCTTTTTCTTTTCAATCAAAGAACTGAGGATTATGTTCTGTCTACCAAATACCATTTTTCTTTGACTACTCAGTAACAATCAAAAAGCCTAACTTCGATTTTGATGGATTTTCTTATACTTTTAAACAGAAAAACTTTATATGAGAAATGAAATGGTTTGAAAAATTATTGAGATGTATAAATAGTGGTTTACTAGTTACATGAAAGTTTTTTTTGTTTTTGTTGGTGGGAGGATTCTAAAAAAACAAGATTATAATGTCAGAATGAAGCAGTATTCATTTTCTATCTAGAACAGCATCATTCCAGCATAAAATGAAATGAGCAGGAAATTTTTATGTAGCAATTACAGATTCACCACTTAAAAAGAACATTTCAACCAAAAACATATGGTGTCTACTGGTCCATGTCATGACAGTTTTTTTTTTGGGGGGGGGGGAGACATTAGCTTGAGGAGTTACCATTACCACTTGCCTACATTCATTTGTACCACAAAGGTAACAGTTTAAAACATGAGAGGTAGTTCTGATGCATCCAGTATATATTATCAAAAATCTAATTATGCCTTATGTATATGAAAGTTATTTTGGACCTGTGCTGTAGAGTAGGGGAGCTGATGGTAGGTGTGGCATTCTATCTCAAATGCAAAAAACAATCTCCCTGGCCTAGTGCTAGTGAAAAGGGATAGACTATCTCGTTGTCCAGCTGATACCGACAATAGGCCATTCTACCAACTTTACTATAAGTAATATAATAGGGCAGACTGGACTCTCTAGTCTTAGTTAACAACCAGTCTAGGAGAAGGGCAATTCTGAATTCAAAGTGTTCTGGGTATGACTAAATTAAATCTGATGGTGATGCTCCAGATCTGGAAATCTGGGGAAATATGGAGTATCCTTTCATTGCCATTACTCTTTGATCAACTCTGATCCGGAGTGCTAGTACCTGTTATGAGTCAAATAGATCTGTTGGAAAATTATTCCTATTTGATAGGACTATGTGCAAGAAAAAAATATTAAGAATCTACTCAATAATTTTAATATAAACACAATTACCTAACTTCTAAATACATATTTACCAACCTCTCTGCAGGATGTGACACAAGGTCAATATTTTAGGCAGAGTTTTACAGGTTTGAATTCAGAGTTTTCCTTCTAGACTGGTTGCCTAACCAAGGTTAAAGAGCCCAGTCTGCCCTGCTATTTACCCATAGCTGGAGGAAGAGCAGGTGGATGCATAACTTTCCCAAGGGTATGTGCGGTATGTAGACAGCCTCATCTAGGATTTGTACTTGGGTCAATGAGTCCATTTCCTACAAATCTAACCATTACACCATACACCTTCATAACCTCTAAGTTTACAATAACCCTAAGGTTGACATGCTGTTAAAATGACTTAATAATATTCAATTAATCTGAGTTAAAAAACAAAAGTTCTGAAGTCACTCTGCCAATGTGTTCACCTTGACTTTGGTAGAAAATTTTTAAAACTGAAATTTTTTTTTATAAACAAATTTTCTATTTAACCTATAGATAGGACCCTAACAGATACTACCACTCTGGTTCAGAATGGACCCGAGAGTAATGGTGATGAAGGGGTACTCCTCATTCCCTGAGCTCTAGAACTGGAACTTAACCATCAGATAGTTTAACATTATACCCAGGACAATAAGACCCTCAGCCACTGCCTTCTAGCACATATATGATAAAAAGTGTTGGAGCTTGCCATAAGGGCAGTAGGATTGGGACAATCATATAGGTGCTAGGGCTTGATGGGTCCAGACAATTGATCAGAGGGGGCCTGCCTATTTGATTATATAGGAGGGTGAATCCTTGTGGCAGCGTGGCTAGAGTACTTGACTGCAACATTGTAGTAAGCAATTTCGAACTCCTATTTTGCTATTACATTTACTTCTAGACTAATACCCTTGGGAAAGGTATGAATTCTCTCATTCCTACCAGTTAAGGGTTAAATAGTACCACTACTGTTCTTGTACAAGAATGAAATTGGCATTAAATAACCCATGAAGGTTGTTATACCATTACAAAAAAAAAAAACAACTATTATACTGATGCTGACCTGTATTGGCCTTTCCCTTAGGCAGTATCTTTTTCTTTCTTTCTCTCTTATTCTTCAGTTTCTCACGATTTTTAGTTTTCTTTCTTTCTTCCATATTCTTTTTTTCTTTCTTTCTGTTTTCTTACTTTTTTCATTTTTCTTTTTTTTCTTTCTTTCTTTCTTTCTTTCTTTCTTTTGTTCTTTCTTTCTTTCTACTTTGTTCTTCAGTTTTTCACGATTCATAGTCGTCTCCCTCTTTTTCCCTTTACATTTTGATTAAGTAAAGTCTTTGGGGCCGCCTAATGTCGGTATCAGCCATGCAGCGAGGGAGTCTATCCCCTTTTCACTAGCGCTAGACCAAGGAGATTATTTTAGCGTCTGAGGTGGTGCGCCGCACCTACCATCAGCTCCTTACTTTACCGCACAGATCCCTGTGCTACTCATATGCTGAGTTGGCGAGGGTGGGTATCGAACTAGGAACCTTGTGGTTTCTAGCCGAACACTCTACCGACTGTGCTAACCCGGCTCTCTTTGTATTTGTTAGTTTATCTCTGAGTGTAAAGAGAGAGATTAAAGAGTATATTACTATCTGTAATATATCTATATCTAGAAAAGAAAAATTCTGTCTCTATGTATATTTGTTTGGAGAAAAGAGACTTATTGCCAAAGTAGTTTACAATTTTTTTCAGGCTGGAATCCAGATTCAGACATAGATCCATGTAGTGGCGCTGATAGCTTTATGACTTAGTGTGGGAAGGAACATATTTGCTTTGAATGAGTCCCCAGGAAAATTTATGGGTCCCAACTAAAGCTAACTCCTACCTTGTAACCTATCCTATGTAATTCATTTCTAAGAAATTATTGAAATGTATTTACAGTTAGCTTGAAATGGTGAGGGAAGAAAAACGAAAAACACTGGGATGCATGGATATGATTTACTACATCCTTCTAGATTTTTGTGCATCAGGGATGCAGGACATGTACCTATCAGCATCTCTGTCCATGGTTAGTAAAAACTAATAGATAGCACACAATAAAAAATAAAACTCTTTCAATATTAAAAGCATACAAAATATTGAGATTGAATTTTATTTAAAGACTTTACCAATGTAGTTTTGTTATTTGGTAATTACTGCTTGCAGTGGTTCTCTCACAACTGCTGAAGGAAAAGTACAAAAACTAATGGTTAGTTCATTATAATTGAGTATTAGGACACAGATTACAATGACAAAAGGACTTTATTTAAATAGAATAAGTTCTAAGGGGAATAGATAGTGAACTTAGAAATATTTCATCATACAGGTAAAAAAAATACCAAGAAAATTTGGTACAGCCACAGAGGAAATTTGGTAGGCAAAGAGTTAAACTAAATATACCAAGATATCATTATTGCATGTTAGTTTAATAGTTAGCAAGCTAAGCTAAAAATTAAGTCATTAACTCTTTGCCTATTTAAGCCACTTACAGTGGTTCTCCCATCACTGCAATCCTACTGTAAACCATTGCCAGCAGCTCTCAGGTGTGTCACTTGAATTACAATAATAATAATAATAATAATAGGACTTTATTTGAATAGAATGAGTTCTGGGGTGAATAGATAGTGAACTTTGAAATATTCCATCATACAGGTAAAAAATACCAAGAAAATTTGTAACAGCTGTTGGGGGGAAATTTGGTAGGCAAAGAGTTAGATTTTCTTGTCTTCCCTAGATAATTAAAATTGAGGAGTTGGGTAAATCCATCTACTAAGTTGTATAATCAAAGAAGTATGTCATTAACTTTTTGCCTACTTTAAACCGCTTACCACACCCAAGCAAAGTACAAAAACTGATGGTCAGTTCATTGTGATTGAGCAGAAAGACTCAAATTACAATAATAAAGTAAGTAAAGTCGTTGGGGTGGCCTAAAGTCGGTATCAGCCAATCAGGGAGGGAATCTATCCCCTTTTCACTAGCGCTAGACCAAGGAGATTGTTTTTGTCTCTGAAGTGGAGCGCCACACCTACCATCAACTCCTTACTTTACCACACAGATCCCTGTGCTACTCATACACTGAGTTGGTGTGGGCCAGTATCGAACCAGGAACCTTGTGGTTTCTAGCCAAATGCTGTACCAACTGAGCTAACCCGGCCCTATATTTGAATAGAATGAGTTCTGGGGTGAATAGATAGTGAACTTTGAAATATCCCATCATACAGGTAAAAAAAATACCAAGAAAATTTGGTACAGCCACAGAGGAAATTTGGTAGGCAAAGAGTTAAACTAAATATACCAAGATATCATTATTGCTTGTTAGTTTAATAGTTAGCAAGCTAAGCTAAAAGTTAAGTCATTAACTCTTTGCCTATTTAAAACACTTACAGTGGCTCTCCAATCACTGCGATCCTACTGTAAACCATTGCCAGCAGCTCTCAGGTGTGTCACTTAAATTATAATAATAATAATAGGACTTTATTTGAATAGAATGAGTTCTGGGGTGAATAGATAGTGAACTTTGAAATATCCCATCATACAGGTAAAAAAAATACCAAGAAAATTTGGTACAGCAGTTGGGGAAAATTTGGTAGGCAAAGAGTTAAATCTATAAATCCACTTCTCTCGTCTCTTTGTCACATCACCAGATGTCTGAAGAAAAGTCTTTGCATTGTGATACCGTAAGTGACAGAGTAGAATGCCAAGAAAAGGTACTTTATTGCTAACCATGAAACCCAGTATTACTCGTATCATGATACTCGGTAAGATAGGCATCACCAAGTAACCTTGCTTACTCAAGAGATGCAATGAAGAACTTGGCATGGTATCATGACAATTTCCGAGATCATGAAACCAACCAACCAGAAATAAACAAATTAAAAAAAAAAAAAGACCCTCCCAAAAAATGATTAAACAAGTTGGTGTCTGGTATTAAATGCCCTCAAATGTAATGAAATTTTTTTTTTCTCTGGTTTGTTTATTTTTCACTAAGTGGGGAGAGAAAGAAAAAACTGAAAAGTACAAAGAAAGAAAAAGATTGTATTGTTCTCTAATTGGTTCCTTGCATTTGTTTTTGTTTTTCTCTGTAGTTTCTAAAGCAGTTCAAATCATCCTGTTGAATAAACTCACTGCATCATGATAAGAAAGATAGATACTATATGTATATATATTTACTTATATATCTACACACACACACACACACACACACACACATATATATACATATATATATAGTCATCCAAAGACACCATGTCTCGTATCACGATTCTTGAGTGTGGCTAGACATTTGCAGGCTACTCCAGCCGGGATGGAAACCCAATTGTTTTATCATCAGTCAGGCTACTTACTGTTTAGCTATCATCAGCACCTACAGACTGCGAAGAGATTTTTTACAGATAATAACATACATCTGTATCACACATGCAGACACACACACATATATGTATATGCTAGATATGTATATGTTCATCAGTAAAAAAAATCTCTTATCTATCTATCTATCTATCTATATATATATATATATATATATATATATATATCCACTCACCAGGTAAATTGGGGATGATTCTATTTTAGATCATCTATATCATTTGTATATCCACAATGCATGCCAATAAATTTATACAAGGATTATTCCAAATCCCTAAGAGAGCTCAATGTAAGATAATTAATAGATTAATTATATAAAAAAGTCAACGGGGAGGCTTAAAGTCGGTATTAGCCAGTCAGTGAGGGAGTCTATCCCCCTTTTCAATAGCGCTAGACCCAGGATATTGTTTTTTAGCATCTGAGGTGGATCGCCACACCTACCATCAGCTCCTTACTTTACCGCACAGATCCTTGTGCTACTCATACGCTGAGTTGGTGAGGGCCGGTATCGAACCAGGAACCTTGTGATTCTAAGCCGAACACTCTACCGACTGAGCTAACCCAGCCCATAAAGATCAATTATATACTGAGCAATATTTACACTTTCAATAAGAAACATTTTACAAAAACTTCACGAACACTTCTCTATATTGCTGTTGCCTCTTTTACTATCAAACTAGATTCTTGGATTTATTTTTGAATATTCTTGGTATTTAGCTTAGTTTGGCACAAGGCCATCCAGTGAGGATCAAACTTAGCACGAGACAACAAAATCAGGTTAGAAAATTATAAAGTCGTCGGGGTGGCCTAAAGTCAGAATCAGAGAGACTTTAAGGGAGTCAATTCCCTATTCACTAATGCTAGACCAAGGAGATCGTTTTTGCATCTGAAGTGGAGCACCGCACCTGCCATCAGCTCCTTACTTTACTGCACAGATCCCTTTGCTACTCATCTGTTGGGTCAGTGAGGGCCAATATCGAACTAGGAACCAACTGTGCTAAACCTAAATAGGGCAATTCATGTGGTGTAATGGTTAGCAAGCTAGATTAGCAGACCATTAATGAGTTTGATTCTCACTGGGTGCCCCATACTTCTGACTCTGTGCCACATCTAATCTAAGCTTAGTAAATCACTATATGTAAAAACAATTATATCAGATATGGCACTGCTGGGTCAAAAATTAATAAAATTTTTGCGTACACATAAACAAGTTTTAGGTTTTCTTAGATAGTTTCAATTGCTTAGTTCTAAGCTTTCTGCAAAGTACCAGAGATAAATTTAAAATCCCATAGGTAACAAGAGGAGACTGTGCGGATGTGTAGGTCTCTTCTTCAGTTCTTCATCTTTTGAGCATAGGATGGTAAGCTTTATACCACATTCCTCAGCCTACACCCTCAAGATGGCGTTTTCTTTTCATACACAACTAGCCATGTGAAAGTGACACATGAATCACAAGATGATCACATCGTTTTCTTCTTTTTTCTTTTCCACTCTCTAAATTCTCTACCCCAGTTTTCTTCTCCTTTTCTTTTGCCTGCCATTTTCTTCATCTTTGTCTTCTCTTTTTTGTTTTCTTTTTTTGTCTCCCTCTTCTTTTTTGTCTTCCTCTTCTTCATCTTCTCCTTTGTTTTCTTCTTCCTTGTTTTCCTTTTCTTCTTCCTCTTCCTCTTCTTTTTCAACTTCCTCTTCTTTTTCACCTTCCTCTTCTTTTTCACCTTCCTCTTCTTTCTTGTCTTTCTCATCTTCTTTCTCGTCGTCTTTCTTGTCGTCTTTCTCGTCTTCTTCCTCTTCTTCTTTCTCTTTTTCTTTCTCTTCTTTCTCTTCTTTTTTCTCTTCTTTCTCTTCTTCTTTCTCTTCTTTTTTCTCTTCTTTTTTCTCTTTTTTCTCTTCTTCTTTCTTGTCTTTCTCTTCTTCTTTCTTGTCTTTCTCTTCTTCTTTCTCGTCTTTCTCTTTTTCTTTCTCGTCTTTCTCTTTTTCTTTCTCGTCTTTCTCTTTTTCTTTCTCGTCTTCCTCTTCTTCCTTTTTCTTTTTTTTCTTTCTTCTTCTTCTTCTCACACTTAATGACCTGTACATCATTGCAGAAGATGAGTAAAATTACATGCACCAGTAGAAAAAAAAAGTCTCCACCTATTTCCCTTCCCCTGTCTCCTGCTGTGATCACCACTGCCATCTTGACCAAGCAATTGAGACACTCTCTACTGAGGATTATAGGATGCAGTGATATCAGAAAGTGGGTGGCTTGATGGGGTAGGGAAGGCAGTGGCAGGGAGGACAATCAAAAGGGAGCCAATGACACATAATTCTGGCCATCTCAACAACATAACACCCATCACCAAATAGTTGGGGAAAAAATTGGGTGGGGAAAGAAAAAGAAGCCCTTGCTTATGTGAAGACGACAACAGGAGCTAAAAGCAATAAGAAAAAAAAAAAACCTAAGTGTCCTTTGCTGTAAGATTTTTTGCTTTAAGTACAGGGATGGTATTATGTATTAGTGGTTGAAATAAGGAAGCAGTTTTGATGATAAAGATGCCAGTTAAAATGAATGGTATTGTTAAAAGGCGCCATTCTTGGAGGATGTGTCTGTTGTTTGACCCTAGACATGCAAAAACAAATTCTTTTCTGTAGAAGTCAAAGAGGTGAATTTTTTTCTCTTTTTTCTTTTTTTTTATAGGTATTATCATTTTCACGAGCGCCATGTCATATATTTCACCACCAGTCATTATCTGGCAGTGCTTTATATTGGTCTCATTTTTGTTGACTTATTTTGTTTCTAAGAACATTATATATATATATATATATATATATATATAATTTTGTTGATGGAAAATTAGGCAATAAAAGGTGTTGATTTATACATAGTTATAGACACTTTGAGCAAATCAAGAGAAAGAACTTCATTAATCTTTACTATAATATTTGCTTATTCTTTTTTAATACAATCTTTTGTAAGGGACAGTTTAGCTCAGTCAGTAGAGCATCTATCTAGGAACCACAAGGTTCCATGGTTCAATACCTGTCCTCACCAACTCAGTGCTTTCTTCTTTTTCTTTTCCACTCTCTAAATTCTCTACCACTTTTCTTCTTTTTTTGCCTGCCCTTTTCTTCATCTTTGTCTTTGTCTTCTTTTTCTCTTTTTTGTTTTCTTTTTTTTGTCTTCTTCCGCTTGGGTTTGTACAGTAAAGTGGAGAGCTGATGGTAGGTGTGGCACTTCACATACTCAAATGCTAAATACAGTGTAAATTATGTGTTTTAAGACATAATGTAAACTATATAGATACTTATTTTTAGTTAGTATTAATGCAAAGATCTACCTAGGCCATAAATATGTGACCCCCCAGTAAGGATTGAACTCTGTGTACACAATTACAATCCATCAAAAAAACACGACAAACAATAATTCCAGGGAGTAAAAATGATTAGTAAAATGGATTTTAAAAATAGATATGTAGTAAGTAATTGAGAGTTACCTCCCCTATTCATGATTACAAACCCTTTTCAGAATGCTCTTTAGTAAATACTCTATTTAAAGTCACTATACGGGTAACAATTATTCTAAGCAGAGTAAAACTTTAAGTCTTCCGATTAGTATTTAGTATTATTTGGACTATTATCCTCATCTTTATTGTTATATGTACAATATTTCGGCCAATGTGTTCTCCAGCCTTCTTCATGTATTTCTTGTCAAACTCGGGAACTTTCTTGTCGTAATTGGGAGCCATCACAGAACTTTGAATCCAATTACAAGAAGGTTCCAGAGTTCAAAAAGGCTCCACAGTCAGACAAGAAATACCTGAAGAAGGTTAGAGGGCATATCAGCTGAAATATTGTACAGATAACAATAAAGATGAGGTCAATAATCCGAATAATACTTATCCAAGCTCATCTAAAAAAAATTCAGAGAAATAGTTTTTATTTATTTTATTAATATTAATTGTTCTTTATTCTATGTATTGACAACTCTATTTGATTTTTATGTTAATAATTTAAGATTCTGAGTCATTGCTTTATTGCTTGATATTAGAAAATCTCAATGAACTATAAATATAAATGTATTTCATTTGTTTACATTTTTTCATTATTTCAGTCCTTTATCTTCAAATCATGATATGTGTAACAATTATTCTAAACAGAATAAAGCTTTAAGTCTTCCGTCGTTATCTTTTGTCATTACAAGATATTAAGATGATTCAGTCAATAAATCTTGTTGTTCTAGTTTGACAGACTGTTTTTTTTGTTTTTTTTACTGCAGATAAACCATGGAACTATTAGAGTTCTTTAACCAGATTCTTATATATATATATATATATATATATATATAAAATAAAAAAGATGGAGTCAATAGTTGATTATATTTCTAATCTATATCCCTTGAGCAATATTGTTCTATGCTTCTCACTAAATTGGGGGGGTGGGGTTTGTAGAGAGCAGGAGTTGGGGGGGGGTTATGAGACAATCTTATTAGAATAAAAACCCTTGTGAATTCAACAGCTGATATATACTCGTGATATTCACTCGTGCCAATAAACATTATTGTCTATAAGGTCTGTTACCTATATCATGATCCACACTGGTTGGATACACGAGACAGTATTTCTTGATTTCATACATATGCTATCCTCTCCTATCCTGATTGAAATAAAAAAAATTTTTCTTGTGTTTGATAATACCAATTATTGATATCCTATCAATTATTGGAGATGTAGTATTTATTATGTATCATAGTTTATTATACGAAATGGAATAGATCATCATCATTATTATATTATCACCATTATTACTATTTACTATTATCATCATTATTAACATTATTTTTATCACTACTACTATTATTATTATTATGACTATTAAGTCATTCCATTAAATTATGGGCCCACGTTAAAACGAGGCCTTGTGCCCAGCCCATACAAGTGGGGTATGAGGCAAATACCCCATTCCATAAATATTATTTTAGGTTACTTAAATGATAGAAAATAGCTTTTAATGAATAAAGTAAAGTAAAGTCGTCGGGGTGGCCTAATGTCAGTATTGGCCAATCATCGAGGGAGTCTATCCCTTTTTCACTAGCGCTAGACCAAGGAGATTATCTTAGCATCTAAGGTGGAGCGCCACACCTACCATCAGCTCCTTACTTTACCGCCACAGATCCCTGTGCTACTCATACGCTGAGTTGGTGAGGGTGGGTATCGAACTAGGAACCTTGTGGCTTCTAGTCAAACGCTCTACCGACTGAGATAATGAATAAATGATAGAAATATATGTTAGGATCCATCTTTGGGTTAAAGAGAAGAAATTTAGTTTACCAAAAAATGTGTTTAAAAAAAAAAAAAAAAAATAAATTTTTAAAAAGTTTTCAGTAGCTATTAATTCTATTCTTGACAATAGAGCAAGTGCCCATGCCTCACTCACAATGCATAATTCCAAACTCACTCAACATTCTCACCTCTCACTCCTCTTCTCTCCCACTTCACCACATCCCATGGCTCATCCAATAGAAGCAATGCTATATGGCATTATGCTGATTCATTCTTAAACTTTTCCATTCTCCAGCTAACATGCTGACCTTTGACACTCTGTAAGATTCCATAACCCAGGACTTATTCACTTACAAAGGATTCTATAGATCAGGACTTACTTACTTTAAGTCCTTTTCAACTGGCCAAGGATGGCGGTCAGAAACTAACAATTTTCCGTGCTAATTTACATATCACTGTTACCTTCTGGACCCCCCCATTTTGTTACACCTTCTTTCTCATATTCATATTATCTGCCCAATATTCTGAGGAGGATAGGAATAAATACCACATTAACAAAAAAGGGAATTTTCTTCATTAATTTCCCCACATATCTTTTTTCTTTTCTTTTTCATCTAGCTACTTTCATTAGGGAATCATCATAGGGAGATTAAAGTTAATGATCTGCCATATTCTACACTTACCTTATGCAGTTGTTATCCCCTGTCAACCTGCTAAAACTGATTGTAGCTGATTTTGAGTATAGTTGTTTTGATAACCATTCAAGGATTTAGAGTCAAGTATATGTAATTTTCCAATATTTCGGGTGACCTTCACCTTTTATCAAGGTATTATATGAACAACTATAACTAGATGGGCGGGTTAGCTCATCGTAAGCGGGTCGGCTAGAAACCACAAGGTTTTAGTTCGATACCGGTCCTCGCTAACTCAGCATATGAGTAGCACAGGGACTGTGTGGAAATTGCCAGATCAAGTAGAACTTAGACTTGATTAATGAGCCTTTTGACAATATGACATGACAAAGAGGATGAAACCCACATAATAGCAATACACATTTTTATCCAGTAGACATTTCCATCTCCTAGATACAACTGCAACTTTGTGACTGTTCCTGAACAACGTTTATGGGGAAGTCCCTATGGCAGAGGGCTAACATGCTGGACTGTGACATCGTAGTTAATGAGTTCAAATTTCCGTTGTGCCATACATTCACATTCGGAGTAATACCTTGCAAAAAGTATGAACTACCTCACTCCCAGCTATGTCTTGAATAGTTCTAGAATGAGAAAAAAGAAAAAATAGAGGGGAAAATAGTAAATATTCGACTTGTTGACAATGTCGTCGTCGCTGCCGTCGCCGTCAAAAATCTGTATCAACTCAAAAATCTTCAGCAGCTGAAAATCGCCCGACTCGCCTACTGTCGTCACCCCACTTCTACTTATACGAATTTCTCCTCAACATCCGGGTATCTGCGCCCCACACACGAGATTCTCGAGCCAAACCCGACCGCCGGAATCCTCATAGCTATCATCCGGGCACCTGGCACTTACATTCGTGACTGTAGCTTCTCGACTTCAGTGACAATGTTTGCATTCTGAAGGAAGCGGGTTCAATTCTACAGTCCGACATTCAGGCAAAGCCTAGCCCGCTTCCTTCGAGAATACGGCAGGCCTTGACGTTCGCCACTCACCTCGTGTTCTCTGTCACAATAGTACCACTACTGTTCTTCTACTAGGATGGGTTTGGCATTAGATAACCCATAAAGATTGATATGCAATTAAACAAAGAAACCAAACTAATCATCAAGATTATAGAATGCTGTTTGCAAATGGCCATCATGTTATCACTCGAGTAGAATTTATCTCTTTGGACTGATTAGTTTTATTCCAATGAGATTTGCACACATTTGTGTATGAGATATATAATATATATATATATATATATAAGTTAGGATAGCATAGACACAGTCAATAGCATTTAGTGACTGTTCTATGAGATCATCACATAATTGAATCTTCAGCCCATGAATGCTCTCAAAACTAAGCTAGCACACACACACACTTTGCTCCATGATAGTTGGTTGTTAGGTTTGTACGGCATGTCAACCCATTGGGCCATTTTATGCTGAAGACCTTTTTGTTTATTCATTCTTGATGGTATTCACTTTTGTTAAACCACATTTTTTCTGTTTAATACATAGATGGGACCCTATGTATTACCACTCAAAGAGATGGCCCGGGTAGCAGTGATGATGAAGGGGTGCTCCACATTCCTCGATCTCCAGAACTGGAACCTCACCGATCAGATAGTTTAATGCATTTCCAGACATGAAAAACCTCAGCCACCACCTTCTAGCACATATGATAAAAAGGGTTGGGGCTTGCCATAAAAGGTAATAGGGTTGAGACAATTCATATAGGGGATGTGACCAATTGGTTGATCGAATGGAGCCTCTCTGACGCCACAATCTATCTCTAAGAAACCAAAGTGGGCTCCATGGTTTGGGTAATATTCACAGAGTTCCATCCGGCCTCCTGCCTCAAAAACCGTTAGCCTGTGGCGCTGAAAAAAAACACTAGCTACGATTTAAGTCTGTAGCTGAAGCGTGTCACTTAAAAACCAAAAAACAACTTAGGGCGTTTTTCCCAAAAAACCCAACCCTAACCCTAAACCCTAACTCCCTAGTTAAAATAAAGTTTTATTAGAAAATTTGTGGGTTCTGTTTTTCTGGGTCACCTTGTATTACTGCATTCCGTATTCATTTCCTATGATGATAAGCATTATACTATAAGTGCTTCCAACTAAGTATGTGTAAGACAATTTTAGAAAGCTTAATTTGGAAGTCGATTTCAACAGAACAAAAATTAAGGAAATTCTAAAATTGTTATTGCCAATGAACTTATTGTATAGGTGGAAAAATCAAAATTTTTAAGACAAATGAATAGTTCTCACAAAACTCCTCCCAAAAGGCATCAGAGAGAGTCGCCATGGAGTAAGTAGTAGTAGGTACAGTGCTGGACAGCAAATTGTCATAAGGGTTTGAACTCAAGTCTTGCTATTATGTTCATGTTCAGATGAATACCCTTGGGAAAGATATGAACTTCTGTCATTACTCCAGCTATAGGTTAAATAGTAGACTACTGTTGGAATATCTTGGTATAAATGTACACAAATGCACACTCATATTTATGGACTTTCCCAAATAGTAGCAGCAGGCATTTCTGGTTAGAATAGGCCAATCAGAAATGAGCTCAGAAGAGCATTTGAGATCTTTGGCAACTCTCCTCAAATCAGTTGCTAATGGGATTTCTGATTGAAGGAACACTACAGGCAAGGGATCTACAGAGACTTCCCCCTTTCATACCTTAGGATTTCAAGGAATACTGCAGGCTCTCTGCTTGCAAGGAGCTACACCCTTTCTATCTAGGATTTTAAGAAATACAACCATTCCTACCGGAAGAAACTACCACTCTTTTTCTACCATTGGATTTACCAACAGGGGAACAAAATACTTAAAATGGTTAAACCGGAATTCGTACATCTTCTACAAATCATGGCTTTGCGTAATAAATTAAACCAAAATGCGTGAATGAAATGCATTAAAAATAGAACCAAACCAAAAGGCAAAAATCCCTTATCTTCCTGCATTTCTGTGAAATATTAATCATATTTAACCTGCAAGCAAAAATGAGAAGACATTCAATTGTCTTGCCATATATTAATCTAATTTATTTATTATTCCAAGAGATTTAAAGGACCATTTTGAAATAGTGACATCAGTGTTACAAATATTACATACCAGAAAAAAAAACCTATGCCTACATTTTAAGCTTTGTCAATTTATTTATATTGCTATCTATTAGTATTATTTTTTAATCATTTTTTATTTTTATAAACGGGCGATAAAATTTATAAAAGCTGCTTGCTCATGTAAAAGAGCTTAAATTATATAAAATGGCACTCTAATGAAAATAGATTCGCTAGTTTCAATAAATATAGAAAATGAATAAATTATGATTAACAATATATGCAATTAGATCAAGAAGGGCTAATGTAAAATGTATTGAATTTATTGAAATTGCCTTTTGTATAAAATTTATTGAATGTTAAAGCAAAAATACCATTACCTTCTATGTCTGAATGCAAATAAAATGTTTACCATAATTCTGGAAAGGTTGATTAAGATGGCGATGATTTATATGAAACATGATATCACTGTATGGTCATGGAAAATGCCTGTAGCGATTACAAATGTGCTGCTAAAAGGTATCATCTTTTAATTTTTCTATGTCAAATATAATTACATGGCTTTTGTGATGATGACATATTTAGAGGCGAGGCATTTTCCTTTTTATCTTCTTCTTCTTCTTTCTACAGAATTGATTTATTTTCCAAGCATCTTTAATCTGTGCATTGAAAGCATGTTTGTCTCTAAACATTTGTGGCCTTGAAAAGAGGTAAATACTTAAGAAACACATTTATCATTCATATATTATTATATTATAATATATATAGTATATATAATATTACTAACCTTCCCAACCGCCTCACATTGAAGCAGGACTGTGCCCACACAGGTCAATACTTCTTAAGTGAGATTTTTAATAGGTTTGAATCATATGTGTTTGCCCAAGAGAGGATTATACATTATGGGCTCTGAGTACTGATCTAAACCATCGTTTGTGGTTAAATCCTATACTTAACGGATATTAAATCATCCACCATCGTAATATACCCACTGAAAAAAAATACTAAAAATCAACGAATCTAAACCGAATTTAATGAATTTTCAGGTTGCTAGTATTATGAGATAAACAATGATAATGCGCATAGTTATTGTGATCTAAAAAACTTTTACATTTTCACATCAGTAAACTTTGAACCAGTATCTTTGAGGCGTAACACAGGATTCACAAACAATGTGGCTTCAAAGTTACGTGAACAGCTGAAAAAACCTGGTAACAGTTTTTAAAAACAATACACTATTGCATATTTTCATCTGGTAGCTTCATTAATGTATCAACACTGAACAACTTCTCATAGAGTACGTGCTTAATTCCTCTGATTTTTAGTATTTTTTTTTCTTTCGCAGTGGTGGCATTACTATGTGGAATTTATGTCCGTTAAGTAGGATTAACACCTTAATAGTTTTATCTGAGTATATACAAACACATATTTGGTGTTGCATTTTTATTTTTTCCTTTAGTTTCCTATCTTTCTAGACTGGTTTATTCCTTTCCAAGCAGTAGAGAGAGCCCAACATGTCCCACTACTGTTACTTTAGATCTAGAAGAGATGATATGCCATTCATATCTTTCTACAAGCGTCATTAGTGTTAAGTCAATTTAAAAAACAAAAACAAAAAAACAGTATTAAGCTGTATCAAAGTATTTGTATTTTTACACAAACCTCTATCAATCCAACGCATTTGGTTTCAATGTTCGGGTTGGTTCCAAAAGCCAGTTACCCCTACATGTTCTTTTAATATTATCTGCGTTGATTCGGAACTATTGTCCCTATCTGTCATGTTACTTGTTACAACTGTTGGCCGATATGCCCTCCGGCCTTCGTTTCAGGTATTATTTGTCTAGACTTGGTGAAACCTTCTTTTAACTCTGGGAACTTTCTTTCATATTGGGACCATCACGTAACATTCGAGCCCCTAACCCTTTATTTTAGTCCACGGTCGGGTATCCTGCTTCTCATTTCCGCTAACCATAGCCTGGGGGTAGGAGTTGTTGTTAATTATTCAACTGCTTTCACTCAGGATTGAACTCAGCGTTCCAGACAGATAACTGTCACTTAGAACTGTCTAACCTAACTACCCTTATCCATCAGCCATGGTCCAATTTGACTGAAGAGGCGGAGAGGCATATCGGGCCGAAACGTTGTACAATGTAACAATGAAGATGGGGACAATAGTCCGAATAACGCAGATAATCTATAATTTCAAGCCTCATACTCAAACATTCAGAGGACAATTTCTTTTAACTCTCTTCATTATTTTTGTTTTAATAATAATAATAAGTTATGTAATTATTTAAAACAGAATCTCTGTAAAAATTAGATTTATTTTCTAGATTACATGTAACTATATTTACCCCGGAAAAAAATATGTAAGATTGAGTTCATGGTGACAGTACTTTTAAAACACCATCTAGCAGAGTTTGTCAACCCTTTTCACTCATGCACAGTGTAGCTGGGCGATAAAAATGATCAATACTTACCACCATCAGCTCTATATAATACATATTAATTATTTTATCATTAAATTTTAAAAGGAAAAGGGAATAGCGTGAAATATATGTGGCTACAAGCTGTAGCATAATCAAAACAAAAATATTTTAATTTTAAAAACAAAAAATATTTTTAACGTATAGGTATAAACAATAGTAGAGGATGATCAACCGTCCTCAATACTCACAGGGCACACCCTATGAAGCTTCATGGTACACTAGCTGCTGCCACAGCCACAACCCATTGAAAAACTTCTGCTACGTAAACATATTAAACAATTTATGGACTGCGCCTGAGTTTTACTAATTTTTGAATTATCGATGTGTAGAATTTGTAGGAAGTCATTTGGAAGAGTGACATCCATCATTGCGCAAATACACCAAGAAGAAAAAATAAAGGGTCACACTCGGCGCGTGGTGAGTGCGTGAGAGAAGAGTGTGTGCAGGCGAGCGCGCGCGCGAGTGTGTTTCTGAATTTTTTCAGGTGTGGACTCTCATGTAAAATGTATATGATACCTAAAATTTGAAGCTTACAATTCCCAAAAACTTGGGCAGAAATTAGGTTACAAAAAGTTTTGCTATTTCGCCCCCCACTTCTCGAATTTGGAGAGCTAAAAATTGACTAACGATCCGCCCAATTTTTGCAATTAGAAGTTTTCAATTTTGGGAATTGAGCGAACATTATTATTAATCCACACTTAGACAAAATTTCAGAAAAATTGAAGGGGGTGGGTAACATGGCCTGGAGGATTGACATATTCGAATTACCCTGAGTTAAATCTAAGATCTTGTGAAATACCAAAAAATCAAACAAAAACCCAGCAATACCATTTGTGAATCATGGACTTAAAATCAGAGCAATTCTGAATGGTCGCAAAACACCTGCATCAGATTAAAATAATTCTGCTTTTATAAGTTTATTGTTTGGTGAGGACAGCAGATTAGGAATTTCTTGTTTGCGGATGAAAGACGACTGAAGACAGAACATTTGGTTTAATTCTATTCCAGCATTTCCTATTGTTCTATGGTGGACATTTATTTATTTGGCAGTGTTCCACATCTTGGAATTGTATCCTTCTCCTCTCTTTTCTGCTTTCCCCAAGTCATGTGCACATGTTACTTATGTCATTCTGCCCTTGTGTTCACATCTGCATTTGGTACGGCCTCCTATTCGTAATTGGTCTTCACGGTTGAACATCATCGTATTTGCTGAGGGTATCTTTGTTTTGCGGCATATTTCAATCTTCTTGGCTCAGCCAAACTTCCACTAGTGGGACATGATGAGCACGTGAGAGCTGCGAGGTTGAACCATGTCCAAAGGCAAGGCACTTCTTAACCAGAAATGAGACACGGTCACTGGTGCAATTTCTTTCACTTTCACTAGTTGAACCTATTTATCATGATGAGACATAATGCCATTCGGGCCGTTGTAGGAAATTTATTTAATAACATTGTCTGAT
Source organism: Doryteuthis pealeii (assembly GCA_023376005.1). Taxonomy (NCBI): domain Eukaryota; kingdom Metazoa; phylum Mollusca; class Cephalopoda; order Myopsida; family Loliginidae; genus Doryteuthis; species Doryteuthis pealeii. The sequence continues at coordinate 63,332,511 of CM042161.1, read as the reverse complement.
TTGGAGGTGAAATGATTAAAAGTTGTGTTGCGCGACAGTACAATACATAAAAGAGAAGAAAATTTGGTGGTGAGGCTACAGTTCTGGGTAGTGTGAGTCACCCACCTTCGGTTCTATTATCTTCTGTTACACGCTCATCTGAAGTGGTACGACATGAAAGAAAAATAAGAATGAAAATCTCTCTCTCTCTCTCTCTCTCTCTCTCTCTCTCTCTCTCTTTTTCTTTCTACTCTTCATTGCAATTTATGCTCTGGCCCACTTGACTCTGAAATCGGTAGACATGAAGAAAAAGTAAAGACATGAGATAATCCTCTCTTTCTTTCTTACCTTCATTTGCTCATTATTCTCTGCTCACTCTGAAAATCTAAAGTGGTAGACATGAAAGAAAAAGAAGAATGAAGATCTCTCCTCTCTCTCTCTCCCTCTCTCCTCTCTCTCTCTCTCCTCTCTCTCTCTCTTCTTTTCTTTTCTTCTCTTTTTTTTTTTACCTTCATTGCTATTATTCTCTTGCCTCCACTCTGATCTGAAGTGGTAGACATTAAAGAAAAAGCATTAGAATGGACACAGAATAACTCTCCTCTCTTCCCCCTTTTTTTCCTTTGCTATTGTTCTCTTGGTTCCACTTCTGATCTGAAGCTTGGTAGACATAAAAGAAAAAGTTAAAACGAAAAATTAGAAAATTTGTCTGAATTTTTAGATGAGGCTTGATAATTAGTATTATATTGTATTATTCGCGATATTGTTATTTGTTACAATGTTTCAGCCGAGTGCCCTTCAAGGCCTTCTCAGGTATTCTTGTCTGGACTTGGGAACCTTCTTGTCGAATCCGGGTGCCATCACAGAACTTTACCTTAACAATTGGACACAAGCCTACGTGGGATAAAAGAGTAGGTTAGAAGTTCTAAAATGACAAGTTATCTCTAACTTGCCAGGTTCAATGTGGTCAGGCCAGTAGTAACCATAGAATAATATTAACACAGCTTAACACCAGTACCCCAATCTATGCGTTACCGGAATGAGAACAGGATACCCCTGTGGACTGAATAAAGGCGTAGGTTCAAAGTTCCATGATAGCTTACTCAGATGGTTTGTATTGATAGAAGGCAAAGTGACCATACAGCTGCTCTTGAGATTTATTCGAGACAGCATGCAGCAAGATGTGGACACAAGGTCAATTTCTTAAGCGAGTTTAATAGAGTTAAAATTCAGAGTTTTCATTCTCCTAGACTGAATTTACCTACCCATGGTTAAAGAGCTCATTCTGCCCTACTAGTTTACACCTATATCTGGAGGAGAATTAGGATTGCATACCTTCCCAAGTGCATGTGACATGCAACCAACTTCATCAGGAATTGAACTCGATGTGACGAGTCCATGTTTCCTACGACTCTAACCCTTAGACCACGCGCCTCCACGACTGTGACACTATATAAACTTGCTGTAAAAACTGTTGGAACATTATGGTTACTTGTTTTAAGTGTTTGTACACATAAGTTTTACAAAAAAATTTGAATAAGTGCTAATACATTAGTGAAAACAGGTCAATTTAACAGTTTTCATTTAGATCTTAACATGAGTACCATATATATATCAAAATAGATCTGTATAAAATTATAGTTATAGAAGAACACTTCAAAATATAACCACATATAGAGGTGCGTGGTCTAATGGTAGAGATCATAGCGAAGATGGACACCCGACCGGAGTTCAATTCCTCGACGAAGCTGTTTACATTTTCACATGGTGCTAAACCCGGAAAAAGGTATTGAATCCAAATCTCCCTCCAAACTAGGTAAATATTCAGGGCAGACTGGGCTCTTTACCATGGCCTAGGTAAACCAGTCTACGAGAAGAAAACTCTGAAATCAAACCTGTTTAAACTCCACTAAGAAATTGACCATTGTGTCAACATCCTCATTGTGCAGAGGGGTGGCGTAAATTATATAAACACATACAGCAAGTTGAATATTATTTACATACGAATAGTTACAGAAATCAGTAAGAATTGCGTTAAGAAAACCAAAAGGTTGACAGCCTATAAAAACAAACTGAATATTACAACTTACTTACTCATTCTTTGTATATTTACTCAATTGATTAAAAAAGGAAATTTATGGCAAGGAAGTCTTCTGTACTGTCTTCATGAAACTACCATTAGTTTATTCAAATAGTTTTGAAGTATCTGCTGTTTGCAATGTTCTGCATACACATTTGGGTTTTTTGCATTGCCCCGTTGTTGGCGATGCAATGTGAACATGTTGTCACAACCAGTAGTAAAAAGTTTAAACAAAATATCTATTTAGTTTTTACCTAATATTTTTTAAATACTGCTTTAACTATGATAATTATTCAATTCAACAGCCAAGTACTTTGTTTCTGAGCATCCCTTCATATATATAGAAAAGTGTTGGTTCTGTTCCAACGGAAATTCAATATTTTATGAAAAAGGAAGGTCCGCAAATGCATATGTTTGTTAGAAAAAAAAAATGTTTATTATTTTGGAGGTTTGCGTTTTGAAGGGCTTATCAACCTCCAAACCATATATACAGAATGCTTCAAGCAAAATTATAAAACCCTTATATATATATTCAATACTGTTGATATTATTACCAAATACTAATATTATTATTATTATGCGCTATCACATAGTACTCTCCTAATATACTATTTATTAGTGGCCTCATCAAGTAGGATTAAGTTAACCAGTACACTGTGGTAACATATGTATGTGTGATAAAACTTTATTTGTATTAGATAGGAATATACACAAAAGTTAATAAAGTTGATGGCTGGTATAGCTTAGTCGGGTTAGAGTGCGGGAACTAGGATCACAAAGTTCCAGGTTCGATACCAGGCCCTACCTATTCCGCATATGAGTAGCACCAGGGGTCTGTGCGGGTAAAATGAGGAAGCTGACTGGTAGATGTGGCACTCCACCTCAGTGCTAAACAACCAATCTCCTTGGTTCTGCACTAGTTGAAAAGAGGATAGACTCCCTTGACTGTTCGCTGATACCGAACATAGGCCACCGACTGACTTAACTTTTACATTTTTATATAAAGTCTTGTAAATCGATGACTACCTGTTTAGATAATATTTCTGTGTTTATTCAATTTTGGTGATCAGGACTAAAGCAAAAGAAGCTCTTCAAAAAGTTTGAACCAAGAAGAACCCTTTGTGTTGAATTTAGAGTGGGGTTACTTCACTAAGGACCGGTTGCCGATACCAAGGTTAAAGGGCCAGTCTGGCTCATTTATCCACTAGCTGTGAGGGTGAATAATTGTATTTTGTCTTTCTTAAGAGTATTTAGTTCTATGGAAAGGCCCAAACAGCCTCATCAATGAATTTGAAACTAGAGTTGCTGTATCTATTTCTTATGACAACAACCATTACACCATGTGGTTATAACCATCTACAAAATTATTTAATTTCTAGCAAGTACTTAAATCCCATATATAATAGAGGTTTAAGATAGTCTTTTGTTGGGGTGTTGTAATATAAGGTGTACAGAGGGTCACCACTTAAACTTAGTAGACTCTGCCTGGTGGGTGTTGTGGTTCAACGCTAGCCAATCAACAGTTTGAATACGTGGTAGGAACTATTAATCACCGTTCTTGAAAGCCATTCATTTGCCATATTATCAACATTGACGATCGGAACTGCAAGTCAAGGGACTTTGGTCAGTGCAAGAATTTTTACCGAACTTAGGAATAACCAAAAGTATTCTACCAACACGTAGGGGACACCGAGGAACAACGAAAGGTTCTTCACTTAAGGATCAGCCTTGCTTTAAACCACAAGGGATCTCCACTTTTAAAGTGCTCTCACTTGAAGACCTACAAATTGCCACAAATTTTAACACTTTGATGCTCTTAAGTTAGTTAGGAAAAAATAAAAAAATGAATGAATGCACATGCATTTAAAAAAAAAATCACATATTTTCATCATGAAAGATCCATTGAATCGACAACACTGTTCCTTGAAGTAGTATGTCACCCAATCCATTCGCCACAGGAGTAGGTGTGACACAATGGTCACAAGCATGGGGCACCAACAAGGATCAACTTGCTATTCAATGTAAGGATCTGAAAGACTAGCTTGCTAACCATAACACCCACCCCCCTCCTCTCTATGATGGACACCCCCACACTGCATTTCTGGGTTATACGTTCTCCTCGTTTGGACCTTTCAGGAGTGAGCAATACAGACTCCGAAAATTTCGAATCTGTTCTTGGCTACATAGAGAAAATGTCACTTTTTAGGGAGATGTTGAGCTGGGCCAGAAGTTATCCTGATGCTTGTTTGCAATCAATCCAAAACAGATTTGAACTGGAAACTGTCTCTGTTGCATGCCAAAAGCGGAAAGAGTTTATCATTGGTAACAAACACCGTTACCATCAATCGGGGTGGGAGTAGAGGAAAGGAAGCACGAAGGGTAAGAGACAGATACTTGCCTAAAAACCAGCCTGAACCAGATCTCCAAAAATTAGTTTATGAACCCTTCCTGAGTTTGTCCTGAATTTTTGAGATGAAGGCTTGGTTGATTAGTATTATCTGCATTTACAGAAGGTTCCCGAGGTCTGAGAGAAATACCTGAAGAAGGGTTTTTTTTTATATCATCTCATTTGAAAAGAATTTATGAAAAACCCAACAAGAAATTTTAACTACTCATTGGCTGTACTTTGGAACCACTTTATTCAAGGATGTTTTAAATTGGTGTTAAGGTTATCTCTCTCTTT
>CM042161.1:63269772-63327672 GCA_023376005.1 Doryteuthis pealeii | reverse complement strand
AGGGATGCTGGGCAACAGGGCCTCGTTTAACATGGCCATATAATCATTAATGGATGACTTATAGTCATAATAATATAGTAGTTATGAAAAATAATGTTAATAATGATGATAATAGTAATAATAGTATTGATATAATGATAATATAGATAATGGTGATAATATAATAATAAAATGGTTGGATATATATAATGATGATTTCGTATATAATTCATTTCGTATATAAACTACGATACATAATAAATACTACAGTTCATAATTGATAGGATAAATTGGTATTATCAAAACAAGAAAATTTTTTATTTCCATAAGGATAGGAAGAGGATAGCTATGTATGTAATAAGGAAACATACTGTCCGTGTATCACCATGTGGAAGATGATAGTTACAGACCTTATAGACATAATGTTATTGGCACGAGTGAATATCACGAGTTTTCGTCTGTTGAATTCACAAGGGTTTTTATTCTAATAAAGATTTGTTCATACCCAACTCCTGCTCTCTACAAACCACCCCCCAATTTGTGAAGAGAATAGAAACAATATTGCTCAAGGGATACTAGATTAGTCAATATAAATCAAACATTGACTCATCTTTTTTTATATATATGATATATATATATATATATATAGATCTGGTTAAAGACTTAATAGTTCCAATGGTTTAATCTTGCAGTAAAAAAACAAAAAAAAACAAAAAAAAAAATCTGTCAACTAGAAACGATTTATTGATGAATCACTTAATATTTGTAATGACAAAAGCATAACGACGGAGAGACTTAAAGCTTTAATTTTGTTAGAATATTGGTTACAACATATCAGCTTTGAGATAAAGGGACTGAAATATGAAAATGTAAACAAATGAAATACATTTATATTTATGTTCATTGAGATTTTTATCAGCATAAAAAGCAATGAATTCGAAATCTTAAATTTATTAACATAAATCAAATAGAGTTGTCATACATAGAATTAATAACAATTATATTAATAAATAAATAAATTTTCTGAATTTTTTTTTAGATGAGCTTGGATAAAGTATTATTCAGATTATTGACCATCTTTAATATTGATTGTACATGTTTCGGCTATATGGCCTCCAACCTCTTAGTGTATTTCTTGTCTGACTGTGGAGCCCTTTCAAACTCAGGACCTTGCTTTTGAACTCTGGAACCTTCTTGTAATTGGAATTTTTTCTTTAAGTTTGTGATGCTCCCAATTACAACAGAAGGTCCGAGTTCGACAAGAATACATGAAGAAGGCTGGAGAAACATTGGCCAAATATTGTATCATATAACATAAGATGAGGACAATAGTCCAAATAATACTAAATCTAATCGGAAGACTTAAGAAAGTTTTTATTCTGCTAGAATAATTGTTAACGTATTGGGTACTTTAATAAAGTATTTACTAAGACTTCTGAAAAGGGTTGTAATATGAATAGGGGAGGTAATCTCATTACTTACTACAATATCTATTTTAAAATCCAATTTACCTAATATTTCTACTCTGGAATTATTGTTTTTGTAGTGTTTCTTTGATGGATTGTAAATGTGTACAGAGTTAATACTTATGGGGTCACATATTTTGGCTAGGCAGTATTTGTATTAATACTACTATAAATAAGTTTTATATAGTTAATTATGTCTTAACACATATTCTACACTGTATTCAGCATTTGAGGTGAAGTGCCACACCTACATCACTTCCCACTTTTACTGTACAAATCTAAGCTGAGGAAGACAAAAAAGAAACAAAGGAAAAAGAAGACGAAGAAAAGATGAAGAAAAGGGCAGGGAGAAAAAAGGGTGAGAATTTAGAGAGTGAAAGAAAAAGAAGAAAAGCACTGAGTTGGTGAGGACAGGTATTGACCATGGAACCTTGTGGTTCCTAGATAGATGCTCTAACTGACTGAGCTATGTCCTTACAAAGATTGTATTAAAAAGAATAAGCAATATTATAGTAAAAGATTAAATGAAGTTCTTTCTCTTGATTTGTCAAAGTGGGTCTATAACTATGTATAAATCACAACTTTATTGCTAATTTTCCATCAACAAAATTATATATATTATATATATATATATAATAATGTTTTAGATACAAATAAGTTAACAAAAAATGATGACAATATTAAAGCACTGCCAAGATAATGATGGTGGGTGAATATATGGATATGGCGCTCATGAAATGATATCCTATAAAAAAAAGAGAAAAGAGAACAAAAATTCACCTCTTTGACTTCTACAGAAAAGAATTTGTTTTTTTGCATGTCTAGGGTCAAACAACGACACATCTCCAAGAATGGCGCCTTTTAACAATACCGATTATTTTAACTGGCATCTTCACATCAAACTGCTTCCTTATTTCAACACTAATACATAATACATCCCTGTATTAAAGCAAAAAATCTTACAGCAAAGGAACTTAGGTTTTTTTTTTCTTATTGCTTTTAGCTCTGTTGTCGTCTTCCATAAGCAAGGGCTTCTTTTCTTTCCCCACCCATTTTTTCCCCAACTATTTTGTGAATGGGTGTTATGTGTTGAGATGGCCGAATTTTATGTGTCATTGGCTCCCTTTTGATTGTCCCCCTGCCATGCCTTCCCTACCCATCAAGCAACCCCGCCCCCTTTCTGATATCACTGCTCTATAATCCTAGTAGAGAGTGTCTCAATTGCTTGGTCAAGATGGCAGTGGTGATCACGCAGGGAGACAGGGGAAAGGGAATAGGTGGAGACTTTTTTTTTTTTCTACTGTGCATGTAATTTTACTCATCTTCTGCAATGATGTAAGGTCATTAAGTGTGAGAAGAAGAGAAGAAAGAAAAAGAAAAAGGAAGAAGAGGAAGACAAGAAAGAAAAAGAAGAAAGACAAGAAAGAAGAAGAGAAAGACAGAAAGAAAAAAGAGAAAGACAAGTGATGAAGAGAAAGAAGTAAGGAAGAAGAGAGACAGAAGAAGAAGGAAAAGACAGAAAGTAAGGAAGGAAGACAAGAGAAAAGAGAAAGACGAAGAGACAGAGAGAGAACGAAGAAGAGGGAAGAGAGAGAAAGAAGAGAGAGAAGATGAAAAGACGACAAGAAGACGCGAGAAAGAGATAGAAAGAGAAAGAACAGGAAGTGAAAGAAGGTGAAAGAAGAAGGTGAAAGAAGAGGGGAGTTGAAAAGAAGAGGAAGTTGAAAAAGAAGAGGAGGGAGAAGAGAGGAAAGGAAGAAGAAGAGGAAACAAGGAGAAGAAAAGCAAAGGAGAAGATGAAGAAGAGGAAAGACAAAAAGAAGAGGAAGACAAAAAAGAGAGGAAAAAAAAGAAAACAAAAGAGAAGACAAAGATGAAGAATGGCAGGCAAAAGAAAAGGAAAGAAACCTGGGGTAGAGAATTTAGAGAGTGGAAAAAAAAAGAAGAAAACGGATGTGATCATCTGTATCATAGTGTCACTTCACATGGCTAGTTGTGTATGAAAAGAAACGCATCTTGAGGGTGTGGGAGGTGTGGTATAGAAGCTTACATCCTATTGCTCAAAAGATGAAGAACTGAAGAGAGAACTCTCAGCTCGCAGTCTCATCTTGTTAACCTATGGGATTTTAATTATCTCTGTACTTTGCAGAAAGCTTAGAATAAGAATTGAAACTTCTAAGAAACCTAAACTTGTTTTTGTGTCGCAAAAATTTTATTAATTTTTGACGCAGCAGTGCATATCTGTATCGATGTTTTAACATATATGATTTACTAAGGGTTAAATTAGATGTTGCCAGAGTCAGAAGTATGGGGCACCAGTGAGACAAACTCCATTAATGTCTCTAATCTACGCTTGCTAACCATTACAAACACATGAATTGCCCTATTTAGGTTTAGCACAGTTGGTTCTAGTTGATATTGGCTCTCACTGACCATAGATGAGTAGCAAAGGGATCTGTGCAGTAAGTAAGGATGAGGCAGGTGCGGCTGCTCCACTTCAGATGCCAAAAACGATCTCCTTGGTTTAGCATTAGTGAATGAGGGAATTGACTCCCTTCAAGTTCTCTGATTCCGATTTAGGCCACCCTGACGACTTTATATTTTCTAACTGATTTGTTGGTCTCGTGCTAAATTTGATCCTGACTGGGATGGTGTGCAACTAAGCTAAATGCAAGAATATTACAAAATAAATCCAAGAATCTAGTTTGATAGAAAGAGGCACAGCAATATAGAGAAGTGTTTGTTGAAGTTTTTGTAAAATGTTTTTATTGAAAGTGTAAAATATTGCTCAGTATATAATTGATCTTTATGGGCTGTTAGCTCAGTCGGTAGAAGGTTCGGCTAGAACCACGAGGTTCCTAGTTCGATACAGTCCGCCAACTCAGCATATGATAGCCACAGGGATCTGTGCGGTAAAGTAGAGCGATGTAGGTGTGGGATCCACTGCAGATGCTAAAAACAAAATAAATCTGGGTCTAGCGCTATTGAACGGGGGATAGACCCCACTGACTGCGGCTAATAACAGACTTAAGCTCCCCGTCGACTTTTTTCATATAATTTATCATATTTCTACATTGAGCTTCTTAGGGATTTGGAATAATCCTTGTATAAATTTAATTGGCATGCATTGTGGATATACAAATGATATAGATGATCTAAAATAAATCATCCCATTTACCTGGCGAGTGGATTATATATATAATATATATATATTTATATATATATATATAGATGATAGATAGATAAGAGTTTTTTAACTGATGAACATATACATTCTAGCATATAAAATATATATGTGTGTGTTGCATGTGTGATACAGATGTATGTTATTATCTGTAAAAATCTCTTCGCAGTCTGTGGTGCTATGATAGCTACATAAGTAGCCTGACTGATGATAAACAATTGGTTTCCTCCGGCTGGAGTAGCCTGCAAATGTCTAGCACACTCAAGATCGTGATATGAGACTATGGTGTCCTTGGATGACTATATTATATATGTATAATATATGTGGTGTGTGTGTGTAGATATATAAAGTAATTATATAACAATTTTTCTTTATATGATTCCAGTGGAGTCATCTGTTTGTATATTGAACTGCTAGGTATAATCACTAGTATTTTATACATAATATCAGTTCTTCATTATGGAATTATTATTAAGAATAGTTTTTCTTTCTTGTGTCTTGTTCTTTTCTTTCTCTATCTTGGATATAATATTATCATAACCAGTAGAAAAAAATAATTCAATCTGAGTGGGTTTTTAATTACCTAGATTCTACATATGTATCTATGAGGTGTTATATTTGTATTCTGTGTTGTTTTGTTGTAAGTATGTGAATTGTCATTGTATATTCATGTTTAAGTTTCTATTTGCATCTCTTGAGTATATTCTAGTACTGGTGATGCTATTTACCGAGTATATGATACGAGTAACTGGGTTTCATGGTTAGCAATAAAGTACCTTTTCTTGGCATTCTACTCTGTCAATTACGGTAATCACAATGCAAAGACTTTTCTAAGACATCTGTGATGTGGACAAAGAGACGAGAGAGTGGTTTATAGATTTAAACTCTTTGCCTACCAAATTTCCCCAACAGCTGTACCGCAATTTTCTTGGTATTTTTTTACCTGTATGATGAAATATTTCTAATTGACTATCTATTCACCAGAATCATTCTATTCAAATAAAGTCCTATTATTATATTATATTTGGAGTGACACACCTGAGAGTGCTGCAATGGTTTTACAGTAGGATTGCGCAGTGATTGGAGAGGCCACTGTAAGTGGTTAAAATGGAAAGAGTTAATGACTTAACTTTTAGCTTAGCTTGCTAACTATTAACTAACAACAATAATGATATTGGTATATTTGTTTAAACTTCCCCTTTTGCCTCCAAACTTTTTCTGTGGCTGTACAATTTTCTGGTATTTTTTTTTTACCTGTATGAATGGAAATATTTCAAAGTTCACTATCTATTCACCCCAGAACTCATTCATTCAAATTAGGGCGGGTTAGTCAGTTGGTACAGCTATTTGGCTAGAAACACAAGGTTCCTGGTTGATACTGGCAATCCAACTCAGTGTCTGAGTAGCACAGGGATCTGTGCGGTAAAGTAAGGAGCTGATGGTGGTGTGGGCTCCATCTTCAGCCAAAAAATCTCCTTGGGTAGTGCTAGTGAAAAGGGACTTAGATTCCTCCCGATTGGCTGATGCCGACTTTAGGCACAACGACTTTACTTACTTTATTATTGTTAATTTGAGTCTTTCTGCTCAATCAATGAACGACCTCAGTTTTTGTAGCTTTGCTTGGGTGTGGTAAGCGGTTTTAAAGTAGCAAAAGTTAATGACATACTTCTTTGATTAACACTTAGTAGATGGATTTACCCAACCCCTCATTTTATTTCTAGTGAAGACAGAAATCTACTCTTTGCTATAAATTTCCCCACCGTGTTACAAATTTCTTGGTATTTTTTAGGCTTGTATGATGGAATATTCAAAAGTTCACCTTTATTCACCCAGAACTCATTCTATTCAATAATCATTTTATATTATTATCTATTGTTCAAGTGACCAACCTGAGAGCTGTGCAATGGTTTACAGTAGGATCGCAGGGTGAATGGGAGAGCCACTGTAGTGGTTTAAAATAGGCAAAGAGTTATGACTAATTTTAGCTAGCATTGCTAACTATTAAACTAACAAGCAATATGATATTTGGTATAATTTATTTAACTCTTTGCTTACCAATTTCCCTCTGTGGCTGTACCAATTTCTTGGCATTTTTTTTACCTGTATGATGAACTATTTCTAAGTTCACTATTATTACCTTATAGAATTATCATTTAAATCAAAGTCTTTTGTCATTTAATCTTGGTCTAATACTTACAATTATAATGAACACTAACCATTAAGTTTTTGTATCTTATTCCTTCAGCAGTTGTGAGAGAACCACTGCAAGGCATAATTACCAAATAACAAAACTAATTGGTAAAGTTTGAATAAATTAATTTCAATATTTTTGTATGCTTTTATATTGAAAGAGTTTTATTTTTATTTGTTGTGCTATTATTGTTTTTTAACACCATGGACGAGATGCTGATAGGTACATTCCTGCTCCTGAATGCACAAAAATCTAGGAAGGATGTAGTAAATCATATCCATGCATCCAGTGTTTCGTTTTTTTCCTCACCATTCAAGCTAATGTAAATACATTTCAATAATTTCTTAGAAATGAATTACATTAGTTACAAGGTAGGAGTTAGCTTTTAGTTGGGACCCATATTTTCTGGGGACTCATTCAAAGCAAATGTTTGCATAGCAGGACGCAGCTCAGTCATAAGCTATCAGCATCACTGACATGGATCTATGTCTGATTGGATTCCAGCCTGAAAAAATTGTAAACTAATTTGCTAGTAGTCTCTTTTCTTTCCAAACAATATACATCGAGCAGAATTTTTCTTTCTAGATATAGTATCTTACAGATGTAATTCTTCAATTTCTCTTTACCCTCAGAGATACTAACAAATACAAAGGGCGGGTTAGCACAGTCGGTAGAGTGTTCGCTAGAAAACAAGGTTCCTAGTTTCGATACCCAGCTCGCAACCAGCGTTTAATGATAGCAACAGGGGAATCTGTGGCGGTAAAGTAAGGACGATGGTAGGTGCGGTGCACCACTCAGACGCTAGAATATTCCTTGGTCAGCGCTAGTGAAAGGGATAGACTCCTCGCTGCAATGGCTGATACCGACATTAGGCCGCCAAGACTTTACTTAATCAAAATGTAAAGGGAAAAGAGGGAGACAACTATGAATTGTGAAAAACTGAAGACAAAGTGATAGAAAGTAGAACAAAAGAAAGAAAGAAAGACAAAGAAAGAAAGAAAGAAAGACAAAAGAAGAAGAAAGACAAAGAAAGAAAAAAGAACAAAAGAAAGAAAAAAAGAATGAAAAAACTAAGAAACAGAAGCAGAAAAAAGGAACATGGAAGAAAGAAGAAACTAAAAATCGTGAGAAACTAAAGAATAAGAGAGAAAGAAAGAAAAGATACTGCCTAAGGGAAGGCCAATACAGGTCAGCATCAGTATAATAGTTGTCTTTTTTTGTATGGTTAACAACCTTCATGGGTTATTTATGCCAATTTCATCTTGTACAAGAACGTAGTGGGTACTATTTAACACTTAATGGTAGGAATGAGGGAATTATACTTTCCAAGGGTATTAAGTTCTAGAAAGTAAATGTATATGCAAAATGGAGTTCGAAATTGTTTAGCTACAATGTTGCAGTCGAGTATCTAGCCAGCTGCCACATAGGAATCCCCTTTATATAATTCAAATGGGCAGGCCCCTCTGATCATTGTCTGGATCCTCAAGCCTAGCAGTATATGATGGTCCAATCCTACTGCCCTTATGGCAAGCTCCCAACACTTTTTATCACATATATGTGCTAGAAAGAGTGGCTGAGGGTCTTTTGTCCTGGGTAATATGTTAAACTATCTGATGGTTAAGTTCCAGTTCTAGAGCTCAGGGAATGAGGAGTACCCTTTCTCACCATTACTCTCGGTACTTCTGAACCAGAGTGGTAGTATTGTTTAGGGTCTATCCTATTAGGTTAATAGAAAATTTGTTTATAAAAAAAATTTCAGTTTTAAAATTTCTACCAATCAAGGTGAACACATTGGCAGAGTGGTCTTCACAGAAATTCTGTTTTTAACTCAGATATTGATATTATTTAAGTCATTTTAACGCAGTCACCTGTCTAGGGTTTTTGTAACTTAGAGGTTATGAAGGTTGGTATGGTGTAATGGTTAGATTGTAGGAATGGACTCATTGCAAGTAAAATCCTAGATGAGGTGTCTACATACGCACATACCTTGGGAAAGTATGCATCCACCTGCTTTCCTCCGCTATGGTAAATTAGCAGGGCAGACTGGCTCTTTAACCTTGGTTAGGCAACCAGTCTACAGAAAGAAAATCTGAATTCACCTGTTAAACTCGCGCATAAAAATTGACCTTGTGTCACATCCTGCAGAGAGGTTGGTAATATGTATTTAGGAAAGTTAGGTAATGTGTTTATAATAAAATTATTGAGTGATTCTTAATATTTTTTTTCTTGCACTAAGTCTTATCAATTGGATATTTTCAAACAGATCCTATTGACTATACAGGTAGCTAGCATCCGGATCAAGAGTTGTCACAGAGTATGGCAATGAAAGGATATCCATATTCCCAGATTTCAAGATCTTGAAGATCAATCAGTTTAATTTAGTCATACCCAGGACCTTTAAATTCGAATTGCCTTCTCCTAGACGGTTGTTAACTAAGACCAAGAGCCAGTTGCCTATTATATTATTTATTACTTTATTAGTAAAGTTTGGTAGAGTGGCCTATTGTCGTATATCAGCTTAGACAACAAGATAGTCTAATCCTTTTCACACTTAGCACTAGACGGGAGATTGTTTTTTGGCATTTGAGATAGATGCCACCTACATCAGCTCGCTACTCTAACAGCACAGGTCAAGATCTTTCATATATATAAGGCATATTAGATTTTTATAATAATACTGTGCATCAGACTACCTCTCAATGTTTTTAACTGTTTACCCTTTGTGGTGGCAAATGAATGTAGGCAGTGGAATGGTAACTCGCTCAAGCTATGTCTCACCCCCACCCCAAAAAAAAAACCTGTCATGAATGGACGTCGTAGACACCAATATGTTTTTGTTGAAATGTTTTTTTAAGTGGTGATGTAATGGCTACATAAAAATGTTCCTGCTCATTTCATTTTGGCTGGAATGATGCTGTTCTAGTAGAAAATCCAATACTGCTTCAATTTGACATTATTATTTTTTTTTAAGAATCCCCCAACCAACACAAACAAAAAAAACTTTATGTAACTAGTAAACCATTCTATTTAATCATCTCAAATTTTTAATAACCATTTCATTTCTCATTAAAGTTTTTCTGTTTAAAAGTATAAGAAATCCATCAAAATCGAGTAGGCCTTTTTGATGTTACTGGTAGTCAAAGAAAATGGTATTTGGTAGACAAGAAATAATCCTCAGTTCTTGATTAAAAGAAAAAGAGGCTATTGACTGTTATATTATATAAGTGGACGAATTCATATCTGAATCATGTCTCTGAGAGAGATCACAGAATATTTTCCTGTTTGACTAGTCAGCACAGGATATATTGCATGGTCAGTGAATCAGCATCAATGAATACAGACAGAAATTGGTGTCGGAATTTCTTTGTAAGGAGCCTTGTTGAACTTTGGCACCAAGTCATATGAACTTCTCATCCCTCTCCAAGAATCCATATATTCCATCACAAGTAGGATTTTTCGCTTGCTGATAGCAAGGAATTAAATGTCCAGCACAAATGCTAATTCATTTTCAGTATCCAAAGTAAAAAGTGCTTGTCATGTCACATTGTTAATTCGGTTGGTAGCATTCTTAAAGACTGTCATCATATTAATCAATATGACAAATTCTTTAAATGCTGAAAATACCAAATTTCTGTTGGTCGCGTAATAGCGCCCTCTTATTATGCAAGATTGAACCGTCAAAAGGAATAATAAGTCAGATTAAAAATTAAAAGGACATGCTACACAGAAAAATTATGATTAGAAATGAAAGAGGGGGTGAGCGTGTGGAAGTGTAATGCCCATACTGTTTTTTAAAGCAACATGATGCAAATACACATTTCTGTTGTCCAGTAATGGTGCCTGTTACTTTATGGCAAATCTGACAATGGCAAGGGAAGATTTAAAACTCACCAGAATTAGTCAGTATTCAAATTAAAAAACTAGACTATACAGAGGGGGTGAGTGTGTTTAAGTAATAATGCAATCTGTTTTAATGGAACATGTAATAGAGGAAAGACAGTCTGTCCGTAATAGTGCCCTGTTAACTTTAAAGATTTACAACTGACATTTAACAATAATTACTCCGTATACAAAATTAAAAGGACATGCTACAACAGAAAATTATATTAAGTAAGAAAGAGGGGGGTGAGATGTGGAGTTGATAATGCCAATTTGTTTTTAATTGAACATGAATAAATAGCACATTTTTGTCTGTCAGTAATGGTGCCGCTGTTAGCTTTTATGCAAGATTTGACAACCATCAAAATGATAATTAGTCAGTATTCCAAATTAAAGGACATGCTAACAGAAAAATTTATTAAGAAGAAAGAGGGAGGGGAAGATAGAGAGAGGGGGTGAGCGTGTGGAAGTGATAATGCCATCTGTTTTAATCGAAATGATGAAACACCATATTTTGTCTGTCTAGTATAGTGCCCTGTTACTTTGCAAGATTTGGAACACCAGTCAAAGGAATAATTAAGTCAGTATTCAAAATTAAAAGGACATACACAGAAAAATTATATTAAAGAAAGAGAGGAGGGGTAAAGAAGAGAGAGGGGGGAGCGTGTGGAGTGCATATACCAATTTGTTATGAACTGATAAAAAGAAGCAAAGAAGTCTGTTCCCGTAATAGTGGCCTTTAACTTATGCATAATTTGACAACTAATCAAAAAGAATTATTATAAGCATCACCCCAAATTAAGTGTATTCAAATCATAAAAATCGTAGTAAACATTTTTATTATTTATCTAGGAAAAAAATCCCCTTGGGTGGTGTAATAATTTAATTTGAATTTGAATGAATGGATGAAGGCATTCAATATCAAGCGATTAATAGTTAACTACCACATATTTTAGAGCTGTTGAATTGGGCTGGAGTTTAAACCATGTGCCTCACTGAGTCAGCTGAGTTTAGGTGGACACCAACCAACCAAATTTAAAGATCACATTGAAATTTAGGATCTTTTAAGAAAATCACACTTAACAATTTTTAGGATATGGACTGTTTGCAGTTATTTTTGTATATAAGGCGTGCTACATATAGGCCTTATTCAAAAATAATGCAACAGTCCATTCCTAAAATTGTTGAGTGTGATTTTCTTAAAGATCCATAATTTCATTGTGATCTTTAATTTGGTTGGTTGGTTGGTTTTTACGCATGTCAACCCTTGTTGGGTTATTTTATACCAAAGTGTTTTGTTTTATTTCATTTTGATGGGTAATCATTTTTTAAAAATCAATTTTAAACACATTTCTTTTAAACTCATCTTTTTCTATTTGACCCAAGATTGGATCCTGACAGGTATTACCACTCAGTGTCAGAGTGGACCTGGGAGTAATGGTGATGAAAGGGGTATCCACATTCTCCAGAACTGGAACTACATCACTAGATACAGTTTACGTCATACCCAAGAACTAAGACCCTAGCAATCACCTTATAGCACATTACTATATTGTTGTGGTACATAATAGGGATGGGCTGTCACTAGGGCTAGAGTTGCATGACCATCAACTAATCGTAAGGAGCTCATGACCGCTGTCAAGCCTAAGTAAGAGCAAGTGGAGTGTTGCCATATCATGACTGCTCAGCTACCAAGATTCATCCTTAAGCATCCGGGTCGGCCACTCCACAGCCAACAGCGAGGCCTCAATTGGAGGAGGGTATTACCGCCTCTGCAGAGGTGCAGTCGAGTTTCTAAGCCCTAGTAATTTTCTTAAGAGATCTTATAATTTCATGTGGGTTCTTTTACATGTAAAAAGTTTGTGGGTAGTTTAATGTTTTTAGGTGTAAAAGGTAGCTGTTATTCTTGGTGCGTGTTCTAGGGTTTTGCTTTTGTTACCATATCATATTTGGGGGGTCACGTTGAAAAGAGGTATTCAAGAAAGAAAAAGAAGAGAAACGCTGAAAGATAGTTTTATGGATTTAGGCTTAATTCGCAAGTCTAATAGTGTCTTGCCCAATTAAGGCTAAACTCGAATGGCCAAGAGATTCTCTTGGGGTCAGATGTTGGTCCTTTTTTCCCCACCATGCTCATAGGGTCTTCAGGTGAAGTCATGAGAATTTGTTATTTTAAAAATTTTATTTTATTTCAATCCACAGGTTTCCATCTCTGAAATAAGTTATAATAATCGATTCAGGGATGCTGAAACTGTGCAGGGTGATGAAGAGAAGCTCCAAGCAGTAACCAATAATTGTTTTTTCCTCCTAGACTACTTTGTAGCCACTTTTTTTTTCTTTTTCTCCATTTCTGGAGAATTAAGTTTATAATTTAGAGCAGCTTGTTGTTATAGCATAACTAAACAAGATTTTTTACGTGGCCAAGGATTTTTATTTTATTTACCAATTTTATGTTATATTTACTTTAAAAGGCAGGTGCCTTTACCAGTCTCTATATTGACTATTTCATCCCTCAACTTGATCCACCACCGCCTGTGATCGCACTTTCCTCCTGCCCCGGGGCCCAACCGGACCATGCAAGCAAATCACAAGTAACCCAATGAATGTCGCTCTGTTCTTATTTGTGTTTACCTTGCAGCAAACTAGGTCTCTTTCTTTATTTCTTGTGTGTCCTTTCAATTCTTTATGAGACCAACTTGCATGATAGATTTTTTTTCTAATTCTCTCTTTAATCAGATAAACAGAACCATGACTTAATATGGACACAAGAAATCAGCAAAGAAACTTTAGGAATATTGTCATTTTAACAAACACACATATATATATATATATACCAAACATGTATACAACTATATAAGATGCGTGACACACCAACACACATATGTATTTCACACACAACATGTTATACACATATCCACACACAATATAGAGACATATATTCACACACACACACACATATATATAGAGACATATATATACCAACACATATATACACATTATTCAACACACACACACACACATGTATATTCACACACACCACACACACATGTATTTCACACACACCACACACCTGTATATTCAACAACAACACCACATGTAATTCACCACACATTCAACACAACACACACATGTATATTCAACCACATTTCACACACACACACACCCATGTTATATTCACACACACATCACACACACGACCACAACATGTATATCACACACACTTCACACACACAACGTATATTCAACACACACACACACAACACACGTATATCACCCCATACACAGTATATTCAACATCACAGTATAATTATAACACAATATATATCAACATCATATACACACACATATATTCACATAACTATATTCATCAACACACACAATACACTATATTCACACACATCAATATATTCACACACAGTACACATATATTCACACACCACACATTATTCACACAACACACCACCATATAATTACCACACCATATTAACATGCAACAGTTTATCATATATACATATGCACCAACATTCACATAATATAGCACATATACAAAATTGCACACATTATATGATCATACACATAAATATACAAATATTATATAAGAGAAGACACACACACAGGCAACTAGTCAGCGGAGGGGTCAGGTAAGCATATATATATATATAATACACACGCTCTCCACGCGGCTCAGCGAGATAGCACATCAGGGTTGACTAACACATACATATTTAAATTGTTTTTTTTCTTAATAATCTTTTGGGGTTTTTATTCTTCAAAAATAAGTGTTGGAACAAAACTGTTCAAATATTTATTGAGCGTATCGTGTGTGTGTGTGTTGTCTTACCTCAATCCCTACCTCACTTAGAATTATTAATTGGATAAGAATAAATCAGCAGAAATAATAATTGCGATAGAGAATATTGTTTTGAATAATAAGAATAATGACAACTAGCTGAACCTGTTGGAATTTTCACGGGTGTTGACCACTAAGATATCCTTATCTCATTCTTCTTCACTTCTCTCTTCTGCCAGTTCTTTTTTTTATCTTATCCATTAATAATCTTAAGTGGGTAGGGATTGAGGTAAGACACACACAACACACACGATACTGCTAAAATATTTGAACAGTTTGTTCCAATCACTTAGTTTTGAGAATAAAAACCAGAAAGATTATATAAGAAAAAACAATTTGATATATGTATGGTGTTATATCCATGTGTGTATGTGTGTATATATTATATATATGCTTACCTGACCCCTCCCTGACTAGTTGCCTGTGTGTGTTCTCTCTCTATATATATATTTTGTATATTTATGTGTATGTATATATATGTGTGCATTGTATATTTGTGTTATATTTATGTGAATGTGTGTGCATATGTATATATGTGTTAAAACGTGTTTGTGCATGTGTTATATGTGTGTGTGTGAATATATGTGTGTGTTGTGTGTGATATATGTGGTGTGTGTGATATATGTGTATGTGTGGTGAATATATGTGTAATGTGTGTGAATATATGTGTATTTGTGTTGTGTGAATAATGGTGTTGTGAAATATGTGTGTGTATATGTGTGTGAATATATATGTGTATGAATATACGTGTGTATGTGTGAATATACATGTTATGTGTGAATATACGTGTGTGTGTGTGTGTGTGTGTGAATATCGTGTGTGTGTGTGTGGATGTGTGTGTGAATATACATGTGTGTGTTGTGTGTGTGTGAATGTGTGTGTGAATATACATGTGTGTGTGTGTGTGTGTGAATGTGTGTGTGATATACATGTGTGTGTGGTGTGAATGTGTGTGTGAATATAATATGTGTGTGTGTTGTGTGAATAATACATGTGTGTGTGGTGTGTTGATATACATGTGTGTGTGGTGTGTGTGAATATACATGTGTGTGTGGTGTGTGTGTGAATATTGTGTAATATTATTGTGTGTGTGTATATATATGTCTCTATAATATGTGTGTGTGTGTGTGAATATGTTCTCTAATATGTGTGTGTGCATATGTGTATATACTGTGTGTGTGTGAATATACATATGTGTGTGTGTGTTGTTGCACGCATCTGTATATAGGTGTATATACATGTTGTGTATATATATATATATATGTGTGTTTGTTAAAATGACATATTTCCTAAAGTTTCTTTGTGATTTCTTGTGTCATTATTAAGCTTCATTGGTTCTGTTTATCTGATAAAGAGAGAAGAGAAAAAATCTATCAGTGCAAGTTGGTCTCATAAAGATTGAAAGACACACAAAGAAATAAAGAAAGAGACTAGTTTGCTGAAGGTAACACTAAGAACAGAGCTGACATTCCATTGGTTACTTGTGATTTGCTTGCATGGTCGTGGGCCCCGGGCAGGGAGGGAGTGGCGATGCACAGGACGGTGGTGGAGACAAGTTGAGTGGATGAAGTGGTCAATATAGAGACTGGTAAAGGCACCTGCCTTTTAAAAGATAAAGTAACATTAAATTGTAAATAAATAAAAATCCTTGGCCACTGTAAAAATCTTGTTTATGATGCTATCACCAACAAGCTGTCTAAATATAAACTTTAATGTCTCCAGAAATGGAGAAAAGAAGAAAAAAAAAAGTGGCTACAAAGTATGTCTAGGAGAAAAACAATATTGGTTACTGCTTGGGAGCTTGCTCTTCATCACCTCACCAGTTTTCAGCATCCCTGGAATCGATATTATAACTTATTTCAGAGATGGGAAACCTGTGGGGATTGAAATAAAATAAAAATTTTTAAAATAAAAATTCTCATGAGCTTCACCTGAAGAACCCTATGAGCATGTGTGGGGGGAAAAAGGACCCACATCTGAACCCCAAGAGAATCTCTTGGCCATTCGAGTTTAGGCCTTAATTGGGGCAAGACACTATTATGACTTGCGAATAAAGCCTAAATCATAAAACTATCTTTTCAGCTTTGTCTCTTTCTTTTCTTTCCTTGAATACCTTCCTTTTCAACGTGACCCAAATATGATATGGTAACAAAGCAAACCCAGGAACACGCACCAAGAATAAAAGCTACCTTTTACACCTAAAACATTAAAACAACCCAACAACCTTTTACATGTAAAGACCACATTGAAATTTAAGAATCTCTTAAGAAAATTGACTAGGGCTTTAGAAACTCTGACTGCACTCTGCAGAGGGGTAATACCCTCCTCCCAATTGAGGCCTCCTGTTGGCTGTGAGTGGCGACCCGGATGCTTAAGGATGAATCTTGGTAGCTGAGCAGTCAATGATATGCAACACTCCACTTTTGGCTCTTACTTAGGCTTGACAGGCGGTCAGTGAGGCTGCCCTACGATTAGTTTGACTGGTCATGTCAACCTCTAGCACCTATGTGACTATCCCATCCCTATTATGGTAAGCCACAACAATTTTTATAGTATATTGCTATAAGTGGATTGCTGAGGGTCTTAGTGTCTTGGGTATGACGTTAACTGTATCTAGTGATGTAGTTCCAGTTCTGGAGAATGTGGAGTACCCCTTCATCACCATTACTCCCAGGTCCACTCTGACACTGAGTGGTAATACCTGTCAGGATCCAATCTTATGGGTCAAATAGAAAAAGATGAGTTTAAAAGAAATGTTTTTAAAAATTTGAGTTTAAAAAAATGAGTACCCATCAAGAATGAATAAAACAAAAACATCTTTGGTATAAAATAACCCAACAAGGGTTGACATGCTGTAAAAACCAACCAACCAACCAAATTTAAAGATCACAATGAAATTTAGGATCTTTTAAGAAAATCACACTCAACAAATTTTTAGGATATGGACTGTTGCAGTTATTTTTTGTATATAAGGCCTATATTAGCACGCCTTATATACAAAAAATAACTGCAACAGTCCATATCCTAAAAATTTGTTAAGTGTGATTTTCTTAAAAGATCCTAAATTTCAATGTGATCTTTAAATTTGGTTGGTTGGTTGGTCCACCTAAACTCATGTGACTCAGTGAGGTCACATGGTTTAAACTCCAGCCAATCAACAGCCTAAATATGTGGTTAGTTAACTATTTAATCGCTGATATTGAATGCCTTCATCCATTCATCAAATTCAAATTAATTATTACACCACCCAGAGGGTGATTTTTTTCCTAGTAATAAAAATGTACTAGAGTTTTTATGATTTTGAATACCAACTTAATTTGGGGTGAGTGGTATAATAATTCTTTTTGATTAGTTGTCAAATTATTGCATAAGTAACAGGGCACTATTACTGGACAGACTGTCTTTGCTTCTTTTTATCATGTTCGATTAAAACAAATTGGTATTATCACTTCCACACGCTCACCCCCTCTCTCTATCTTTCCCCTCCTCTCTTTCTTTCTTAATATAATTTTTCTGTGTAACATGTCCTTTTAATTTTGAATACTGACTTAATTATTCCTTTTGACTGGTTGTCAAATCTTGCATAAGTAACAAGGGCACTATTACTAGACAGACAAAAATATGGTGTTTTCATCATGTTCGATTAAAACAGATGGGTTATTACACTTCCACACGCTCACCCGCTCTCTCTATCTTTTCCCCTCCTCTCTTTCTTTCTTAATATAATTTTCTGTGTAGCATGTCCTTTTAATTTTGAATACCTGACTTAATTATTCATTTTGACTGGTTGTCAATCTTGGCATAAGTAACAGGGCACCATTACTGGACAGACAAAAATGTGGTATTTTCATCATGTTCAATTAAAACAAATTGGCATTATCACTTCCACATGCTCACCCCCTCTTTCTTACTTAATATAATTTTTCTGTGTAGCATGTCCTTTTAATTTTGTATACGGACTTAATTATTGTTAAATGTCAGTTGTCAAATCTTTATATAAGTAACAGGGCACTATTACTGGACAGACTGTCTTTCCTTCTATTTATCATGTTCCATTAAAACAGATTGGCATTATTACTTAAACACACTCACCCCCTCTGTATAGTCTAGTTTTTTAAATTTTGAATACTGACTTAATTTCTGGTGAGTTTTAGAATCATTCCCTTTGACCAGTTGTCAAATTTTTGCATAAGTAACAGGGCACCATTACTGGACAGACAGAAATGTGGTATTTTCATCATGTTTGTTTAAAACAGATGGGCATTATCACTTCCACACGCTTCACCCCCTCTATTCTTTCTTCGACTATATTTTCTGTGTAGCATGTCCTTTTAATTTGAATACGACTTAATATCCTTTGACCGGTTGTCAAATCTTGGCATGAGTAGAGGGCGCTATTATGGACAGACAGAAATGTGGTATTTTCAGCATTTTAGATAGATTTGTCATTATTGATTATATGATGACAGTCTTGGTAGAATGTACCAACCGAATTAACAATGTGACATGTACAGCACTTTTTGACTTTGGATACTGTAAAGATGAAGATTTAGCATTTTTGTGCGGACATTTAATTCCTTCTAGTCAGCAAGGAAAAATGTCCTACTTGTGATGTGAATTATATGGATTTCTTGGAGAGGGATGAGGAAGTTCTATGACTGGTGGCCAAAGTTCAACAAGGCTCCTTACAAAGGAAATTCCTGACACCAATTTCTGTCTGTATTCATTGATGGCTGATTTACTGACCATGCAAGATATCTGTGCTTGACTTAGGTCAACAGGAAAATATCTCTGTGATCTTCTCTCAGGAGACATGATTTCAGATATGAATTCGTCCAACTTATATATATACAGTCAAATAGCCTCTTTTCTTTTCAATCAAAGAACTGAGGATTATGTTCTGTCTACCAAATACCATTTTTCTTGACTACTCAGTAACAATCAAAAGCCTAACTTCGATTTTGATGGATTTCTTATTTACTTTTAAACAGAAAAACTTTATATGAGAAATGAAATGGTTTGAAAAATTATTGAGATGTATAAATAGTGGTTTACTAGTACATGAAAGTTTTTTTTGTTTTTGTTGGTTGGGGGATTCTTAAAAAAAAATAATAATGTCAGAATGAAGCAGTATTGATTTCTATCTAGAACAGCATCATTCAGCATAAAATGAAATGAGCAGGAAAATTTTTATGTAGCAATTACAGATTCACCACTTAAAAAGAACATTTCAAACCAAAAACTATGGTGTCTACTGGTCCATGTCATGACAGTTTTTTTTTGGGGGGGGTGAGACATTAGCTTGGAGTTACATTGCCACTTGCCTACATTCATTTGCACCACAAAGGTAACAGTTTAAAACATGAGAGGTAGTTCTGATGCATCCAGTATATATTATAAAAAACTAATTATGCCTTATATAATATGAAAGTTATCTTGACCTGTGCTGTAGAGTAGGGGAGCTGATGGTAGGTGTGGCATTCTATCTCAAATGCAAAAAACAATCTCCCTGGTCTAGTGCTAGTGAAAAGGGATAGACTATCTTGTTGTCTAGCTGATACCGACAATAGGCCACTCTACCAACTTTACTAATAAAGTAATATAAGTAATATAATAGGGCAGACTGGACTCTCTAGTCTTAGTTAACAACCAGTCTAGGAGAAGGGCAATTCGGAATTTAAAGTGTCCTGGGTATGACTAAATTAAATCTGATGGTGATGCTTCAGATCTTGAAATCTGGGGAAATATGGAGTATCCTTTCATTGCCATTACTCTTTGATCAACTCTGATCCGGAGTGCTAGTACCTGTTATGAGTCAAATAGATCTGTTGGAAAATTATTCCTATTTGATAGGACTATGTGCAAGAAAAAAATATTAAGAATCTACTCAATAATTTTAATATAAACACAATTACCTAACTTCTAAATACATATTTACCAACCTCTCTGCAGGATGTGACACAAGGTCAATATTTTATGCGGAGTTTAACAGGTTTGAATTCAGAGTTTTCCTTTTCTTAGACTGGTTGCCTAACCAAGGTTAAAGAGCCCAGTCTGCCCTGCTATTTACCCATAGCTGGAGGAAGAGCAGGTGGATGCATAACTTTCCCAAGGGTATGTGCGGTATGTAGACAGCCTCATCTAGGATTTGTACTTGGGTCAATGAGTCCATTTCCTACAAATCTAACCATTACACCATACACCTTCATAACCTCTAAGTTTACAATAACCCTAGACAGGTTGACATGCTGTTAAAATGACTTAATAATATTCAATTAATCTGAGTTAAAAACAGAAGTTCTGAAGACACTCTGCAATGTGTTCACCTTGACTTTGGTAGAAAATTTTTAAAAACTGAAATTTTTTTTATAAACAATTTTCTATTTAACCTAATAGATAGGACCCTAACAGATACTACCACTCTGGTTCAGAATGTACCCGAGAGTAATGGTGATGAAAGGGTACTCCTCATTCCCTGAGCTCTAGAACTGGAACTTAACCATCAGATAGTTTAACATTATACCCAGGACAATAAGACCCTCAGCCACTGCTTTCTAGCACATATATGATAAAAAGTGTTGGAGCTTGCCATAAGGGCAGTAGGATTGGGACAATCATATAGGTGCTAGGGCTTGATGAGTCCAGACAATTGATCAGAGGGGGCCTGCCCATTTGATTATATAGAAGGGGGATTCCTTGTGGCAGCGTGGCTAGAGTACTCGACTGCAACATTGTAGTAAGCAATTTCGAACTCCCATTTTGCTATTACATTTACTTCTAGACTAATACCCTTGGGAAAGGTATGAATTCCCTCATTCCTACCAGTTAAGGGTTAAATAGTACCACTACTGTTCTTGTACAAGGATGAAATTGGCATTAAATAACCCATGAAGGTTGTTATACCATTACAAAAAAAGACAAACTATTATACTGATGCTGACCTGTATTGGCCTTTCCCTTAGGCAGTATCTTTTTCTTTCTTTCTCTCTTATTCTTCAGTTTCTCACGATTTTTAGTTTTCTTTCTTTCTTCCATGTTCTTTTTTTCTTTCTTTCTGTTTTCTTAGTTTTTTTCATTTTTCTTTTTTTTTCTTTCTTTTGTTCTTTCTTTCTTTCTTTTGTTCTTTCTTTCTTTCTTTTGTTCTTTCTTTCTTTCTTTCTTTTGTTCTTTCTTTCTTTCTTTCTTTTGTTCTTTCTTTCTTTCTACTTTGTTCTTCAGTTTTTCACAATTCATAGTTGTCTCCCTCTTTTTCCCTTTACATTTTGATTAAGTAAAGTCTTTGGGGCGGCCTAATGTCGGTATCAGCCATGCAGCGAGGGAGTCTATCCCCTTTTCACTAGCGCTAGACCAAGGAGATTATTCTAGCGTCTGAGGTGGTGCACCGCACCTACCATCAGCTCCTTACTTTACCGCACAGATCCCTGTGCTACTCATAACGCTGAGTTGGCGAGGGTGGGTATCGAACTAGGAACCTTGTGGTTTCTAGCCGAACACTCTACCGACTGTGCTAACCCGGCTCTCTTTGTATTTGTTAGTTTATCTCTGAGGGTAAAGAGAGAGATTGAAGAGTATATTACTATCTGTAATATATCTATATCTAGAAAAGAAAAATTCTGTCTCTATGTATATTTGTTTGGAGAAAAGAGACTTACTGCCAAAGTAGTTTACAATTTTTTTCAGGCTGGAATCCAGATTCAGACATAGATCCATGTAGTGATGCTGATAGCTTTATGACTTAGTGCGTCCTGCTATGCACACATTTGCTTTGAATGAGTCCCCAGGAAAATTTATGGGTCCCAACTAAAGCTAACTCCTACCTTGTAACCTATGTAATTCATTTCTAAGAAATTATTGAAATGTATTTACAGTTAGCTTGAAATGGTGAGGGAAGAAAAACGAAAAACACTGGGATGCATGGATATGATTTACTACATCCTTCTAGATTTTTGTGCATCAGGGACGCAGGACATGTACCTATCAGCATCTCTGTCCATGGTTAGTAAAAATAATAGATAGCACACAATAAAAAATAAAACTCTTTCAATATTAAAAGCATACAAATATTGAGATTTAATTTTTATTTAAAGACTTTACCAATGTAGTTTTGTTATTTGGTAATTACTGCTTGCAGTGGTTTCTCACAACTGCTGAAGGAAAAGTACAAACTAATGGTTAGTTCATATAATTGAGTATTAGGAACAGATTATAATGACAAAAGGACTTTATTTAAATAGAATAAGTTCTAAGGGGAATAGATAGTGAACTTAGAATATTTCATCATACAGGTAAAAAAAATGCCAAGAAAATTTGGTACAGCCACAGAGGAAATTTGGTAGGCAAAGAGTTAAACTAAATATACCAAGATATCATTATTGCTTGTTAGTTTAATAGTTAGCAAGCTAAGCTAAAAGTTAAGTCATTAACTCTTTGCCTATTTAAACCACTTACAGTGGCTCTCCCATCACTGCGATCCTACTGTAAACCATTGCCAGCAGCTCTCAGGTGTGTCACTTGAATTACAATAATAATAATAATAATAATAGGACTTTATTTGAATAGAATGAGTTCTGGGGTGAATAGAGAGTGAACTTTGAAATATTCCATCATACAGCTAAAAAATACCAAGAAAATTTGTAACAGCTGTTGGGGGGAAATTTAGTAGGCAAAGAGTTAGATTTTCTTGTCTTCCCTAGATAATTAAAATTGAGGAGTTGGTAAATCCATCTACTAAGTTGTATAATCAAAGAAGTATGTCATTAACTTTTTGCCTACTTTAAACGCTTACCACACCCAAGCAAAGTACAAAAACTGATGGTCAGTTCATTGTGATTGAGCAGAAAGACTCAAATTACAAATAATAAGTAAGTAAAGTCGTTGGGTGGCCTAAAGTCGGTATCAGCCAATCGGGGAGGGAATCTATCCCTTTTCACTAGCACTACACCAAGGAGATTGTTTTTGTGTCTGAAGTGGAGCGCCACACCTACCATCAGCTCCTTACTTTACCGCACAGATCCCTGTGCTACTCATACACTGAGTTGGTGTGGGCCAGTATCGAACCAGGAACCTTGTGGTTTCTAGCCAAATGCTGTACCAACTGAGCTAACCCGGCCTATATTTGAATAGAATGAGTTCTGGGGTGAATAGATTGAACTTTGAAATATCCCATCATACAGGTAAAAAAATACCAAGAAAATTTGGTACAGCCACAGAGGAAATTTGGTAGGCAAAGAGTTAAACTAAATATACCAAGATATCATTATTGCTTGTTAGTTTAATAGTTAGCAAGCTAAGCTAAAGTTAAGTCATTAACTCTTTGCCTATTTAAACCACTTACAGTGGCTCTCCAATCACTGCGATCCTACTGTAAACCATTGCCAGCAGCTCTCAGGTGTGTCACTCAAATTATAATAATAATAATAGGACTTTATTTGAATAGAATGAGTTCTGGGGTGAATAGATAGTGAACTTAGAAATATTTCATCATACAGGTAAAAAAAATACCAAGAAAATTTGGTACAGCTGTTGGGGGAAATTTGGTAGGCAAAGAGTTAAATCTATAAATCCACTTCTCTCGTCTCTTTGTCACATCACCAGATGTCTTAAGAAAAGTCTTTGCATTGTGATACCGTAAGTGACAGAGTAGAATGCCAAGAAAAGGTACTTTATTGCTAACCATGAAACCCAGTATTACTCGTATCATGATACTCGGTAAGATAGGCATCACCAAGTAACCTTGCTTACTCAAGAGATGCAATGAAGAACTTGGCATGGTATCATGACAATTTCCGAGATCATGAAACCAACCAACCAGAAATAAACAAATTAAAAAAAAAAAGACCCTCCCAAAAAAATGATTAAACAAGTTGGTGTCTGGTATTAAATGCCCTCAAATGTAATGAAATTTTTTTTTTCTCTGGTTTGTTTATTTTTCACTAAGTGGGGAGAGAAAGAAAAAACTGAAAAGCACAAAGAAAGAAAAAGATTGTATTGTTCTCTAATTGGTTCCTTGCATTTGTTTTTGTTTTTCTCTGTAGTTTCTAAAGCAGTTCAAATCATCCTGTTGAATAAACTCACTGCATCATGATAAGAAAGATAGATACTATATGTATATTATTTACTTATATATCTACACACACACACACATATATATACATATAATATAGTCATCCAAAGAACCATGTCTCATATCACGATTCTTGAGTGTGGCTAGACATTTGCAGGCTACTCCAGCCGGGATGGAAACCCAATTGTTTTATCATCAGTCAGGCTACTTACTGTTTAGCTATCATCAGCACCTACAGACTGCGAAGAGATTTTTTACAGATAATAACATACATCTGTATCACACATGCAGACACACACATATATATATATGTATATGCTAGATATGTATATGTTCATCAGTAAAAAATCTCTTATCTATCTATCTATCTATATATTATATATAATATATATATATATATATATATATATATCCACTCGCCAGGTAAATTGGGGATGATTCTATTTTAGATCATCTATATCATTTGTATATCCACAATGCATGCCAATAAATTTATACAAGGATTATTCCAAATCCCTAAGAGAGCTCAATGTAAGATAATTAATAGATAAATTATATAAAAAAGTCGACGGGGAGGCTTAAAGTCTGTATTAGCCAGCCAGTCAGTGAGGGAGTCTATCCCCCTTTTCAATAGCGCTAGACCCAGGATATTGTTTTTTAGCATCTGAGGTGGATCGCCACACCTACCATCAGCTCCTTACTTTACCGCACAGATCCCTGTGCTACTCATATGCTGAGTTGGCGAGGACTGGTATCGAACTAGGAACCTCGTGGTTCCTAGCCGAACGCTCTACCGACTGAGCTAACCCAGCCCATAAAGATCAATTATATACTGAGCAATATTTACACTTTCAATAAGAAACATTTTACAAAAACTTCACAAACACTTCTCTATATTGCTGTTGCCTCTTTTACTATCAAACTAGATTCTTGGATTTATTTTTTAATATTCTTGGTATTTAGCTTAGTTTGGCACAAGGCCATCCAGTGAGGATCAAACTTAGCACGAGACAACAAAATCAGGTTAGAAAATTATAAAGTCGTCAGGGTGGCCTAAAGTCGGAATCAGAGAGACTTTAAGGAGTCAATTCCTATTCACTAATGCTAGACCAAGGAGATCGTTTTTGCATCTGAAGTGGAGCACGCACCTGCCATCAGCTCCTTACTTTACTGCACAGATCCCTTTGCTACTCATCTGTTGGGTCAGTGAGAGCAATATCGAACTAGAACCAACTGTGCTAAACCTAAATAGGGAATTCATGTGGTGTAATGGTTAGCAGCTAGATAGCAGACCATTAATGAGTTTTGATTCTCACTGGGTGCCCATACTTCTGACTCTGTGCCACATCTAATCTAAGCTTAGTAAATCACTATATGTAAAACAATTATATCAGATATGGCACTGCTGGGTCAAAAATTAATAAAATTTTTGCGTACACATAAACAAGTTTTAGGTTTTCTTAGATAGTTTCAATTGCTTAGTTCTAAGCTTTCTGCAAAGTACCAGAGATAAATTTAAAATCCCATAGGTAACAAGAGGAGACTGTGCGGATGTGTGGTCTCTTCTTCAGTTCTTCATCTTTTGAGCATAGGATGGTAAGCTTTATACACATTCCTCAGCCTACACCCTCAAGATGGCGTTTCTTTTCAACACAACTAGCCATGTGAAAGTGACACATGAATCACAAGATGATCACATCGTTTTCTTCTTTTTTTTTTCCACTCTCTAAATTCTCTACCCCAGTTTTCTTCTCCTTTTCTTTTGCCTGCCATTTTCTTCATCTTTGTCTTCTCTTTTTTGTTTTCTTTTTTTGTCTTCCTCTTCTTTTTTGTCTTCCCTTCTTTTTTGTCTCCTTCTTTCTTCTCCTTGTTTTCTTCTTCTTGTTTCCTCTTCTTCCTCTTCCTCTTCTTCTTCCTCTTCCTCTTCTTTTCAACTCCCTTCTTTTTCAACTTCCTCTTCTTTTTCACCTTCCTCTTCTTTTTCACCTTCTTTTTCACCTTCCTCTTCTTTCTTGTCTTTCTCATCTTCTTTCTCGTCGTCTTTCTTGTCGTCTTTCTCATCTTCTTTCTCGTCTTCTTTCTCGTCTTCTTCCTCTTCTTCTTTCTCTTCTTCTTTCTCTTCTTCTTTCTCTTCTTCTTTCTTGTCTTTCTCTTCTTCTTTCTTGTCTTTCTCTTCTTCTTTCTTGTCTTTCTCTTCTTCTTACTTGTCTTTCTCTTCTTCTTACTTGTCTTTCTCTTCTTCTTTCTTGTCTTTCTCTTCTTCTTTCTTGTCTTTCTCTTTTTCTTTCTTGTCTTCCTCTTCTTCCTTTTTCTTTTTTTCTTTCTTCTTCTTCTTCTCACACTTAATGACCTGTACATCATTGCAGAAGATGAGTAAAATTACATGCACCAGTAGAAAAAAAAAAAGTCTCCACCTATTTCCCTTCCCCTGTCTCCTGCTGTGATCACCACTGCCATCTTGACCAAGCAATTGAGACACTCTCTACTGAGGATTATAGGATGCAGTGATATCAGAAAGTGGGGTGGCTTGATGGGGTAGGGAAGGCAGTGGCAGGGAGGACAATCAAAAGGGAGCCAATGACACATAATTCTGGCCATCTCAACAACATAACACCCATCACCAAATAGTTGGGGAAAAAATTGGGTGGGGAAAGAAAAAGAAGCCCTTGCTTATGTGAAGACGACAACAGGAGCTAAAAGCAATAAGAAAAAAAAAACCTAAGTGTCCTTTGCTGTAAGATTTTTTGCTTTAAGTACAGGGATGGTATTATGTATTAGTGGTTGAAATAAGGAAGCAGTTTTGATGATGAAGATGCCAGTTAAAATGAATGGTATTGTTAAAAGGCGCCATTCTTGGAGGATGTGTCTGTTGTTTGACCCTAGACATGCAAAAACAAATTCTTTTCTGTAGAAGTCAAAGAGGTGAATTTTTTTCTCTTTTTCTCTTTTTTTTTATAGGTATTATCATTTTCATGAGCGCCATGTCATATATTTCACCACCAGTCATTATCTGGCAGTGCTTTATATTGGTCTCATTTTGTTTTGACTATTTTTGTTTCTAAGAACATTATATAATATATATATATATATTATATATAATTTTGTTGATGGAAAATTAGGCATAAAAGGTGTTGATTTATACATAGTTATAGACACTTTGAGCAAATCAAGAGAAAGAACTTCATTAATCTTTACTATAATATTTGCTTATTCTTTTTTAATACAATCTTTTGTAAGGGACAGTTTAGCTCAGTCAGTAGAGCATCTATCTAGAACCACAAGGTTCCATGGTTCAATACCTGTCCTCACCAACTCAGTGCTTTCTTCTTTTTCTTTTCCACTCTCTAAATTCTCTACCCCTTTTGTTCTCCCTGCCCTTTTCTTCATCTTTGTCTTCGTCTTCTTTTTCTCTTTTTTGTTTTCTTTTTTTTGTCTTCCTCAGCTTAGATTTGTACAGTAAAGTGGAGAGCTGATGGTAGGTGTGGCACTTCACCTCAAATGCTGAATACAGTGTAAATTATGTGTTTTAAGACATAATGTAAACTATATAAGATACTTATTTATAGTTAGTATTAATACAAATATCTGCCTAGGCCATAAATATGTGACCCCCAGTAAGTATTGAACTCTGTGTACACAATTACAATCCATCAAAGAAACACTACAAACAATAATTCCAGGGAGTAGAAATGATTAGTAAATTGGATTTTAAAAATAGATATGTAGTAAGTAATTGAGAGTTACCTCCCCTATTCATTATTACAACCTTTTTCAGAATGCTCTTTAGTAAATACTTTATTTAAAGTCACAATACGTGTAACAATTATTCTAAGCAGAATAAAACTTTCTTAAGTCTTCCGATTAGTATTTAGTATTATTTGGACTATTGTCCTCATCTTTATTGTTATATGTACAATATTTTGGCCAATGTGTTCTCCAGCCTTCTTCATGTATTTCTTGTCGAACTCGGGAACCTTCTTGTTGTAATTGGGAGCCATCACAGAACTTAGAATCCAATTACAAGAAGGTTCCAGAGTTCAAAAAGAAGGTTCCTGAGTTTGAAAAGGGCTCCACAGTCAGACAAGAAATACCTGAAGAAGGTTGGAGGGCATATAAGCCGAAACATTGTACAGATAATAATAAAGATGAGTTCAATAATCTGAATAATACTTATCCAAGCTCATCTAAAAAAAAATTCAGAGAAATTGTTTTTATTTATTTTATTAATATTAATTGTTATTTATTCTATGTATTGACAACTCTATTTGATTTTTATGTTAATAATTTAAGATTCTGAGTCATTGCTTTATTGCTTGATATTAGAAAATCTCAATGAACTATAAATATAAATGTATTTCATTTGTTTACATTTTTTCATTATTTCAGTCCTTTATCTTCAAATCATGATATGTGTAACAATTATTCTAAACAGAATAAAGCTTTAAGTCTTCCGTCGTTATCTTTTGTCATTACAAGATATTAAGATGATTCAGTCAATAAATCTTGTTGTTCTAGTTTGACAGACTGTTTTTTTTTTTTTGTTTTTTTTGTTGTTTTTTTTTTACTGCAGATAACCATGGAACTATTAGAGTTCTTTAACCAGATTCTTATATATATATTATATATATATAATATATAAAAAAGATGGAGTCAATAGTTTATTATATTTCTAATCTATATCCCTTGAGCAATATTGTTCTATGCTTCTTCACTAAATTGGGGGTGGGGTTTGTAGAGAGCAGGGTTGGGGGGGGGTTATGAGACAATCTTTATTAGAATAAAAACCTTGTGAATTCAACAGCTGATATATACTCGTGAATTCACTCGTGCCAATAAACATTATTGTCTATAAGGTCTGTTACCTATATCATGATCCACACTGGTTGGATACACGAGACAGTATTTCTTGATTTCATACATATGCTATCCTCTCCTATCCTGATTGGAAATAAAAAAATTTTTCTTGTGTTTGATAATACCAATTATTGATATCCTATCAATTATTGGAGATGTAGTATTTATTATGTATCGTAGTTTATTATACGAAATGAATTATTATACGAAATCATCATTATTATTATTATCACCATTATTATTATTATTATTATCACCATTATTATTATTATCATTATTATCAATACTATTATTACTATTATCATCATTATTAACATTATTTTTATCACTACTACTATTATTATTATGACTATTAAGTCATTCCATTAATATTATTATGGGCCCATGTTAAAACGAGGCCTTGTGCCCAGCCCATACAAGTGGGGTATGAGGCAAATACCCATTCCATTAATATTATTTTAGGTTACTTAAATGATAGAAAATAGCTTTAATGAATAAAGTAAAGTAAAGTCGTTGGGGCGGCCTAATGTCAGTATCAGCCAATCATCGAGGGAGTCTATCCCCTTTTCACTAGCGCTAGACCAAGGAGATTATCTTAGCATCTGAGGTGGAGCGCCACACCTACCATCAGCTCCTTACTTTACCGCACAGATCCCTGTGCTACTCATACGCTGAGTTGGCGAGGGTGGGTATCGAACTAGGAACCTTGTGGTTTCTAGCCGAATGCTTTACCGACTGAGCTAATGAATAAATGATAGAAATATACGTTAGGATCCCATCTTTGGGTTAAAGAGAAGAAATTTAGTTACCAAAAAATGTGTTTAAAAAAAAAAATAAATAAATTTTTAAAAAGTTTTCAGTAGCTATTAATTCTATTCTTGACAAATAGAGCAAGAGCCCATGCCTCACTCACAATGCATAATTCCAAACTCACTCAACATTCTCACCTCTCACTCCTCTTCTCTCCCACTTCACCACATCCCATGGCTCATCCAATAGAAGCAATGCTATATGGCATTATGCTGATTCATTCTTAAACTTTTCCATTCTCAGCTAACACGCTGACCTTTGAAACTCTGTAAGATTCCATAACCCAGGACTTATTCACTTACCAAAGGATTCTATAGATCAGGACTTACTTACTTTAAGTCCTTTTCAACTGGCCAAGGATGGCGGTCAGAAACTTAACAATTTTCCGTGCTAATTTACATATCACTGTTACCTTCCCCATTTTGTTACACCTTCTTTCTCATATTCATATTATCTGCCCAATATTCTGAGGAGGGTAGGAATAAATACCAAATCATTAACAAGAAAGGGAATTTTTTTCATTAATTTCCCCACATATCTTTTCTTTCTTTTTTTTTTCATCTAGCTACTTTCATTAGGGAATCATCATAGGGAGATTAAAGTTAATGGTCTGCCATATTCTACCCTTACCTTATGCAGTTGTTATCCCCTGTCAACCTGCTAAACTAATTGTAGCTGATTTTGTGTATTAGTTGTCTTGATAACCATTCAAGGATTTAGAGTCAAGTATATGTAATTTTTTCCAATATTTCGGGTGACCTTCACCTTTTATCAAGGTATTATATGACAACTATAACTAGATGGGGCCGGGTTAGCTCAGTCGGTAGAGCGTTCGGCTAGAAACCACAAGGTTCCTAGTTCGATGCCGGTCCTCGTTAACTCAGCATATGAGTAGCACAGGGATCTGTGCGGTAAAGTAAGGAGCTGATGGTAGGTGTGGCGCTCCACCTCAGATGCCAAAACAATCTCCTTGGTCTAGCGCTATTGAAAAGGGGATAGACTCCCTCGCTGACTGGCTGATACCGACTTTAGGCCACCCCGACGACTTTACTTTTATATGTAATGATATATGAGGTGTCAGCATCAGAGTGAACTTCACTGATGCCAGATCAAGTAGACCTTAGACTTGATTAATGAGTCTTTTGACAATATGACATGATAAAAAGGATGAAACCCACATAATAGCAATACACATTTTCATCCAGTAGGCATTTCCATCTCCTAGATACAACTGCAACTTTGTGACTGTTCCTGAACAATGTTTATGGGCAGTGGCTAACATGCTGGACAGTGATATTGTAGTGAGTGAGTTCAAATTTCTGTTGTACCTATTACATTCACATTCGGAGTAATACCCTTGCAAAAAGTATGAACTACCTCACTCCCAGCTATGTCTTGAATAGTTCTAGAATTAGAAAAAAGAAAAATAGAGGGGAAAAATAATAAATATTCGACTTGTTGACAATGTCGTTGTCGCTGCCGTTGCCGTCAAAAAATCTGTATCAACTCAAAAATCTTCAGCAGCTGAAAAATCGCTACTCGCCTACTGTCGTCACCCCACTTCTACTTATACGAATTTCTCCTCAACATCCGGGTATCTGCTCCCCACACACGAGATTCTCGAGCCAAACCCGACCGCCGGAATCCTCATAGCTATCATCCGGGCACCTGGCACTTACATTCGTGACTGTAGCTTCTCAACTTCAGTGACAATGTTTGCATTCTGAAGGAAGCGGGTTCAATTCTACAGTCCGACATGTCAGGCAAAGCCTAGCCCGCTTCCTTCGAGAATACGGCAGGCCTTGACGTTCGCCACTCACCTCGTGTTCTCTGTCACAATAGTACCACTACTGTTCTTCTACTAGGATGGGTTTGGCATTAAATAACCCATAAAGATTGATATGCAATTAAACAAAGAAACCAAACTAATCATCAAGATTTATAGAATGCTGCTTTGCAAATGGCCATCATGTTATCACTCGAGTAGAATTTATCTCTTTGGACTGATTAGTTTTATTCCAATGAGATTTGTGTATAATATGTTAGGATAGCATAGACAGTCAATAGCACTTAGTGACTGTTCTATGTGATCATCACATAATTGAATCTTCAGCCCATGAATGCTCTACAAACTAAGCTAGCACACACACACACACACACATACACAAACACACACACACACACACTTTGCTCCATGATAGTTGGTTGTTAGGTTTGTACGGCATGTCAACCCATTGGGCCATTTTATGCTGAAGACCTTTTTGTTTTATTCATTCTTGATGGGTATTCACTTTTGTTAAACACATTTTTTCTGTTTAATACATAGATGGGACCCTATGTATTACCACTCAAAGAGAGTGAGCCTGGGAGCAGTGATGATGAAGGGGTGCTCCACATTCCGCGGATCTCCAGAACTGGAACCTCACCATCAGATAGTTTAATGTCATTTCCAGGACATGAAGACCCTCAGCCACCACCTTCTAGCACATATGATAAAAAGGGTTGGGGGCTTGCCATAAAGGTAATAGGGTTGGGACAATCATATAGGTGATGTGACCAATTGGTTGATCGAATGGAGCCTCTCTGACTGCCCATCTATTCTAAGAACCAAAGTGGGCTCCATGGTTGGGTGATATTCACAGAGTTCCATCCCGGCCTCCTGCCTCAAAAACCGCTAGCCTGTGGCTGCTGAAAAAAAACACTAGCTACGATTGAAGTCTGTAGCCGAAATGGTGTCACTTGAAAAAATTTAAAAAAAACCCAACCAACTTCGGGTGTTTTTCCCAAAAACCCAACCCAACCCTAACCTTAAACCCTAACCTTAAACCCCCCTAGTTAAAATTAAGTTTTATTACAAAATTTGTGGGTTCTGTTTTTTCTGGGTCACCTTGTATACTTTATTCCGTATTCATTTCCTATGATGATAAGCATTATACTATAAGTGCTTCCAACTAAAGTATGTGTAAGACAATTTTAAAGCTTAATTTGGAAGTCGATTTCAACAGAACAAAAATTAAGGAATCTTAAAAATGTTATTGCCAATGAACTTATTGGTATAGGTGGAAAAATCAAAATTTTAAGACAAATGATAGTTCTCACAAAAATCCTCCCAAAAGGCATCAGAGGGAGTCGTCATGGAGTAAGTAGTAGTAGATACAGTGCTGGACAGCAATATTGTCATAAGGGTTTGAACTCAAGTCTTGCTATTATGTTCATGTTCAGATGAATACCCTTGGGGAAAGATATGAACTCTGTCATTACTCCAGCTATAGGTTAAATAGTATAACTACTGTTGGAATATCTTGGTATAAAATGTACACAAAATGCACACTTATATTTATGGACTTTCCCAAATAGTAGCAGCAGGCATTTCTGGTAAGAATAGGCCAATCAGAATTGAGCTCAGAAGAGCATTTGAGATCTTTGGCAACTCTCCTCAAATCAGTTGTTAATGGGATTTTCTGATTGAAGGAACACTACAGGCAAGGAGATCTACAGAGACTTCCTCCTTTCATACCTAGGATTTCAAGGAATACAGCAGACTATCTGCTGCAAGGAGCTACACCCTTTCTATCTAGGATTTTATGAAATACAACCGATTCTCTACTACAAAGAACTACACTCTTTTCTACCATTGGATTTACCAAGAGGGGAACGAAATACCTAAAATGGTTAACCGGAATCGTAACATCTTCTACAATGATGGTTTTGGTAATAAATAAACCAAAAAGGTTGAAATGCCATTAAAAATAGAAACCAAACCAAAAGGCAAAAACCCTTATCTTCCTGCATTCTGTTGAAATATTAATCATATTTAACCTGAAGCAAAAAGTGAGAAGACTTCAATTGTCTTGCAGTATAATCTAATTTTATTATTATTCCCAAAGAGGATTAAAGGACCATTTGAAATAGTGACATCATTGTTACAAATATACATACAGAAAAAAAAACCTATGCCTACATTTTAAGCTTTGTCAATTTATTTTATATTGCTATCTACTTAGTATTATTTTTTTAACATTTTTATTTTTATAAACGGGGATAAAATTTATAAAAGCTGTTGCTCATGTAAAAGAGCTTAAATTATAATAAAATGCACTCTAATGAAAAATAGATTCTGCTAGTTTCAAATAAATATAGAAATGAATTAAATTATATTACAATATATGCAATTAGATCAAATGAAGGCTAATGTAAAATGTATTGAATTTAATTGAAATGCCTATTTGTATAAAATTTATATTGAATGTTAAAGCAAAAATACATTACTCTTTATTCTGAATGCAAATAAAAATGTATTACAATAATTCTTGAAATGTATTAAGATGCATGATTATATGAAACATATTATCATGTATCGTTCATGGAAAATGCCTGTAGCCGATTAAAATGTGTGCTAAAAGGTATCATCTTTTTAATTTTCTATGTCAAATATAAATTACATGGCTTTTGTGATGATGACATATTTAGAGGCAGTCATTTTCCTTTTACTCTTCTTCTTCTTCTTTCTATGAGAATTGATTTATTTTCCAAGCATCTTTAATCTGTGCATGAAGCTATGTTTGTCTCTAAACATTGTGGCCTTGAAAAGAGTAAATACTAGAAACACATTTATTTCATATATATATATATATATATATATATATATATATATACCTCCCAACCCCTCCACATGAGCAGGATGTGCCACAAGGTCAATTTCTTAAGTAGATTTTAATAGGTTTGAAATCAGTTTTGCCCAAGGAGGATATACATTATGGGGTCTGAGTACTGATTATACATCGTTTGTGGTTAAATCCTACTTAACGGATATAAATTCCACCATCGTATATCACCCCACTGAAATAAAAAAAAATACTAAAAATCAAGGAATTAACCGAATTTAATGAAATTTTCAGTGTTGATATATTAATGAATAAACAATATAATGCATTAGTTATTTTATCTAAAAGCTTTTACATTTTTTCACATCAGTTAACTTTGAACCAGGTATCTTTGAGGCGTAACACAGATTCACAAACATATGTGGTTCAAAGTTAATTGACCTGAAAAAATGTAAAAGTTTTTAAATAGAATAACTAGTGCATTATATCTGTTATTCATTAATGTATCAACACTGAAAATTTCATTAAGTACGGTTAATTCCTTGATTTTTAGTATTTTTTTTTCTTTCGGCAGGGTGGCATACTATGGTGGAATTTATGTCCGTTAAGTAGGATTTAACACCAATATGTTTTATCTTGAGTAAATACAAACACATATTTAGTGTTGCATTTTTATTTTTCCTTAGTGTCCTTCTTCTAGACTGGTTATCCTTCAAGAGTAGAGAGCCCAACATGTCCCACTATTTACTTAGATCTAGAGAGAGATGAGATGCATTCATATCTTTTACAAGGTCATTAGTGTTAAGTCATTTAAAAAAACAAAAACAAAAAACTAGTATTAAGCTGTATCAAAAGTATTTTTATTTTTACAAACCTCTATCACCAAAGCTTGGTTCATGTTCAGGGTGGTCCAAAAGCCATGTTACCCCTACATGTTCTTTTAATATTATCTGCGTTATTCGGACTATTGTCCCTATCTTCATTGTTACTTGTACAACGTTTCGGCCGATATGCCCTCCGGCCTTCTTCAGGTATTTCTTGTCAGACTTGGGAACCTTCTTTTTGAACTCGGGAACTTTCTTGTCGTATTCGGGAGCCATCACGGAACTTTGAACCTAACCCTTTATTTAGTCCACGGGGATATCCTGTTCTCATTCCGCTAACCATAGCTGGGGTAGGAGTTGTGTTAATTATTTTTCTAACTGCTTTCACTCAGGATTGAACTCAGGTTCCAGAGATAACTGTCACTTAGAACTGTCTTAACCTAACTACCTTATCCACTCGGCCATGTGTCCAATTGGACTGAAGAAGGCCAGAGAGCATATCGGCCGAAACGTTGTACAAGTAACAATGAAGATGGGGACAATAGTCCGAATAACGCAGATAATACTAATCTTCAAGCCTCATCTCAAACATTCAGAGAAATATTCTTTTAACTTTCATTATTTTTGTTTTAATAATATAATAAGTTATGTAATTATTTTAAAAAGAATCTTTAAAAATTAGATTATTTTCTAGATTATGTAATTATTTTACCCCGGAAAAAAAATATGTAAGGGGTGACAGTACTTTAAAACCACCATCTAGACCAGAGTTTTTCAACCTTTTTCATCTCATGGCACAGTGAGCTGGGCGATAAATTGATCAATATACACCATCAGTATATAAACATATAATTATTTTATCATTTAAATTTTAAAAGAAAAGGAATAGTGAAAATGTGCTACAAGTGTAGCATAATCAAAACAAAAAATATTTAATTAAAACAAAAAATATTAAAGTAATAGTATAAAAATATAAGAGGATGATCAACCGTCCTCAACACTCACGGCACACCTATGGAAGCTTCACGGTACACTAGTGTGCCACAGCACACCCATTGAAAATCTCTGCTCTAGACAATTAAAACAATTTATGACTGCGCTATATTATTAGTATTATTTGATTCACCCTAGTATTATTTCCTAATAGAATTAAAGGTCAATTTGGAAGAGTGACATCATCATTGCAAATATACAAGAAGAAAAAAGTATTTAAAGGGTAATTCCATGTCAAATCATCTAGAAAAAAATAAAATTGTCACACACCCCCTTCAATTTTTCTAAATTTTTTTTCAGATGTGGACTATGTTAACCTTATATGATACCCAAAATTTGAGCTTACAATTCCAAAACTTGGCAGAGTTATGTCAATTTTTAGCTCTCCAAATTTGGTGGGGTTGGTGAAAAATGGCGACTTTTTGTAATCTATTTTTGTCTGTTTTACAGACAAAAATAGATTACAAAAAGTCTATGACAAAATCAGAAATCATCAATAACTCAAAATTGATTGATTTTAAGACTTATTTGATAGTATTTTTGAATTCCTTGGGCAAAAATGCTTTTATAAACCAAATTTTAGGAGTAAGGAAGCTCTAGAATATATTTTACAGACAAAAATAGGTTACAAAAAGTTGCTATTTTCACCCCCCACTTCCGAAATTTGGAGAGCTAAAAATTGACATGGCTTCGCCAATTTTTGGAATTGGAAGTTCAAATTTTGGGAATTGGCTAACATTATCATAATCTACTCTAATCCAACAAAATTTCAGAAAAATTAAAAGGGGTGGGTAACATGGCCTGGATGATTTGACATGGAATTACCCTGAAGTTAAATACTAAGATCTTTTGAAATACAAAAATAAAACTAACCTAGCAATACCATTTTGATCTGGACTAAAATCAGAGCTAATTCTGATGTTCTCAACCACCTGCATCATAATAAAATAATTCTGCTTTTATAGAGTTTATGTTTGGTGAGGACAGATGATTAGAATTCTTGTTTGGGTATGATAAGACGACTGAAGACAGGAACATTTGGTTAAATTTCTATTCCAGCATTTCCTATTGTTCTATGGTGGCATTTATTTATTTGGCAGTGTCCACATCTTGGAATTGTATCCTCTCCTCTCTTTTGCTTTCCCCAAGTCATGTGCACATGTTACTTAGTCATTCTG
Organism: Doryteuthis pealeii; assembly: GCA_023376005.1. Classification (NCBI taxonomy): domain Eukaryota; kingdom Metazoa; phylum Mollusca; class Cephalopoda; order Myopsida; family Loliginidae; genus Doryteuthis; species Doryteuthis pealeii. The sequence continues at coordinate 63,289,800 of CM042161.1, read as the reverse complement.
CCCTTGTGTTCACATCTGCATTTGGTACGGCCTCCATTCGTATTGGTCTTCACGGTTGAACACTCATCGTATTTGCTGAGGGTTCTTTGTTTTGCATATTTCAATTTTCTTGGCTCCAAGTCCAAACTTACTAGTGGACATGACTGGGACACTTGAGAGCTCATTGAACCAATGTCCAAAGGTCAAGGCACTTCTTAACCAGAATGAGACCACGGTCACTGGTGCAATTTCTTTCCACTTTCTACTATTGAACCTATTTATATGAGAGACATAATGCCATTCTGTAGAAATTTATTTAATAACATTGTCTGATTTGGAGGTGAAAATGATAAAAGTTGTGTTGGACAGTAAATACATAAAAGAGAAAGAAAATTTGGTGGTGAGGCTACAGTTCTGAAGATTTGGGTAGTGTGGAGTCACCACCTTCGTTGATATTATTTTCTGACCCACTCTCATCTGAAGTGGTGGACATGAAAGAAAAAGTAAGAATGAAGATCTCTCTCTCTCTCTCTCTCTCTCTCTTCATTGCTATTATTCTCTGGCCCACTCAGATCTGAAATGGTAGACATGAAAGAAAAAGTAAGAATGAAGATAACTCTCTCTCTCTTTCTTTCTTTCTACCTTCATTGCTATTATTCTCTGCTCCACTCTGATCTAAAGTGGTAGACATGAAAGAAAAAGTAAGAATGAAGATATCTCTCTCTCTCTCTCTCTCTCTCTCTCAATTTCATTGCTATTATTCTCTGCCCACTCTGATCTGAAGTGGTAGACATGAAAGAAAAAGTAAGAATGAAGATAACTCTCTCTCTTTCTCTCTCTCTACCTTCATTGCTATTATTCTCTGCTCCACTCTGATCTGAAGTGGTAGACATGAAAGAAAAAGTAAGAATGAAGATAACTCTCTCTCTCTCTCTCTCTCTCTCTCTTCTCTCTCTCTCTCTCTCTCTCTCTCTCTCTCTTTCTTCTTTCTTTTTCTTTTTTTTCTTTCTTTCTTTTTTTTTTTTTTTTTTTTCTTTCTACCTTCATTGCTATTATTCTCTGCTCCACTCTGATCTGAAGTGGTAGACATGAAAGAAAAGATCAGAATGAAGATAACTCTCTCTCTTTCCATCTTTTTTTTCTTTGCTATTGTTCTCTGGTCCACTCTGATCTGAAGTGGTAGACATAAAAAAAAGTTAAAATAAAAATAAAAATTTGTCTGAACTTTTGAGATGAGGCTTGATAATTAGTATTATTTGTATTATTCGGACAATTGTCCTCATCTTCATTGTTATTTGTACAATGTTTCAGCTGATGTGCCTTTCAGCCTTCTTCAGGTATTTCTTGTTGGACTTTTGGGAACCTTCTTGTCATAATCGGGTGCCATCACAGAACTTTGGAACCTAACAATTGGACACATAGCCTAGTGGATAAAGGAGTTAGGTTAAAACAGTTCTAAATGACAGTTATCTCTAGACTGCAGGTTCAATCCTGGTCAGGGGCAGCAGTAACATAGAATAATAATTAACACAGCTTAACACCTGTACAGCTATGGTTAGCGGAATGAGAACAGGATACTTCCATGGACTGAATAAAGGGTTAGGTTCAAAGTTCTATGAAGGCTTACTCAGATGATTTGTATGATAGGAGGCAAGTGACCATACAGCTGCTCCTTTGAGGATTTATTCGAGACAGCATGCAGCATCCTTGTGCATTTCCTCTATCCCATACTCCTGACTTCATCACCAAACTCACCCCTCACCCGTTCACTTTCTCTTCTATAAAAACAAATGTATGATGCACAAATGTTCAAATAAATGACTGACGAAGCCGGGCTCAATGCACAACAAAATATATCTCTTACATGTTTGGGTTGTTCTTTTGTCCACATTTCCCCTCTATTCCTTTACCACATTCTGTCGGATTTACTCCAACCCCCCTACCATCATATATATATATATATATATATATATATATATATATATAAGTTAATCCAAATGACTGGTAAGTAAGGGATGATTCTATTTGGGATATCAGTATACTCTTGTAGGTTCAAACATATATATTCATACAAGGATTATTATAGATCCCTAACAGAGCTCAATGTATCATAATCAGTAAATTAATTATATACAGAGCACTATTTTTCTCCAAGTATTTCATCAGAGTCCAAGTGGTACAGTCATACAGTAGCACTGGCATGGCTAAAACTTGGAAGAATTATTGCTTTATTTTATCAGTAAAATTAGATTTCTATATGATCGATGCTTATATATAGACACTTCATTAGGTGTTTTTTTTTTATCCTTAATATAATATCATTGTGGGCAGAATACACTGATTGTATTCCCAGCGGATAGGTAAGTCCCAACCAAAAATAAGTGTCCTGGATATGGTTTTAAATTTCATTCAGTTGTCAGACTGCTCTGGGTAGTGTATTGTTACACCTTCATTGCTATTAATTGCTATTGGTCCATACAGATTTGAGCTTAACACTGATCAGATATAGTGCACCACTATATATATATATATATATATATTATATATATATATATATACACACACACACACACACCAACCCCTCCGCATGAGCAGGATGAGTTTTCCTTCTCCTAGACTGATTACCTACCCATGGTTAAAGAGCTCAGTCTGCCCTACTATTTACCTATATCTAGAGGGAGAATTGGATTCATACCTTTCCCAAGGGTATTAGCGCCATGTGACATGCAACCAGCTTCATCCAGGAATTGAACTCGGGTTGACGAGTCCATGTCCTACGACTCTAACCCTTAGACCACGTGCTTCCACGACTTGCGACACTATATAAACTTGCTGTAAATAACTGTTGGAACATTATTTTACTTGTGTTAAGTGTTTGTACACAAGTTTTTTTTTTTTAATAAGTGCTAATACATAGTGAAAACAGGTTGATTTTAGCATGTTTTCATTAGATTTTAACATGGTAGTACCATATATAAATCAAATAGATCTGTATAAAATTATTAGTATTAGATAGGAACTCTTGAAAACACATAACCACATATGGAGGTGTGTGGTCTAATGGTTAGAGTCATAGGAAATGGACACATCGACCTGATTTAATTCCTCGATGAAGCTGTTTGCATTTCACATGGTGCTAATACCCTTGGAAAAGGTATGAATCCAAATCTCCCTCCAACTATGGGCAAATATCAAGGCAGACTGGGCTCTTTAACAGTTATAGGTGATATACCCTATAGACCAATGGAATGTGCCGACTGTTACTATAAGTAACAGGGACAATTATGGCTTGGAGAGTAAGCCAATGCAAGTCAGCTCATAACTCTATTGTCGGATGTATTTCCCACTTCTCTGTACTGTAATTGTCTACTCTTTTGTTAATACATTTTCCTACATTTGTTACCCGTCGTTTTGTTCTTATTTGACCCCTTAAAACTCCACAACATTAACCATGGCTAGGTAACCAGTCTAGGAGAAGGAAAACTCTGAATTCAAACCTGTTAAACTCCACTTAAGAAATTGACCTTGTGTCACATCCTGCTTGTGCAGAAAGGTTGGTAAATATATAAAACCACACACAAACAAGTGAATATTATTACATATGAATAGTTACAGAAAATCAGAAAATTGCGTTAAGAAAACCAAAAGTTGACATGCTGTATAAAACCAACCGAATAACTAACCTTACTTACTCATTCTTTGTATATTTACTCAATGATAAAAAAAGGAAATCTGTGGCAAGGAAGTCTTCTGTACTTGTCTTCAATGAAACTACCATTGTTTTATTCATATTTTGAAGTATCTTGCTGTTTGCAATGTTCTAGCATACAAATTTGTTTTTTTGCATGCCTCGTTGTTGGGATGCAGTTGACATTTGTACAACCAGTAGATAAAAAGTTAAACAAAAATATCTATTTAGTTTCTACCTAATATCTTTTTAAATACTGCTTTAACTATGATAATATTCAATTCAACAGCCAAGTATTTGTTTCTGATGCATCCCTTCATATATATATGAAAAGTGTTGTTCTGGTTCGAACAGGACAAAATTCAATATTTTATAAAAAAAAAAAAAAAAAAAAGGTCCGCAAAATGGATTATGTTTTTAGAAAAAAATTTTTTTTTTTTTTTTTTATCATTGTTTGGAGGTTGGTTTTGAAGGCTATCAACCTCCAAACCAATATATACAGAATGCTTCAAGCAAATTATAAAACCCTTATATATATATATATATATATTCAATTACATGTTGAATATATACCAAAACTAATATTTATTATTATTATTATTATTAAAATTGCTCTATCACATATATTAAGTACTCTCCGAATAATACTGTTTATTTAGTGCCTCATCAAGTGAGATAATGTTAACCATACACTGTGGTAAAATATTTGTGTGTATAAAACTTATTTGTATTAGATAGGAATAATTACACAAAGCTATAAAAAGTTGATGGGCTGGTATAACTCAGTCGGTAGAGCGTCGGACTAGGAATCACAAAGTTCCAGGTTCGATACCAGCCCTCGCCTATTCCGCATATGAGTAGCACAGGGGTCTGTGCATTAAAGTGAGGAGCTGATGGTATATGTGGCACTCCACCTCAGATGCTAAACAACAATCTCCTTGGTCTAGCACTAGTGAAAAGGGTATAGACTCCCTCGCTGTCTGGCTGATACCGACTATAGGCCACCCCGACGACTTAACTTTTACTTTTTATATAAAGTCTTGTAAATCATGACTGTAAGATAATATTTCTGTGTTTATTCAATTTTGGTGATCAGGACTAAATGCAAGAAGGAGGAGCTCTCAAAATAGTTGAACAAGAAGAACCCCTTTGGTTTGAATTAAGAGTTTTACTTCACTTTGACCGGTTGCTATACCAAGGTTAAAGGGCCCAGTCTGCTCTATTTATCCATAGCTGGAGGGTGAATAATTGGATTTATGTCTTTCCTAAGAGTATTAGTTCTATGGGAAAGGCAAACAGCCTCATCAATGATTTGAACTAGAGTTGCTGTATCTATTTCTTATGACAACAACCATTACACCATGTGGTATATAACCATCTACAAATTATTATTTCTAGCAGTACTTACCCATATATAATAGATCGGTTTTAAGATAGTCTTTGTGTTGGGGTTTTTGTAATATAAGGTGTACAGAGGTCCACCACTTAAACTTATAGACTCTGCCTGGGTGTGTGGTTAAAGCTAGCCAATCAACAGTTTGAATACGTGGCTAGTTAACTATTTAATCACCGTTCTTGAAAGCCATTCATTTGCATATTATTCAACATTGACGAACGGACCTGCAATCAAGGACTTTGGTCAGTGCAAGAATTTTACCTGACACTTAGGAATAACCAAAGTATTCTACCCAACACTAAGGGACACTGAGGAACAACCAAAAGGTTTCTTCACTAAGGATCAGCCTTTGCTTAACACAGGGGATCTCCACTGTAAAGTGCTCTCACTTGAAGCCTAAAAATGGCCACAAAAATTTTAACACTTTGATGTTTTTAAATTATTTAGGAAAAAATAAATGAATGAATTTCACATGCATTTTTTAAAAAATCACACATTTTCATCATGAAAGATCCATTGAATCGACAACACTGTTTCTGAAGTAGATATTCACCCAATCCATTCGCCAAGAGTAGGATGTGACACAAGGTCACAAGCATGGGGCATCCAACAAGGATCAAACTTGCTATTCAATAGTAATGGATCTGGAAGACTAGCTTGCTAACCATTACCCCACCCCCTCCTCCCCTCTATGATGGGACACCCCCACACTGCATCTGGTGTATACGTTCTCCTCGTTTGACCTTTTCGTGAGCATTTACAGACTCCCAAGATTTCCAATTCTGTTCTTGGCTACATAGAGAAAATGTCACTTTTTAGGGAGATGTTGATCTGGGCCAGAGTTTATCCCTGTGCTTTGTTTGCAATCAATCCAAAACAGATTTGAACTGGAAACTGTCTCTGTTGCATGCCAAAAGCGAAAGAGTTTATCATTGGTAACAAACACCCGTTACCATCAATGGGGTGGGGAGTAGGGGAAAGGAAGACACGAAGGGTAAGAGACAGATACTGCCTAAAAACCAGTCTGAACCAGATCTCCAAAAATAGTTTAAAACCCTTCCTGAGTTTGTCTGAATTTTTGAGATGAGGCTTGGTGATTAGTATTATGTACATTTACAGAAGGTTCCCGAGTCTGAGAAGAAATACCTGAAGAAGGTATTTTTTTTATATCATCATCATGAAAAGAATTTATGAAAAACCCAAAAGAAATTTTTACAAGTACTCTTGGTTGTACTTTGAACCACTATCAAGGATGTTTTAAATTGGTATTAAGGTTAACATTGTTTGTATCAAGTGTTGGTAAAATGACACTAGTATTTTTTTTTGGGGGGGGGGGCACTTTAAATAACAATTGGCTGAAATATTGTACAGATAACAATGAAGATGTGGACAATAGTCCGAATAATGCGGATAATATCTTTCCTGAGTTGTGTCCTAGATATGACGCTAAACTGTATCTAGTGATGAGGTTCCATTTTTTGAGCTTTGGGGAGTGTGGAGTACCCCTCCATTGCCATTACTCCCAGATCCACTTTATCTCAGAGTGGTAGTACTTGTTAACGTCCCATCTATAAGTTAAAGAGATCTAAAAATGAATTTTAAAAAAAGAATTTGAATACCCAACAAGAATGATTAAACAGGTTTTTGGCATAAAATAACCCAAGGTTTGACATGCCGTAAAATCCAACCAGCCAACTTTCCAGAGTTGGGCCTAACAATTCCTGGAAGCTTGGTTGAAACCAGTTGATAAATGGCAGTAAAATTATTAAATAAGAATGGTTACTTGAAACCAAATAATTGCCTGCAGTGAAGAAAATTGATTTCAGCATTAAATAACCCAACAAGGGATGACATACCATAAAATCACACAACCTGCCACCTCCCAGTAATATAAAACAGGTTATACTAGATTACATTAGCTTTCTACACCACTTTTTTCCTGGATGTCTCTCTCTCTCTCTATCTTTATATATATATATATATATATATATATATATATATATATATATAATAAAATAAATATATAAAGGTTTTACATATCTATTTATTTGGTGACAAAGGAACAGTCACAACCATTTTGGTTTCATGCGTCAACAATCATCAGGTGAACTTGTTTCAAATGCAAGGAAAATCGAAAAATTGTATATATATATATATATATATATGTATATATATATGAGAGAAAAATAGGTAATGGACTACTCTCTCATCATATATACAGATTCAAATATGTGAGTTATTGGGAATAACAATGTAAGTTGTTTAAGTATGATTAAATATCAATCATTATATATAATGTGTGTCATTAAAACACACACACACACACATATATATATATATATATATATATATATATATATAGTCAATAGAAGCTATGGTTATTATTTGCAATTTAAATGTCCATGAACTAATAGAAATAGAAATGTCCAATGAATGCATTACTCTAGGCATAGAATAACCCCAGACATGTTGCTATGCCATTAAAATCAATCAATATATCAACTATCAATTAGAAAGGTATTGTCAACATCAATATGTCAACATCAATATGCCACTGTCCTTTTTTTTTATTCTTATTTCTTTTTTTTTTTTTACTTTATAGCAATCAGGTTCATTAAAAAAAAAAAGGGTTGCTGGCATAAGGGTTCAAGTCACCTCATTTGAATCTGTGTTTCTTTACTTACTTCTATTCTTCTTCTGGCGTCTTTGATATCTTAAGTTCTTCTAGCGTCTTGGACTTCTCTTGGTGGTCGGTCGCACTTAACTCATTTCTTCTTCTAGATCAGTCTTGTTACCAAGACATTCATTAATCACAAAACCGTGTTATTTTCTTAAGCTTTTATTTTCTTAACTAAACATTTGACTAACATAGCGCGCGTATGCAGTGAGTTACAGTTAAGGCAGGACATCTTCTCTGCCTGACGTCTAAACTGAAACTGAGGACCCAACCAGGTCCCACGTGACTTCACGTATTTCGTGGGCTTTCTGTACTATTCTATGGAAAGTCCCGCCCGTGATGTGAAAAGGGCCATCCCTTTAGAAATACAGATTGACAATAATCTTATGCAACCACATAGATTATGTAACATCTGTTCATAAAAGCAATGATTGATCTCAGAGTAATTCCATGACAAATCATCCAGAAAAAATTGTCTCCCACCCCTTTCAATTTTTCTGAATTTTTTTTCTCCAGATGTGGACTATGTTAACGTTAGACAATCCTTAAAATTTAAGCTTCCAATTCCAAAAACCGGTAAAGTTATGTCGATTTTTAGCTCTCCAAACTTAGTGGTGTTGGCGAAAAATGGTGACTTTTTGTAAACTATTTTTGTCTGTAAAATTTCAGAAAAATTGAATGGGTGTGGGTGACATGGCCTGGATGATTTGACATGGAATTACCCCTCAGCAGTATTGACTGGCTGCAGCTGTTTGAATCATATAACATATTTTTAACAATTATTTTTTTTCTTCTTTGCTGTTGTTAATTTAACTGATGTTTGTAACTCAATCTTTCAACCATGTGATGTATGCCTTGATGCAGAAAGATATTTTGAATTCTGTATGTACTTACATATAGGTAGATGCTTGAATAATCATAACAAAAGCATTAATATATAAAACTAAATTTTATAAGATTTATTTGTGTAAATCAGTGGTTCTCAACCATTGTCCATGTGGACCCCTGGGGACCATATAACATTTTTTGGGACCCAGACAAGTAAAATGTATTTAACTATAAAAATACAATGATTGAGTCAGTTAGTCTACTGTTGGTTTGAATAACAGCAGCTAGCTGAGTACATAATGAAGCAGTGTCCAAGACAGTTGGTATATATAGAAATCAAGAATGATCCATTCATGAATGTGGGTAATTCCATTCCTTGAGTTCTGATTGGCTGCTTGACTGCTTGATTTGAATGACATTGTGGAGTCTTATAAATACCCTGTCATTCTGCAGTAGACTATGCGACTATTCGGGTTTGTATTGGGTTACAACCGTTTGCTGCCACGTCTTCCCAGTTCGACGGTAATTGGAACTTTGATTATTCTTCAGGATTTTTTAAACAATGAATGGCTATGGGGGTCCACCAGAGTAAAATAGGATTAAAAGGGGTCAATAGGTAAAAAAAAGGTTGAGAACCATTGGTGTAGATCGATGTCAATTTTTTTTTTTTGTTTTTTGTTTTTTTAATACGAAAAATTAGATTGATTGATTTTAATGGTATGTCTTCCTGTCTAGGGTTATTTTATGTATTGTATCAGCATTGCAGTCTCGGAAGATGATAAAACTCTTGTGCCCTTGAAGTTACAGTGCCTTTTGTGACTGTGGAGTCCAATGTTCAAAAAACAACACTGACCACAGATGTCGCATGTGAAGGCTGTCCCTGAAGATGTTGATGTGCCAGTGCTTTGTTGCTGTCACTTTCTTCCGGACCTCTTGGCTTCATGGTGTTGTCCCAGGCTGACTTCAGAAATGAATAGTCCACTATAAAGAGCCTCCCACCACCGAGGGCAGTCCTGAGCCAAATTTTCCCAGTTGGAAGTGGTAATGCCAAAGCACCTGTTACCATTCTTGCAGTCATTAGTATTTATTGTGGAGGTCTTTCTTAAGAGGATTTTTTACACAGTTGTGACATAAAGTATTCCCTTATAATACAAATAATTTTGTATGGTTTCAAGTATTCCTATCTAATACTAATAATTATATAGTTTTAAGTAATTATTTCTATTTAATAATTTGTTTGTATATAGTTATGATTTCAAGTTGGTAATGATAATCCTTAGTAAACAATTATAGCTTAGGTGACTATTATTGATATAAATAATTTACAGTTACATGGTATAAAGTATTCCTATCTAATATAAATAAATTTCAAGGAAAGCTATTTTAGCCGTAGATAGGTCTTTAACAAGTATGGTCAGAGTGGATCTGGGAGTAATAGCAACTGCAAAGGCTACAGTCAGTGTATTCTAAGCCACAATGGCCTAATAATTAGGTCTTCAAAATTCAACCTATAGAAGAACAGATTTTATAATAATAATAATAATAAAGCATCTTTTAAATATAAATATCTAATGCTTTTCTTTCTAAACTTTGTATTATTATTTATTATTTTACATACCTTGCATTATTATTTATTATCATTATTATTTATTATTAAATATCTTGTATTTTGTTTTTTTCAGGTAAGAACCAAAACTGCTATTATCAGAATATTTATTTTGTGAGGTTCACTCCATATGTGAGTATGTGCATTTCTATTCAATTCTATTTTGTGAGGGACACATTTCTATATATATTCAAACAAATTCCATTGAACGCAACAAAATCAGATTATTTTCTAATTTTTTCCTTGTCTTATCAATTTTTCTTATATTTTTTTATATCATCATCATGAAAAGAATTTATGAAAAACCCAAAAGAAATTTTTACAAGTACTCTTGGTTGTACTTTAAACCACTATCAAGGATGTTTTAAATTGGTATTAAGGTTAACATTGTTTGTATCAAGTGTTGCTAAAATGACACTTGTATTTTGGGGGGCACTTTAAATAACAATTTTAAAAAGTGTGTAATGTGATATAGAATAATATATATATATTATATATTACATTTTTACTTGAAGGCACTTACAACGCATGTATCGCATAAAATTCGATACTTTTTCTTATAGAAAATGAACTTGACAAGTGTAATCCCGGCAAAGGATGGCTCGGTGTGTAGAATACCGTACAGACTGTTTTGACTTTATTAAGTCTCATCAGCGGTATATACTAACGATTTCCCTCCGACAGAAATCGAAACCGGGACTTCAGCAGACACAGTGAAACACTAGTGAAACACTTTTATCGCCTCGGCCACAGTACACAGCTGACCATCCTAGCAAAATTAAGCTTGTCAAGTGATACTTACACGCCTACCATAATAGGTAAGGGGGTGTTATTGGGAGAATAATAACAAACAGACCGTATGCCCTTCGTAGAGGCGTGTAAGTATCACTTGACAAGCTTAATTTCGCTAGAATGGTCAGCTGTGTACTGTGGCCGAGGCGATAAAAGTGTTTCACTAGTGTTTCACTGTGTCTGCTGAAGTCCCGGTTTTGATTTCTGTCGGAGGGAAATCGTTAGTATATACCACTGATGAGACTTAATAAAGTCGAAACAGTCTGTACGGTATTCTACACACCGAGCCATCCTTTGCCGGGATTACACTTGTCAAGTTCATTTTCTATAAGAAAAAGTATCGAATTTTATGCGATACATGCGTTGTAAGTGCCTTCAAGTAAAAATTTAATATATACTTTATTCAGCAACGTTTCTAAAATAAACAAACATCCAAAAATCTTATTCACTTCGCCGAAGGGCATACGGTCTGTTTGTTATTATTCTCCCAATAACACCCCCTTACCTATTATGGTAGAGGCGTGTAAGTATCACTTGACAAGCTTAATTTCGCTAGAATGGTCAGCTGTGTACTGTGGCCGAGGTGATAAAAATGTTTCACTAGTGTTTCACTGTGTCTGCTGAAGTCCCGGTTTTGATTTCTGTCGGAGGGAAATCGTTAGTATATACCACTGATGAGACTTAATAAAGTCGAAACAGTCTGTACGGTATTCTACACACCGAGCCATCCTTTGCCGGGATTACACTTGTCAAGTTCATTTTCTATAAGAAAAAGTATCGAATTTTATGCGATACATGCGTTGTAAGTGCCTTCAAGTAAAAATTTAATATATACTTTATTCAGCAACGTTTCTAAAATAAACAAACATCCAAAAATCTTATATATATATATATATACACACACACACACACACACACAGTCAGTGATGCTGATAGCTTTTTGATGTAGTACATCTTGGGATGCATGTATTTGATTTGAATGAGTCCCTGGGAAATTTGATGGGTCCCAACTAAAGTTTTGTAATAAACTGTAAGGTTTTTATTTATGAACTAGGTAAAAAAACTAAAGCCATCCAACCCTTACCTTGGACCCTATCCCATGTAAAATATTGAAATGTATTTACACTTAGCTTGAAATTGTATCCTTTTAGATTTTTATGTGTCAGGGATGCAGGGGACATATCTAACAGCAACTCTGTTGGTGTGTGTGTATGTGTATATAGATAGGTCAAACAATATAAACATACACAGGAAATACATACATTTGCACACAACACACACACACACACACAACGGGGAAAAATCTAGAATGATACTAAGACATTGTTTGACAGACATATACACATAGATACAAAGAATTTGGCGGAAGATATTAGCAAGCATATAACAGAACGAGCAGATTCTAGCCACAATTTAAAAGCTTTCAAAAATCTTCTGACGAAGGGATCTTTATCCTGAAACATTAAGAGAATAAATCAAGCAAACAATATCTCAGCTACCTCATTTTTCTTTACACTGGCATTATGATAGTGTTATGTTATCACTCTCATTTAAAATGAAGTGATGACAGTAAAATAAATTGTATACTTATCTCATCTTCTGTGCTATGTGGAGAGGCTTGAATTTGGCTGCTGGGCTGATGCTGAATTGAGTGACCATTTCTTGCTGTTTGGAGTCAGGAAACCAACTTGGGATGCTGGGGACATCTTGCCTTGTGCCACTTAGAATTTTTAGTAATGACACAATGAGATTTTTCTCATGAGATTTCTATTTTCTCCTCAAGTCACAACTGCTGAGATCAACAGCCTATGTCTCACTCTGTCAACACATCATTCTAGACTCCCTCCACACTCTCACCCCTCACTATTCCTCTCTCCCACTTTGCCATATTTTAGGTCTCGTCCAATAAGAAAATGCCATGTGGCCTTATAATGATTCATCCTTAAACTTTTCCATCCTAATCTACATATAATTCTTATTTTCCTTTTAAAAACTTTTCCAGACCATGTCACCCACACCCATTCAATTTTTCTGAAATTTTACAAACAAAAATAGGTTACAAAAAGTCACCATTTTTCGCCAACACCATTAAATTTGGAGAGCTAAAAATCGACATAACTTTACCAGTTTTTGGAATTGGAAGCTTAAATTCTAATTTACAAGTCCCTTTTACATTCCTGGCCCTCCCCTACTGTATTATGTAACAATAGCCTTCAAAACCAACCAGCAAACCGTATATATTTCTGATTTTGTAAAGGAGAACAACCCTGCCAAATGAAAGATAATTTTCAGCTAAAGGATCTTTTACAGGTTTATCATTAAGTGTACAAAATCCACCTCTCTCTACTTTAAAAAAAAAAAAAAGGCCTTCTCAGGTACCTGATTTGATTATCTCTCTAATTTTTGTTGGAGCATTTTAAACCTAAACAACTAAACCATTCTGCTTAAGAAATTGACCCTGTGTCACTGTTGTATATGCTGATAATCCGTTGTTTTTTTTTATATATTTAAAAAATGTTATTTCTTTTTCGTTTACAGAAGAGCTATAGTGTTAAGGACTGACATGTTATTCTGCTTCTTATTTCAAAATACCCTGATTTTCTCTCTGGGGACAGCAACAACTGTTTTAGATCGCATGCTCTTGTGTTATATTTTCTTACTTTTCTTGGCTACACAGTGTAACTTTTCTCTATGAAATTTTGCACATGTAGGCCTTCATAGATTTTGTTCCAGTATAAGGTTGTTGTTTTTTTTTTGGGGGGGGGTGAAAAACATTTAAAAATGAGTTATCTCCCTCTGACCATTTGGACATTCCTATTCAATTGAGAGTTAGATTTTGAATTCAAAGTCGTTAGGGTTAGATGATTGACAAGAAATAACCTCTAGGTGACCTTCTTTCTGGTTACACACTGACTGGCTGAAAGTTTTCGTTTCCATAATGCAAAACAAAAATTTTCTTGTTCGCCTTAAACATTTGGATTCTACATGCGAATTTGGGTCATTTTTAAAAATTTGACAAATTTGTGTGTGGATTAAAGGACGATAAAATTCAAGAAAAATTGTTGTCCCAAGTTATTCCATTAGAAGAAGCTGTTAAAATGGCCGCAGCTATAGAATTAGCAATGAGTGACGTTGCACATATAAAGAAAAAAGAGATGGATGAAGTAAATAAAATGTGTACAGCATCTAATGCCACTGAATTACAAAAGAAAGAAAAAATGTGTTTTTGGTGCGATGAAAAATGGCATGAAAGACAAAATTTTTGTCCTGCATGGGAAAAATGTGTTTTAAATGTAACAGTAAAAACCATTTTGTTGAAATTTAATCTTGAAAGAATGGTTTGTGTGATATGCGGCATGTTACCGTACAGCTGCTTTTTTGTGGGGTGCTGCTTCAAACATACTACACTAGTAAAATTTCATTCTGTGCAAAAATAATATCAAGGAATTTTCAGTAAAAAAAATGCAACTCACTTAATTAAATATCTTGTAAATATTAGCCAATTTAAAATTTAAAAGAAACACATTTTACTGTGAAAGTAAAAATTGAAACCTTTGACATAATATATTTACTACTCTGTTTACATGTTGCATATACAATTTTGGAGATGACTAAAAATCCTCCATTCTCTATTCAACATGCAAAAAAAGATTGTTATGGCCTTTCATTTGTATACTAAAATCTTACACCTATTACACACACACACACACACACACACACACATATATATATATATATATATATATATATACACACATCCACTCAAGACAAGTCTAACATGAACTGCTAACTTATACTTTGAAACAACTTTATATTTACAAAATGTGTATATTTTATGTGTTATTAAGAAAGGACATTTATTTGTTACAAATGCATAAATATTCCTAGAAATCAAATAAAAAATAGAATTCAAATAGAATTCTTTCAATATTTTATTAACCTTTCAGATTAATTAAATAAAATTGAACCTTTCAATATTTTATCAAAAAAACAAACAAACACTTATTCATTTTAAACTTCAAGTTCATTCTTTCCCATTTATTCTTTCACTTACTCAATATCAAAGTCAAAGGAGAACTCCACTTGGCACAGTGACTAAATGTGCTTGAGTGCAACATCATAGTAAGCGATTTAATTTTTTGCATAATTCCCCCTGCAAAATCTTCCAGTTGACAATTTCTCTTTATTTTGTTAATCAATACTAGGACTGATCTCCTGGCGGGGATTATTATTATTATTATTATTATTATTCTATGCGGCATTTTCACACTATTTTAACGGGTAGGTTTTAACTAAAGTCTGAGTGACAGCAAGTCCTTTCAAGTCACTAATTCTTATTCTAAGTATTCTAAATGATCGCAAAGGCGTTATAGTGTGGATGGTCGTGATTCTTCCTCTGATTTCCAATTCCTCCAGTCTCTTTTCTAAGCCTTTATGGACTGTTCCAGGTGTGCCCACTACGTGTGGTATGACCGCCACTTCCATGTTCCACAGATTTTTCAGCTCTCAGACAAGATCCAAGTATTTGACAAACGTTTTGCTTTCTTTCATTTTTTCCATTCTGTAATCAACTGAAACAGCAAAATTCACTAGATGACAAGTTCTGTTTCTTGGTAATTAAAACTAGGTTATGTGTTTTGGCCAGGGTTAGGTGATCCGGTTGTATCTCAAAATTCCTGAGAATTCTATGCCTCTCATTCTATGGAATGGATTCTTGGTAGTATGGTCCAAATTTATTCTATTTCACAGTTCCAAGATGCTAGTTCAATAGTCGTGCTATTAGATTCATTTGTTGGCATCCTTCCGTCAACTAATGACAATGGCGTAGTGTCAAATTTTGTATCTGCAACTGCGCGAATGGCTGAACAGACCAATTTTTGAATGGCAATCTCTGGTGCAGCGATTGCAAACCAACGGTGAGGCTTGCCGGATATGCTGTTGTCTTTCCTTTCTTATGACTCTCTTTTCTGTTATTACGTTCACCTTCGCATTAAATCACATCACGTGTCTCTCTCCTTGTCAGAGAGTACGGTTGAATCGTTAGGGGGGATAACTCTCTAATGGTGGGGCTCCAAATTTTAGAGCTTTAGGAAATCTGAATTACCTCTTTATTCCCATTACTCCCAGAAAAATTAAAATTGGGGATGAAGTTTTATGACTGAAATCTAAAATTTATCAACTTCTCAGGTAAATTTTCAGCTAAAGGATCTTTTACAGGTTTATCATTAAGTGCACAAAATCCACCTCTCTCTAAAAAGGCCTTCTCAGGTACCTGATTTTGATTATCTCTTTAATCAGTGTAAACTTGGTGATGAAGTTTTATGACTGAAATCTAAAATTTATCAACTTTTATACGACCAGCAAATAGAAATTACTGATGCAAATATGTTGAATAAGATAAAGTATTTTTTTCTTTAATCTGTTGTGGTTGTTATGCTGAAGTGTTTGTGAAGTAGAACTTGGGTTTGATACAATTTTTCTAATCACCTGATTCATCTATACTAACAGGAGATAAAATTGCAATAACCTAAAGAATGTGTGGGGCATAGTGGTTATATTATAGGAAATGGACTCGGTGAGCCATGTTCAAATCCTGGTGCAGGCTATTTGTACCGCCCTGTCGGCTGGGGCGTTAGAATGCACCGACTGCACCTCTGCAGAGGGGTAAGATTCTCCCAATGGGGCCACCTGTTGGCCGTGGGTAGCGACCTATGATGCTTAAGGATAGAGCCCAGGTGGATGAGCAGTTCATGACATGCAATACTCCACTTTGGCTCTATCTTGGGCTAGACGGGCGGTCGGAGAGGCCCCCTCCGATCAATCGGCTGGTCACGTCAAGCTCTAGCACCTATATGATTTTCCCAACCCTATTGCCTTCATGGCAATCCCCAACCCTTTTTATCATATGGGTGCTAGAAGGCGGTGGCTGCGGGTCTACATGTCCTGGGAATGACGCTAAACTCTATCTAATGGTGAAGTTCCAGTTTTGGAGGTTTGGGGAATGTGGAGCACCCCTTCATCACCATTGCTCCCTGGTCCACTCTGACCCCGAGTGGTAGTACCTGTTAGGGTCCCATCTATGGGTTAAATAGAAAAATGTATTTATAAAAAAATTGTATTATCCATTAAGAATTGATTTATTTCAAAACTTTATTGGCATTAAATGACCCACTGAGGTTGATATGCCGTAAAACAAAACAAAACAAACAAACAAGCTATTTGTATTATTGAGATTTTTTTTACTGTTGTCCTAATCTTTATTGTTGTTACAATCTTATGGGCCATCCTGTAGGCTTTAAGCAAGGGCGCTTGTCCAGTAGAATTGGATCCTTGGTAATCCTCTGGTAAAGAATCTTGAGTATTGTAAGTTCCTCCTCAATGATTGCAAGTAGAACTATGGCAAGTATCAGTGTTTAAGTAGTGTATCAACCACGCATTATGGCTGGTGATAGGCAAAGGAATAAACCATGTGACCACGGCTAGTCTATAATTTCAGGGAGGGGAATTGGAGCACAAAAAATTCCAAAAATTGTCATATATACCATGTTTTGGCTGATGCCTTCAGACATTCTTCAGGTATTTCTTGTTAAACTCGGGAGGCTTCACAGAACTTAGAACTGAACCCTTCATTTGATCCATTGGGGTAGATTGTTCTCATTCCGTTAACCCTGACGAGGTACAAGTGTTAAACTATTTTAAGTATTCTATGTTATTTTCACTCATAGTCAGGATTGAACCTGTAACCTACTGATGATTGGCACTTAGAACTGTATCAACTCAACCCTTATATATATTGCACCATGTGTCCATAAAATGAAGATGAGGACAACAGTCCAAAAAATCTTAATAATACAAATTATCATGCCTCATCTCAAAAAATTCAGATCAACTGGAGCCTGCTCTTTGTATTTTCCTTAGTGCTAATGTTCTTTGGGGAAATGCATGAATTAATCTCTTCTTTTCCTCCAGCGGGATATCGCCTGCTTCTTGCTTTTTTTAGTATGAGGCCTTTTTCTTTTATGGGATCCCGCACATACTATTACAGATGCGGACTATGCTGATGACCTGGCACTACTCGCAAATACACAGGCACAAGCCGAATCCTTACTACACAGCGTAGAAAAGGCAGCACAAAATGTCGGCCTGTACGTGAACTCTGATAAAACTGAGTTCATGTCCTTCAAAAACAAAAACGACATCTCAACCATCGATGGCAAACTCCTAAACTCTGTAGAACAATTTAGATACTTAGGCAGTAACATCTCCTCTACAGAAAATGACGTTAATGCACGCATAGGAAAGGCATGGGCCGCTATAAATAGATTATCTATCATATGGAGGTCCAATCTCACAGACAAGCTAAAGAGACAGTTCTTCCAGGCCGTTGTCATGTCGGTGCTGCTGTATGGCTGCACCACCTGGACCCTAACTAAGTGACTAGAGAATAAACTAGATGGGAGCTGCACAAGAATGCTGCAGGTGATCATGAACAAGACGTGGAAACAGCATCCTATGAGAAAGCAGCTGTACGGCCACCTACCACATATCACCCAAACCATCTGAGTAAGACATGCGGGACACTGCTGGAGAAGCAAGGACGAACTCATAATCAACGTCCTCCTGTGGAAGCCAGCACATGGACGGGCCAGTGAGGGCTGACCAGCAAAAACGTACGTTGATCAGCTCTGTGCGGATGCAAGATGCTGCATAGAGGACCTCCTGAGAATGATGAGCAATAGGGACAGATGGAGAGAGATTGTCATGGATATCCGCGCTGAAAGCGCAACATGATGATGATGATTTCCTCCAGCTATGGGTAAAAAGTAATGCAGACTGAGCCATTAAGCTTTTGGTACAGCAACCAATCTAAGAAAAGGAAAACTGTACTCCACTTAAAAATGGATCTTGTATTGCATATTACCTATGGTTGAGGGGTTGGGTAAATACATACCCTGGAGAAGGAGAAGGCAATCATAATTAAAGATTTTTGGCTTGCCTAGACTTCAAAAATATATGTTCACTGGGGATGTATATGGACCCCAGTTGAGAACCACTGCTTTAGATAGCATCCAGTGTCAGCACAAACCTTCAACCTACACAGTGTGTCCATGTATAAGAATCCATCTGTGCTACTCATGTGCTGAGTTGGCAGGGACCATTGCTTACGAGTTTATCCTTACTTAACCATCAATGCCCCAGCATGTCTTGTTCATCTTGGTAAGTGGCAGTATAGCTTCTGTTTTGTAGGGTGCTATTTCTAAATTTTTTCATAACATCATATCTTGTTCATCTTGTGTGATAGGAGATAAGTTGCAGCATGGATTTCCTTGACTCTCTCTCACCATCCATCCCTATTGATAGGTCCTCTGGACAGCATCCAGCATCAGCACAAAGTTGGATAGTATACATTTTTGCTGGTCAGTTTGCACTGGTGAGTCCATGTATAAGATTCCATAGAAGAACATGGCTTATGAGTTTATCCTTGAATTTATAATGAATTTATCCTTAATGAGTTTATATGCATGCAGTTGCATGGTTTCAAGTATTCTTAATTGATACTTTTAATTAAAAAGTTTCAAGTAATTATTTCTATTTAATAGCAGTCAGCTAGGTGCCATCTTGAGTATTTGTCAAAAGCGATGATCTATAGGGACGGATATCGAGAATCAAGAGTCCATGGAATACGTGTTGTCAGCCTTAGTATTTACCCATAGCTGGAGGGAGAATAGTTGGATTCCTAGCTTTTCCAATGGTTTGTACTATTTGAAAAGTAAACAGCCTCGTCCTGGATTTGAACTTGAGAGGACATGAGTCCATTTCCAACGACTCTATTACACCGCGTGCCTCCATCACTCATTTTATATATACCATCAATGTAAAGAGACGGCTATATAACAATCTGTTTGGTTTAGTTTGTTTTGTTTTATGGCATATCAACCTCAGTGGGTCATTTAATGCCGATAAAGTTTTGGAATAAATCAATTAATGGATAATACAATTTTGTTTATAAATGTACATGATGATGATGATGATTGGGAGCTTTACTTTTGTATATTCAATTT
>CM042161.1:63239772-63264772 GCA_023376005.1 Doryteuthis pealeii | reverse complement strand
TAAATTAACTTATTAAAAAAAGTCACCCTTTTATGGCCATTATCAAGTCAAATCCTATTTGCATAGGATTTATATTATAACTAGAAGTGGCTACCCAGCATTGACTAGGTAGGGTGGGGAACAAAAAAAAATATCTGGTGTATTGATTTGTTTACTTTTGAGATTTACAAATGATGGACATTTTTAAGTTGAATTTCAATGCTATTTCTATGTATATTTTGATTTTGAAATATATTTTAATATAAATCAAATCTTCATAATTTTTGCACAAAAAGCAAGGACTGGTGATATTCAATGTGTATATATATATATTTATTTTGTCATAAATTGTTTTATTTTCATAGTTTCATCCGGACATACATACACACCAACTGCCCTTTATATATGTATAGAATTGCAAAGAAATAGAATAAGGGAAGTACTCTAGAATTAGTGTTTAATAGTTATCTTCCTTGATAAATGATTAGAGCCAAGTCATGCTGAAAACACTGGTTTGTGCTTGATCGCCAAAGTTAAGCCGAGATGAGCCTGTTCAATATATGAGTGACAATTTAAACAAAAGCAGGTAGTGTAAGAACCTGAATCAAAAATACTATAAAGTTGAAGAATATAATATATATATATATATATATATATATATATATATATAGATAGCTTTTTGATTTAGTGTGTCCTGAGACGCACATATTTGCTTGATTGAGTTCCCGGGAACATTTATGGGTTCCAACTAAAGCCGTCTAACTCCTACCTTGTAACCTATCCTGTGTAATTCATTTCTAAGAAACTATTGAAATGTATTTACAGTTAGCTTGAAATGGTGAGGGAAGAAAAAAGAAAAACACTGGGATGCATGGATATGATTTTATTGTGTCCTTTTAGATTTTTGTGCATCAGGGACCCAGGACACATACCTATCAGCATCTGTGTGTGTGTGTGTGTGTGTGTGTGTGTGTATATATGTATATATATATATATATATATATATATATATATGGAGATTCTTGTGATATCGCAGTTATTATTGTAGGTAATGGACTCAGTTAGTGGAGTACCCTTGGAAAAGATAGGAATCCAACTGTCCTCCCTCCAGCTATAGATAAAATAGCAAGGCAGACTGGAATCTTTAACCTTGGTGTGGCAGCCGGTCTAGGAGAAGCAAATCTCTGAATTCAAACCAGTTGTAGACCTAGAGTGGGATGGGCTCTGCCAGGCTATTATGTGCACAACGCCCTCTCTCACATATATATATATATATATATATATATATATATAAACTATAGTGTGGGATTGGCACTGTTTCAGCTTTTACTGGAACGGTATGCCAAAGTGTGGTATTATTGGAAGAGTGCTCAATATAACATAGAGCTATTATATAATATAATATTAAATATATAAAGGTTTTATATATTTAATGACATAGGAACAGTCACGACCATTGGTTTCATGCATGCATAACCGCAAACATTCGTCAGGTGACGTATATATATATATATATATATATATATATATATATATATATATATATTTTACTGAACAAAACAAAAACAAACTTGTTTTAGTGCTGAGAACTATAAACTAATGGTTCTAAGATATAAGATCTGACTCCAAAGCTTACCGATTCACCCCGATTTAAAGCTCAGATTATAAAGATGACCTTCCAATCTTTCCAATTAGCAGTTGTTCTGGCATTTGACAAATCAGCAATAACAAGTTGATTTACAGTTATCAAGAATTGAGATAAGGATATTGGTCTTAAAAAAAACCCTTTGCAAATTGTAATGTTACTCAGTATTAAAATAGACACACTTTCCAGATAGAATTTTTAAGCACTGGTTTTTCTTGTAACAGGTTTAAATGGTGAGGAAGTGAGATGTAGGGATGGGAATAGTAGAGTTTGGGTTGGTAGGGGAGACTGGTGAGCAGGATTGAAGTTATGGGTGCTGGAAGTATTATTTAAAAAAAAAAATTAAAATAACGAGTGAAGTCAATAAATGGGGGAGGGGAAATTTTTTTTTTTTGTTTCCTTTCTAATGAAAAGCTTTTCTCAATTTCCCATGAAGAACATCAGACAAAAAAAAAAAAAAAAAAGTGAGAAGAAGAAAAGGAAAAAAAAAACAACAGGGGAAGAAGAAGAAGAAAAAAAAAAAACAAAGGCTGCAGTGTTGTGTAAAAATGACATCAATTAAACTAATAGAATTAGTTGAAATCCCAAGTGAGAATAACTGATTGAAAAAGAAGGAAAAAAAAAAAAAGAAGGAAAAAAAAATGATGGGTGTGGAATGTGACGGAAATAAGATATAATGACTGCAAATGGGTGGCTTCATTGGCTTATTAGAGGAACACCGTTGTCTGATCACTACATTCAGTAAGAAATGACAACAGACTTTCCATTATAGACATGTTCATACAAAGTCCATTCATTAGAGCTGGGTGGAGGGAATGAAATGATGAAACAGTTCTCTTGTTTTCTTTGTAAAATTAAAAGGCTTAATAATGTCTCAGCTTTGGTTTTATTAGAAGACTTCATTTTATTTTTGATGGGGTTGCTTCACACCCCAAGTGACACTGATTCAATATTTTGATTCACTAGTCAAAAAAAGTAAGTGGTATAGCCTATTCTTGGTATCAGCCTGACAATGTGTGAGTCTATCTCCTTTTCACTCGTTTTTTTTGTTTTCGATTGTTTTTGTGTCTGAGGTGGAGCGTCACACCTACCGTAAGCTCCCCACTTTACTGTACAGATCATTAGAGCTGGGTGGAGGGAATTAGATGATAAACAGTTCTTTTGTTTTCTTTGTAAAATTAAAAGGCTTAATAATGTCTCAGCTTTGGTTTTATTAGAAGACTTCATTTTTATTTTGATGGGGTTGCTTCACGCCCCAAGTGACACTGATTCAATATTTTGATTCACTAGTAAAAAAAATAAATAATCTCAGTGGTGTGGCCTATTCTTGGTATCAGCTTGACAGTGAGTGAGTCTATCCCCTTTTCACTCATGTAGACCAGGGTGATTGTTTTTGTGTCTGAGGTGGAGCATGCCACACCTACCATCAGCTCCCTGCTTTACTGCACAGATCTAAGTTTGAAGCTATAATTGTTTAAGAATTATTATTATCAGTTACTTAAAACTATACAACTATATGCAAATTATTTGTATTAAATAAGAATATTTGATATCACATAACTGTGTTATAAACTCTCATGCTGACACTAGATAGATAGAGAGAGAGAGAGAGAGAGAGATGGGTGGGGTGGGAGAGTATCAATTAGCAGTAATCACATTATCATACTGTGGTATATCCACAGGTCCTGCCAGTAAGTATTGAATGTCTTGAAAAGAATGTGCACAGGTCCCACTCATGTATAGATTTATATTCATCAGTCTTAAGAGAATGTGATAGTGCTCTTATCTTTGGTGTTATAAACTCTCATGCTAACACCAGAGAGAGATGGGGTGGGGGAGTATCAATAAGCAATTAGCAGTAATTGAGTTATCATACTATGGTATATCCATAGGTCCTGCCAGTAAGTATTGAAAGTCTTGAAAAGAATTTGCACAGGTCCCTCTCATTTATAGATAATACTTATCAGTCTTAAGAGAGTGTGATAGTGCTTCTATCTTTGGTGTTCATACTGACACCAGAGAGAGAGAGAGAGAGAGAGAGAGAGAGAGAGATGGGGGGTATCAATTAGCAGTTGGCAGTAATTGAGTTATCATACTGTGGTATATCCACAGGTCCTACCAGTAAGTATTGAATGTCTTGAAAAGAATTTGCATAGGTCTCTCTCATTTATAGATAATACTCATCAGTCTTAAGAGAGTGTGATTGTGCTTCTATCTTTGGTGTTCATACTGACACCAGAGAGAGAGAGAGAGAGGGGGGTGAGTATCAATTAGCAGTTGGCAGTAAACTGACATTATTAATTGCTATATCAAACCAGTCTGACTGACCTTTAATAGACTTGTTGATCTGTTAGAACAAATAGTGACAATCCAATCAGTTTAAGATCAAGCAAATTTAATCAGTGTAAATTACTTAGAAACACAATGAGGTGACAAGATGAGTCAATATGCACACAACATGAGAAAATACTTTGCACTCACAACATGATGTCAGCTGACAAAAGCAGCAGTGGGGATCAGTGGTGGTATTGATATTTAGATCCAATAGAGACGACAATGAGATTTTGCAAGTATTGAGCTATTAAGAGGGAAGATGTTTGGCTGGAAATAAAAGAAAAAACATTTTCTATTATATATTGAACTAATCACCTGGATAAAAGTGGGGGCACAAAAAGTTAGTCTCACAGATCCATTATTACTAAATTACGAGTTGGATCTTCACAGGATGCCCCATTAAAATCTATGTAAAAAGACCTTGTACTGATACAGATTTTGCAAGTATTGAGCTGACTATTAAGAAGGAAGATGTTTGTTTTGAAATAAAAGAAAAACATTTTCTGTGATATATTGAACTAGAAGGTGGATGGGTGCAAAATTTTAGTCTTGCAGATCCATTATTACTGAATCATAAGTTGGATCTTCACAGGATGCCCCATTAAAATCTATGTAAAAAGACCTTGTACTGATACAGATTTTGCAAGTATTGAGCTGACTATTAAGAAGGAAGATGTTTGTTTTGAAATAAAAGAAAAACATTTTCTGTGATATATTGAACTAGAAGGTGGATGGATGCAAAATTTTAGTCTTGCAGATCCATTATTACTGAATCATAAGTTGGATCTTCACAGGATGCCCCATTAAAATCCCTATGTAAAAAGGACATTGTGTCGATACAGATTTTGCAAGTATTTAGCTATTAAGATGGAAGATGTTCATTTTGAAATAAAAGAAAAACATTTTCTTTTATATATTTGACAAGAAGGGAGGGGCAAAATGTTAGTCTTGCAGATCCATTATTAATGAATCATGAGTTGAATCTTCACAGGATGCCCCATTAGATCCAATAGAAACGACGAGATTTTGCAAGTATTGAGCTGACTATTAAGAAGCAAGATGTTTGGTTTGAAATAAAAGAAAAACATTTTCTGTTATATATTGAACTAGAAGTGGCTACCCAGCATTGCCTGGGTAGAAGGTGGGAGGGGGCACAAACAGTTAGTCTTGCAGATCCATTACAACTGAATCATGAATTGGATCTTAAATCCCATTAATGTCCCTATGTAAGAAGACCTTGTGTTGATGCAGGCTGGTGGGGTATCAGAAAAAAAAAGTACACAGACACTTGAAAAGAAAATCAATGTCTCCTATATAAAATATTTAAATATTTAAATGCAAAAATATCCATGCTGTTACTATTTAAATTTCATTTTTTAATCATCTTCATGAATATTAATCAAATCTTCATTATTTTGCTCAAAAAGCAAGATCTGGTAATAATGAATGTATATATTTGTATTTACTTTGCCATTGATTGTTTTATTTTTGTAGTTTCAGCCAGACATACACGCGTACATACAAATACACAACTGCCCTTATATATCTATAGATAAATAGATAGATGACTTACCCATATTGAACTTTAATTTTACAAAACTGAGTTGCCCCCCCCCCCCCTTGTGGGACTATGTGAGACTTAGTCAATGTAACAGGATGTATACATGAGCAAGAATAAAAATTGGCCAATCCCTACAGTAAGATATTTCCCTATCAGCTGGGCAGCACGCAGCAGGATACATCAACTGCATTCCGCTGTGTAAAATCTCCCCCTCCTCAAGGGGGCCTACAGTTTGCCGTGGGTGGCAACCCATGATGAGGCAAAATCCTGGTGCTGAGCAGTACATGACATGCAACACAAATACTTTTGCGCTTACTTAGGCTAGATGGATAGTCAGAGAGGCCCTCTTTGATCAATTGGCTGCTGGCAATCAAGCCCTAGCACCTATATGATTGTTCCACCCCTCCTGCCCCTATATAGATAATTCTTCATAGAAATTTATACAAAAATGATAAATATATTAGCCGTTATTCGACTATTGTCCCCCCATTTTATTGTTATTGTACAACGTTTCAGCCGATATACATCTCTNTGAAACCCACATAATAGCAATACACATTTTTATCCAGTAGACATTTCCATCTCCTAGATACAACTGCAACTTTGTGACTGTTCCTGAACAACGTTTATGGGGAAGTCCCTATGGCAGAGTGGCTAACATGCTGGACTGTGACATCGTAGTTAATGAGTTCAAATTTCCGTTGTGCCTATTACATTCACATTCGGAGTAATACCCTTGCAAAAAGTATGAACTACCTCACTCCCAGCTATGTCTTGAATAGTTCTAGAATGAGAAAAAAGAAAAATAGAGGGGAAAAATAGTAAATATTCGACTTGTTGACAATGTCGTCGTCGCTGCCGTCGCCGTCAAAAAATCTGTATCAACTCAAAAATCTTCAGCAGCTGAAAAATCGCGACTCGCCTACTGTCGTCACCCCACTTCTACTTATACGAATTTCTCCTCAACATCCGGGTATCTGCGCCCCACACACGAGATTCTCGAGCCAAACCCGACCGCCGGAATCCTCATAGCTATCATCCGGGCACCTGGCACTTACATTCGTGACTGTAGCTTCTCGACTTCAGTGACAATGTTTGCATTCTGAAGGAAGCGGGTTCAATTCTACAGTCCGACATGTCAGGCAAAGCCTAGCCGCTTCCTTCGAGAATACGGCAGGCCTTGACGTTCGCCACTCACCTCGTGTTCTCTGTCACAATAGTACCACTACTGTTCTTCTACTAGGATGGGTTTGGCATTAGATAACCCATAAAGATTGATATGCAATTAAACAAAGAAACCAAACTAATCATCAAGATTTATAGAATGCTGCTTTGCAAATGGCCATCATGTTATCACTCGAGTAGAATTTATCTCTTTGGACTGATTAGTTTTATTCCAATGAGATTTGCACACATTTGTGTATGAGATATATATATATATATATATATATATATAAGTTAGGATAGCATAGACACAGTCAATAGCATTTAGTGACTGTTCTATGAGATCATCACATAATTGAATCTTCAGCCCATGAATGCTCTACAAACTAAGCTAGCACACACACACACTTTGCTCCATGATAGTTGGTTGTTAGGTTTGTACGGCATGTCAACCCATTGGGCCATTTTATGCTGAAGACCTTTTTGTTTTATTCATTCTTGATGGGTATTCACTTTTGTTAAACACATTTTTTCTGTTTAATACATAGATGGGACCCTATGTATTACCACTCAAAGAGAGTGGGCCTGGTAGCAGTGATGATGAAGGGGTGCTCCACATTCCTCGGATCTCCAGAACTGGAACCTCACCATCAGATAGTTTAATGTCATTTCCAGGACATGAAAACCCTCAGCCACCACCTTCTAGCACATATGATAAAAAGGGTTGGGGGCTTGCCATAAAGGTAATAGGGTTGAGACAATCATATAGGGGATGTGACCAATTGGTTGATCGAATGGAGCCTCTCTGACTGCCCATCTATTCTAAGAACCAAAGTGGGCTCCATGGTTGGGTAATATTCACAGAGTTCCATCCCGGCCTCCTGCCTCAAAAACCGTTAGCCTGTGGCTGCTGAAAAAAAACACTAGCTACGATTTAAGTCTGTAGCTGAAGCGGTGTCACTTAAAAAAAACAAAAAACAACTTAGGGCGTTTTTCCCAAAAACCCAACCCTAACCCTAAACCCTAACTCCCCCTAGTTAAAATAAAGTTTTATTAGAAAATTTGTGGGTTCTGTTTTTTCTGGGTCACCTTGTATACTGCATTCCGTATTCATTTCCTATGATGATAAGCATTATACTATAAGTGCTTCCAACTAAAGTATGTGTAAGACAATTTTAAAGCTTAATTTGGAAGTCGATTTCAACAGAACAAAAATTAAGGAATTCTAAAATTGTTATTGCCAATGAACTTATTGGTATAGGTGGAAAAATCAAAATTTTTAAGACAAATGATAGTTCTCACAAAAATCCTCCCAAAAGGCATCAGAGAGAGTCGCCATGGAGTAAGTAGTAGTAGGTACAGTGCTGGACAGCAACATTGTCATAAGGGTTTGAACTCAAGTCTTGCTATTATGTTCATGTTCAGATGAATACCCTTGGGAAAGATATGAACTCTGTCATTACTCCAGCTATAGGTTAAATAGTATGACTACTGTTGGAATATCTTGGTATAAAATGTACACAAAATGCACACTCATATTTATGGACTTTCCCAAATAGTAGCAGCAGGCATTTCTGGTTAGAATAGGCCAATCAGAAATGAGCTCAGAAGAGCATTTGAGATCTTTGGCAACTCTCCTCAAATCAGTTGCTAATGGGATTTTCTGATTGAAGGAACACTACAGGCAAGGAGATCTACAGAGACTTCCCCCTTTCATACCTAGGATTTCAAGGAATACTGCAGGCTCTCTGCTTGCAAGGAGCTACACCCTTTCTATCTAGGATTTTAAGAAATACAACCAATTCTCTACTACGAAGAACTACACTCTTTTCTACCATTGGATTTACCAACAGGGGAACAAAATACTTAAAATGGTTAACCGGAATCGTAACATCTTCTACAATGATGCTTTGGTAATAAATAAACCAAATGGTTGAAATGCCATTAAAAATAGAAACCAAACCAAAAGGCAAAATCCCTTATCTTCCTGCATTCTGTTGAAATATTAATCATATTTAACCTGAAGCAAAAAGTGAGAAGACTTCAATTGTCTTGCAGTATAATTAATTTTATTATTATTCCAAAGAGGATTAAAGGACATTTGAAATAGTGACATCATTGTTACAAATATACATACAGAAAAAAAAACCTATGCCTACATTTTAAGCTTTGTCAATTTATTTTATATTGCTATCTACTTAGTATTATTTTTTAACATTTTTATTTTTATAAACGGGGATAAAATTTATAAAAGCTGTTGCTCATGTAAAAGAGCTTAAATTATAATAAAATGCACTCTAATGAAAATAGATTCTGCTAGTTTCAATAAATATAGAAATGAAATTAAATTATATTACAATATATGCAATTAGATCAAATGAAGGCTAATGTAAAATGTATTGAATTTAATTGAAATGCCTATTTGTATAAAATTTTATATTGAATGTTAAAGCAAAAATACATTCTCTTTATTCTGAATGCAAATAAAATGTATTACAATAATTCTTGAAATGTATTAAGATGCATGATTATATGAAACATATTATCATGTATCGTTCATGGAAAATGCCTGTAGCCGATTAAAATGTGTGCTAAAAGGTATCATCTTTTTAATTTTCTATGTCAAATATAAATTACATGGCTTTTGTGATGATGACATATTTAGAGGCAGTCATTTTCCTTTACTCTTCTTCTTCTTCTTTCTATCAGAATTGATTTATTTTCCAAGCATCTTTAATCTGTGCATGAAGCTATGTTTGTCTCTAAACATTGTGGCCTTGAAAAGAGTAAATACTAGAAACACATTTATTTCATATATATATATATATATATATATATATATATATATATACCTCCCAACCCTCCACATGAGCAGGATGTGCCACAAGGTCAATTTCTTAAGTAGATTTTAATAGGTTTGAAATCAGTTTTGCCCAAGGAGATATACATTATGGGGTCTGAGTACTGATTATACATCGTTTGTGGTTAAATCCTACTTAACGGATATAAATTCCACCATCGTATATCACCCACTGAAATAAAAAAAAATACTAAAAATCAAGGAATTAAACCGAATTTAATGAAATTTTCAGTGTTGATATATTAATGAATAAACATATAATGCATTAGTTATTTTATCTAAAAACTTTTACATTTTTTCACATCAGTTAACTTTGAACCAGGTATCTTTGAGGCGTAACACAGATTCACAAACATATGTGGTTCAAAGTTAATTGACCTGAAAAATGTAAAAGTTTTTAAATAGAATAACTAGTGCATTATATCTGTTATTCATTAATGTATCAACACTGAAAATTTCATTAAGTACGGTTAATTCCTTGATTTTTAGTATTTTTTTTTCTTTCGGCAGGGTGGCATACTATGGTGGAATTTATGTCCGTTAAGTAGGATTTAACACCAATATGTTTATCTTGAGTAAATACAAACACATATTTAGTGTTGCATTTTATTTTTCCTTAGTGTCCTTCTTCTAGACTGGTTATCCTTCAAGAGTAGAGAGCCCAACATGTCCCACTATTTACTTAGATCTAGAGAGAGATGAGATGCATTCATATCTTTTACAAGGTCATTAGTGTTAAGTCATTTAA
Source organism: Doryteuthis pealeii (assembly GCA_023376005.1). Taxonomy (NCBI): domain Eukaryota; kingdom Metazoa; phylum Mollusca; class Cephalopoda; order Myopsida; family Loliginidae; genus Doryteuthis; species Doryteuthis pealeii. The sequence continues at coordinate 63,254,481 of CM042161.1, read as the reverse complement.
AAAACAAAAACAAAAAACTAGTATTAAGCTGTATCAAAAGTATTTTTATTTTTACAAACCTCTATCACCAAAGCTTGGTTCATGTTCAGGGTGGTCCAAAAGCCATGTTACCCCTACATGTTCTTTTAATATTATCTGCGTTATTCGGACTATTGTCCCTATCTTCATTGTTACTTGTACAACGTTTTGGCCGATATGCCCTCCGGCCTTCTTCAGGTATTTCTTGTCAGACTTGGGAACCTTCTTTTTGAACTCGGGAACTTTCTTGTCATATTCGGGAGCCATCACGGAACTTTGAACCTAACCCTTTATTTAGTCCACGGGGGTATCCTGTTCTCATTCCGCTAACCATAGCTGGGGTAGGAGTTGTGTTAATTATTTTTCTAACTGCTTTCACTCAGGATTGAACTCAGGTTCCAGAGATAACTGTCACTTAGAACTGTCTTAACCTAACTACCTTATCCACTCAGCCATGTGTCCAATTGGACTGAAGAAGGCCGGAGAGCATATCGGCCGAAACGTTGTACAAGTAACAATGAAGATGGGGACAATAGTCCGAATAACGCAGATAATACTAATCTTCAAGCCTCATCTCAAACATTCAGAGAAATGTTCTTTTAACTTTCATTATTTTTGTTTTAATAATATAAAAAGTTATGTAATTATTTTAAAAAGAATCTTTAAAAATTAGATTATTTTCTAGATTATGTAATTATTTTACCCCGGAAAAAAAATATGTAAGGGGTGACAGTACTTTAAAACCACCATCTAGACCAGAGTTTTTCAACCTTTTTCATCTCATGGCACAGTGAGCTGGGCGATAAATTGATCAATATACACCATCAGTATATAAACATATAATTATTTTATCATTTAAATTTTAAAAGAAAAGGAATAGTGAAAATGTGCTACAAGTGTAGCATAATCAAAACAAAAAATATTTAATTAAAACAAAAAATATTAAAGTAATAGTATAAAAATATAAGAGGATGATCAACCGTCCTCAATACTCACAGCACACCCATGGAAGCTTCATGGTACACTAGTGTGCCACAGCACACCCATTGAAAAACTCTGCTATAGACAATTAAAACAATTTATGACTGCGCTATATTATTAGTATTATTTGATTCACCCTAGTATTATTTCCTAATAGAATTAAAGGTCAATTTGGAAGAGTGACATCATCATTGCAAATACACAAGAAGAAAAAAGTATTTAAAGGGTAATTCCATGTCAAATCATCTAGAAAAAAATAAAATTGTCACCCACCCCCTTCAATTTTTCTGAATTTTTTTTCAGGTGTGGACTATGTAAACATTATATGATACCTAAAATTTGAGCTTACAATTCCAAAACTTGGCAGAAATAGGTTACAAAAAGTTGCTATTTTCGCCCCCCACTTCCGAAATTTGGAGAGCTAAAAATTGACATAACTCCGCCAATTTTTGGAATTAGAAGTTCAAATTTTGGGAATTGGCTAACATTATATTAATCCACACTTAGACAAAATTTCAGAAAAATTGAAGGGGGTGGGTAACATGGCCTGGATGATTTGACATCGAATTACCCTGAAGTTAAATACTAAGATCTTGTGAAATACAAAAATAAAACAAACCCAGCAATACCATTTTGATCTGGACTAAAATCAGAGCTAATTCTGATGGTCTCAAACACCTGCATCATAATAAAATAATTCTGCTTTTATAGAGTTTATGTTTGGTGAGGACAGATGATTAGAATTCTTGTTTGGGTATGATAAGACGACTGAAGACAGGAACATTTGGTTAAATTTCTATTCCAGCATTTCCTATTGTTCTATGGTGGCATTTATTTATTTGGCAGTGTCCACATCTTGGAATTGTATCCTCTCCTCTCTTTTGCTTTCCCCAAGTCATGTGCACATGTTACTTAGTCATTCTGCCCTTGTGTTCACATCTGCATTTGGTACGGCCTCCATTCGTATTGGTCTTCACGGTTGAACACTCATCGTATTTGCTGAGGGTTCTTTGTTTTGCATATTTCAATTTTCTTGGCTCCAAGTCCAAACTTACTAGTGGACATGACTGGGACACTTGAGAGCTCATTGAACCAATGTCCAAAGGTCAAGGCACTTCTTAACCAGAATGAGACCACGGTCACTGGTGCAATTTCTTTCCACTTTCTACTATTGAACCTATTTATATGAGAGACATAATGCCATTCTGTAGAAATTTATTTAATAACATTGTCTGATTTGGAGGTGAAAATGATAAAAGTTGTGTTGGACAGTAAATACATAAAAGAGAAAGAAAATTTGGTGGTGAGGCTACAGTTCTGGGTAGTGTGGAGTCACCACCTTCGTTGCTATTATTCTCTGTTACACTCTCATCTGAAGTGGTAGACATGAAAGAAAAAGTAAGAATGAAGATCTCTCTCTCTCTCTCTCTCTCTCTCTCTCTCTCTCTCTCTTTTTTTCTTTCTACCTTCATTGCAATTATTCTCTGGCCCACTCTGATCTGAAATGGTAGACATGAAAGAAAAAGTAAGAATGAAGATAACTCTCTCTCTTTCTTTCTACCTTCATTGCTATTATTCTCTGCTCCACTCTGATCTAAAGTGGTAGACATGAAAGAAAAAGTAAGAATGAAGATCTCTCTCTCTCTCTCTCTCTCTCTCTCTCTCTCTCTCTCTCTCTCTCTCTCTCTTCTTTTCTTTTCTTTTTCTTTTTTTTTTTTTACCTTCATTGCTATTATTCTCTGCTCCACTCTGATCTGAAGTGGTAGACATAAAAGAAAAAGATTAGAATGAAGATAACTCTCTCTCTCTTTCCCCCTTTTTTCCTTTGCTATTGTTCTCTGGTCCACTCTGATCTGAAGTGGTAGACATAAAAGAAAAAGTTAAAACGAAAATAAAAATTTGTCTGAATTTTTAGATGAGGCTTGATAATTAGTATTATTTGTATTATTCGGACTATTGTTATTTGTACAATGTTTCAGCCGATGTGCCCTTCAGCCTTCTTCAGGTATTTCTTGTTGGACTTGGGAACCTTCTTGTCGTAATCGGGTGCCATCACAGAACTTTGAACCTAACAATTGGACACATAGCCTAGTGGATAAAGGAGTTAGGTTAAGACAGTTCTAAATGACAGTTATCTCTAGACTGCAGGTTCAATCGTGGTCAAGGGCAGTAGTAACATAGAATAATAATTAACACAGCTTAACACCAGTACCCCATCTATGGTTAGCGGAATGAGAACAGGATACCCCTGTGGACTGAATAAAGGGTTAGGTTCAAAGTTCCATGATAGCTTACTCAGATGGTTTGTATGATAGGAGGCAAGTGACCATACAGCTGCTCCTTTGAGGATTTATTCGAGACAGCATGCAGCAAGATGTGACACAAGGTCAATTTCTTAAGCGGAGTTTAATAGGTTAAAATTCAGAGTTTTCATTCTCCTAGACTGATTACCTACCCATGGTTAAAGAGCTCAGTCTGCCCTACTATTTACCTATATCTGGAGGGAGAATTGGATTCATACCTTTCCCAAGTGCATGTGACATGCAACCAACTTCATCCAGGAATTGAACTCGAGTTGACGAGTCCATGTCCTACGACTCTAACCCTTAGACCACGCGCCTCCACGACTTGTGACACTATATAAACTTGCTGTAAATAACTGTTGGAACATTATTTTACTTGTTTTAAGTGTTTGTACACAAGTTTTAAAAAAAAATTTAATAAGTGCTAATACATAGTGAAAACAGGTCAATTTTAACATGTTTTCATTAGATCTTAACATGGTAGTACCATATATATATCAAATAGATCTGTATAAAATTATTAGTATTAGATAGGAACACTTCAAAACATATAACCACATATAGAGGTGCGTGGTCTAATGGTTAGAGTCATAGGAAATGGACACCTCGACCTGAGTTCAATTCCTCGACGAAGCTGTTTACATTTCACATGGTGCTAATACCCTTGGAAAAGGTATGAATCCAAATCTCCCTCCAACTATGGGTAAATATCAGGGCAGACTGGGCTCTTTAACCATGGCTAGGTAACCAGTCTACGAGAAGGAAAACTCTGAAATCAAACCTGTTAAACTCCACTTAAGAAATTGACCTTGTGTCACATCCTGCTTGTGCAGAGGGGTTGGTAAATATATAAAACCACATACAGACAAGTGAATATTATTACATACGAATAGTTACAGAAAATCAGAAAATTGCGTTAAGAAAACCAAAAGTTGACATGCTATAAAACCAACTGAATAACTAACCTTACTTACTCATTCTTTGTATATTTACTCAATGATAAAAAAGGAAATCTATGGCAAGGAAGTCTTCTGTACTTGTCTTCAATGAAACTACCATTGTTTTATTCATATTTTGAAGTATCTTGCTGTTTGCAATGTTCTAGCATACACATTTGGTTTTTTGCATGCCCCGTTGTTGGGATGCAGTTGACATTTGTACAACCAGTAGATAAAAAGTTAAACAAAAATATCTATTTAGTTTCTACCTAATATTTTTTAAATACTGCTTTAACTATGATAATATTCAATTCAACAGCCAAGTATTTGTTTCTGATGCATCCCTTCATATATATAGGAAAAGTGTTGTTCTGGTTCCAACGGGACAAAATTCAATATTTTATGAAAAAGAAGGTCCGCAAAATGCATTATGTTTTTAGAAAAAAATGTTTATTATTTTTTGGAGGTTGGTTTTGAAGGCTATCAACCTCCAAACCAATATATACAGAATGCTTCAAGCAAATTATAAAACCCTTATATATATATTCAATTACATGTTGAATATATACCAAAACTAATATTTATTATTATTATTGCGCTATCACATAGTACTCTCCTAATAATACTATTTATATAGTGCCTCATCAAGTGAGATAATGTTAACCATACACTGTGGTAACATATGTATGTGTGTATAAAACTTATTTGTATTAGATAGGAATAATTACACAAAGTTATATAAAGTTGATGGGCTGGTATAGCTTAGTCGGTAGAGTGTCGGACTAGGAATCACAAAGTTCCAGGTTCGATACCAGCCCTCACCTATTCCGCATATGAGTAGCACAGGGGTCTGTGCGGTAAAATGAGGAGCTGATGGTAGATGTGGCACTCCACCTCAGATGCTAAACAACAATCTCCTTGGTCTAGCACTAGTGAAAAGAGTATAGACTCCCTTGCTGTCTGGCTGATACCGACTATAGGCCACCCCGATGACTTAACTTTTACTTTTTATATAAAGTCTTGTAAATCATGACTGTTAGATAATATTTCTGTGTTTATTCAATTTTGGTGATCAGGACTAAATGCAAAAAGAAGCTCTCAAAATAGTTGAACAAGAAGAACCCCTTTGGTTTGAATTAAGAGTTTTACTTCACTAAGACCGGTTGCTATACCAAGGTTAAAGGGCCCAGTCTGCTCTATTTATCCATAGCTGGAGGGTGAATAATTGGATTTATGTCTTTCTTAAGAGTATTAGTTCTATGGGAAAGGCAAACAGCCTCATCAATGATTTGAACTAGAGTTGCTGTATCTATTTCTTATGACAACAACCATTACACCATGTGGTATATAACCATCTACAAATTATTATTTCTAGCAGTACTTACCCATATATAATAGATGGGTTTTAAGATAGTCTTTGTGTTGGGGTTTTTGTAATATAAGGTGTACAGAGGTCCACCACTTAAACTTATAGACTCTGCCTGGGTGTGTGGTTAAAGCTAGCCAATCAACAGTTTGAATACGTGGCTAGTTAACTATTTAATCACCGTTCTTGAAAGCCATTCATTTGCATATTATTCAACATTGACGATCGGACCTGCAATCAAGGACTTTGGTCAGTGCAAGAATTTTACCCGACACTTAGGAATAACCAAAGTATTCTACCAACACTAGGGGACACCGAGGAACAACCGAAAGGTTTCTTCACTAAGGATCAGCCTTTGCTTAACACAAGGGATCTCCACTGTAAAGTGCTCTCACTTGAAGCCTACAAATTGCCACAAAAATTTTAACACTTTGATGCTCTTAAGTTATTTAGGAAAAAATAAATAAATGAATGAATTTCACATGCATTTAAAAAAAAATCACATATTTTCATCATGAAAGATCCATTGAATCGACAACACTGTTCCTGAAGTAGGTATTCACCCAATCCATTCGCCAGGAGTAGGATGTGACACAAGGTCACAAGCATGGGGCATCCAACAAGGATCAAACTTGCTATTCAATAGTAATGGATCTGGAAGACTAGCTTGCTAACCATTACCCCACCCCCTCCTCCCCTCTATGATGGGACACCCCCACACTGCATCTGGTGTATACGTTCTCCTCGTTTGACCTTTTCGTGAGCATTTACAGACTCCCAAAATTTCCAATTCTGTTCTTGGCTACATAGAGAAAATGTCACTTTTTAGGGAGATGTTGATCTGGGCCAGAGTTTATCCCTGTGCTTTGTTTGCAATCAATCCAAAACAGATTTGAACTGGAAACTGTCTCTGTTGCATGCCAAAAGCGAAAGAGTTTATCATTGGTAACAAACACCCGTTACCATCAATGGGGTGGGGAGTAGAGGAAAGGAAGACACGAAGGGTAAGAGACAGATACTGCCTAAAAACCAGCCTGAACCAGATCTCCAAAAATAGTTTAAAACCCTTCCTGAGTTTGTCTGAATTTTTGAGATGAGGCTTGGTGATTAGTATTATCTGCATTTACAGAAGGTTCCCGAGTCTGAGAAGAAATACCTGAAGAAGGTGTTTTTTTTATATCATCATCATGAAAAGAATTTATGAAAAACCCAAAAGAAATTTTTACAAGTACTCTTGGTTGTACTTTGAACCACTATCAAGGATGTTTTAAATTGGTGTTAAGGTTAACATTGTTTGTATCAAGTGTTGGTAAAATGACACTAGTATTTTTTTTGGGGGGAGGGGGGCACTTTAAATAACAATTGGCTGAAATATTGTACAGATAACAATGAAGATGTGGACAATAGTCCGAATAATGCAGATAATACCTTTCCTGAGTTGAGTCCTAGATATGACGCTAAACTGTATCTAGTGATGAGGTTCCATTTTTTTAGCTTTGGGGAGTGTGGAGTACCCCTCCATTGCCATTACTCCCAGATCCACTTTATCTCAGAGTGGTAGTACTTGTTAACGTCCCATCTATAAGTTAAAGAGATCTAAAAATGAATTTTAAAAAAAGAATTTGAATACCCAACAGGAATGATTAAACAGGTTTTCGGCATAAAATAACCCAAGGATTGACATGCCGTAAAATCCAACCAGCCAACTTTCCAGAGTTGGGCCTAACAATTCCTGGAAGCTTGGTTGAAGCCAGTTGATAAATGGCAGTAAAATTATTAAATAAGAATGGTTACTTGAAACCAAATAATTGCCTGCAATGAAGAAAATTGATTTCAGCATTAAATAACCCAACAAGGGATGACATACCATAAAATCACACAACCTGCCACCTCCCAGTAATATGAAACAGGTTATACTAGATTACATTAGCTTTCTACCCTACTTTTTTCCTGGATGTCTCTCTCTCTTTATATATATATATATATATATATATATATATATAATATAATAAAATAAATATATAAAGGTTTTACATATCTATTTATTTGGTGACAAAGGAACAGTCACAACCATTTTGGTTTCATGTGTCAACAATCATCATGTGAACTTGTTTCAAATGCAAGGAAAATCGAAAAATTGCATATATTTATATATATATGAGAGAAAAATAGGTAATGGACTGCTCTCTCATCATAATACTTATACAGATTCGAATATGTGAGTTATTGGGAATAACAGTGTAAGTTGTTTAAATATGATTGAATATCAATCATTATATATAGTGTGTGTCATTAAAAGCACATCTATCTCTCTCTCTCTCTCTCTCTCTCTCTCTCTCTCTATATATATATATATATATAATATATATATTATATATATATATATATATATAGTCAATAGAAGCTATGGTTATTATTTGCAATTTAAATGTCCATGAACTAATGGAAATAGAAATGTCCAATGAATGCATTACTCTAGGCATAGAATAACCCCAGACAGCTTGCTATGCCATTAAAATATATCAACTATCAATTAGAAAGGCATTGTCAACAACTATAGGTACATATGCCACTGTCCTCTTTTTATTCTTATTTTTATTTATTTTTACTTTATAGCAATCAGGTTCGTTATAAAGAAAAAGGGTTGCTGGCATAAGGGTTCAAGTCACCTCATTTGAATCTGTTCATAAAAGCAATGATTGACCTCAGAGTAATTCCATGACAAATCATCCAGAAAAAAGTTAAATTGTCTCCCGCCCCTTTCAATTTTTCTGAATTTTTTTTCTCCAGATGTGGACTATGTTAACGTTAGACAATCCTTAAAATTTAAGCTTCCAATTCCAAAAACCGGTAAAGTTATGTCGATTTTTAGCTCTCCAAACTTAGTGGTATTGGCGAAAAATGGTGACTTTTTGTAACCTATTTTTGTTTGTAAAATTTCAGAAAAATTGAATTGGGGTGGGTGACATGGCCTGGATGATTTGACATGGAATTACCCCTCAGCAGTATTGACTGGCTGCAGCTGTTTGAATCATATAACATATTTTTAACAATTATTTTTTTTTTCTTCTTTGCTGTTGTTAATTTAGCTGATGTTTGTAACTCAATCTCTCAACCATGTGATGTATGCCTTGATGCAGAAAGATATTTTGAATTCTGTATGTACTTACATATAGGTAGATGCTTGAATAATCATAACAAAAGCATTAATATATAAAACTAAATTTTATAAGATTTATTTGTGTAAATCAGTGGTTCTCAACCATTGTCCATGTGGACCCCTGGGGACCATATAACATTTTTTGGGACCCAGACAAGTAAAATGTATTTAACTATAAAAATACAATGATTGAGCCAGTTAGTCTACTGTTGGTTTGAATAACAGCAGCTAGCTGAGTACATAATGAAGCAGTGTCCAAGACAGTTGGTATATATAGAAATCAAGAATGATCCATTCATGAATTTGGGTGATTCCATTCCTTGAGTTCTGATTGGCTGCTTGACTGCTTGATTTGAATGACATTGTGGAGTCTTATAAATACCCTGTCATTCTGCAGTAGACTTTGTGACTATTCGGGTTTGTATTGGGTTACAACAGTTTGTTGCCATGTCTTCCCAGTTTGACAGTAATTATTCTTCAGGATTTTTAAACAATGAATGGCTATGGGGGGTCCACCAGAGTAAAATAGGATTAAAAGGAGGTCAATAAGTAAAAAAATGTTGAGAACCATTGGCGTAGATTGATGTCAATTTGTTTTTTTGTTTTTTTTATACTAAAAATTAGATTGATTGATTTTAATGGCATGTCTTCCTGCCTAGGGTTATTTTATGTATCGTATCAGCATTGCAGTCTAGAAAGATGATATAACTCTTGTGCCCTTGAAGTTACAGCGCCTTTTGTGACTGTGGAGTCCAATGTTCAAAAAACAACACTGACCACAGATGTCGCATGTGAAGGCTGTCCCTGAAGATGTTGATGTGCCAGTGCTTTGTTGCTGTCACTTTCTTCTGGACCTCTTGGCTTCATGGTGTTGTACCAGGCTGACTTCAGAAATGAATAGTCCACTATAAAGAGCCTCCCACCACCGAGGGCAGTCCTGAGACAAATTTTCCCAGTTGGAAGTGGTAATGCCAAAGCACCTGTGATCATTCTTGCAGTCATTAGTATTTATTGTGGAGGTCTTTCTTAAGAGGATTCTTTACACAGTTGTGATATAAAGTATTCCCTTATAATACAAATAATTTTGTATGGTTTCAAGTATTCCTATCTAATACTAATAATTATATAGTTTTAAGTAATTATTTCTATTTAATAATTTGTTTGTATATAGTTATGATTTCAAGTTGGTAATGATAAATCTTAGTAAACAGGTTATAGCTTAGGTAACTATTATTGATATAAATAATTTACAGTTACATGGTATAAAGTATTCCTATCTAATACAAATAGATTTCAAGGAAAGCTATTTTAGCCATAGATAGGTCTTTAACAAGTATGGTCAGAGTGGATCTGGGAGTAATAGCAACTGCAAAGGCTACAGTCAGTGTATTCTAAGCCACAATGGCCTAATAATTAGGTCTTCAAAATTCAACCTATAGAAGAACAGATTTTATAATAATAATAATAAAGCATCTTTTAAATATAAATATCTAATGCTTTTCTTTCTAAACTTTGTATTATTATTTATTATTTTACATACCTTGCATTATTATTTATTATCATTATCATTTGTTATTAAATATCTTGTATTTTGTTTTTTTCAGGTAAGAACTAAAACTGCTATTATCAGAATATTTATTTTGTGAGGTTCACTCCATATGTGAGTATGTGCATTTCTATTCAATTCTATTTTGTGAGGGACACATTTCTATATATATTCAAATTCAATTGAACGCAACAAAATCAGATTATTTTCTAATTTTTTCCTTGTCTTATCAATTTTTCTTATATTTTTTTATATCTTCATCATGAAAAGAATTTATGAAAAACCCAAAAGAAATTTTTACAAGTACTCTTGGTTGTACTTTAAACCACTATCAAGGATGTTTTAAATTGGTATTAAGGTTAACATTGTTTGTATCAAGTGTTGCTAAAATGACACTTGTATTTTGGGGGGCACTTTAAATAACAATTTTAAAAAGTGTGTAATGTGATATAGAATAATACACACACACACACACACACACACACACACAGTCAGTGATGCTGATAGCTTTTTGATGTAGTACATCTTGGGATGCATGTATTTGATTTGAATGAGTCCCTGGGAAATTTGATGGGTCCCAACTAAAGTTTTGTAGTAAACTGTAAGGTTTTTATTTATGAACTGGGTAAACAACTAAAGCCATCCAACCCTTACCTTGGACCCTATCCCATGTAAAATATTGAAATGTATTTACAGTTAGCTTGAAATTGTAGAGGGAAGAAAAAAGAAAAACAGTGGGATACATGGATATGATTTTACTGCATCCTTTTAGATTTTTGTGTGTCAGGGATGCAAGAGATATATCTAGCAGCAACTCTGTGTGTGTATGTCTATATAGATAGGTCAAACAATATAAACATACACAGGAAATACATACATTTGCACACAACACACACACACACACAAACGGGGGAAAATCTAGAATGATACTAAGACATTGTTGGACAGACATATACACATAGATACAAAGAATTTGGCGGAAGATATTACCAAGCATATAACAGAACGAGCAGATTCTAGCCACAATTTAAAAGCTTTCAAAAATCTTCTGACGAAGGGATCTTTATCCCGAAACATTAAGAGAATAAATCAAGCAAACAATATCTCAGCTACCTCATTTTTCTTTACACTGGCATTATGATAGTGTTATGTTATCACTCTCATTTAAAATGAAGTGATGACAGTAAAACAAATTGTATACTTATCTCATCTTCTGTGCTATGTGGAGAGGCTTGAATTTGGCTGCTGAGCTGATGTGGAGTTGAGTGATAATTTCTTGCTGTTTGGAGTCAGGAAATCAGCTTGGGGTGCTGGGGGACATCTTGCCTTGTGCCATTTAGAGTTTTTAGTAATTACACAAAGCCACTTCTTTTTCTCATGAGATTTTTTATTCTTTTCCTCCAGCGGGATATCGCCTGCTTCTTGCTTTTTTTAGTATGAGGCCTTTTTCTTTTATGGGATCCCGCACATACTATTATGGATGCGGACTATGCTGATGACCTGGCACTACTTGCAAATACACCGGCACAAGCCGAATCCTTACTACACAGCGTAGAAAAGGCAGCACGAAATGTCGGCCTGTACGTGAACTCTGATAAAACTGAGTTCATGTTCTTCAAAAACAAAAACGACATCTCAACCATCGATGGCAAACTCCTAAACTCTGTAGAACAATTTAGATACTTAGGCAGTAACATCTTCTCCACAGAAAACGATGTTAATGCACACATAGGAAAGGCATGGACCACTATAAATAGATTATCTATCATATGGAGGTCCAATCTCACAGACAAGCTAAAGAGACAGTTATTCCAGGCCGTTGTCATGTCGGTGCTGCTGTATGGCTGCACCACCTGGACCCTAACTAAGTGACTAGAGAATAAACTAGATGGGAGCTGCACAAGAATGCTGCGGGTGATCATGAACAAGACGTGGAAACAGCATCCTACGAGAAAGCAGCTGTATGGCTACCTACCACATATCACCCAAACCATCCGAGTAAGACACGCAGGACACTGCTGGAGAAGCAAGGACGAACTCATAAGCAACGTCCTCCTGTGGAAGCCAGCACATGGACGGGCCAGTGTGGGCCGACCAGCAAAAACGTACGTTGATCAGCTCTGTGCGGATGCAGGATGCTGCATAGATGACCTCCCGAGAATGATGAGTTATAGGGACGGATGGAGAGAGATTGTCATGGATATCCACGCTGAAACCAATCTAAGAAAAGGAAAACTGTACTCCACTTAAAAATGGATCTTGTATTGCATATTACCTGTGGTTGAGGGGTTGGGTAAATACATACCCTGGCGAAAGAGAAGGCAGTCATAATTAAAGATTTTTGGCTTGCCTAGACTTCAAAAATATATGTTCACTGGGGATGTACATGGACCCCAGTTGAGAACCACTGCTTTAGATAGCATCCAGTATCAGCACAAACCTTCAACCTACACAATGTGTCCATGTATAAGAATCCATCTGTGCTACTCATGTGCTGAGTTGGCAGGGACCATCGCTTATGAGTTTGTCTTTACTTAACCATCAATGCCCCAGCATGTCTTGTTCATCTTGGTAAGTGGCAGTATAGCTGCTGTTTTGTAGGGTGCTATTTCTAAGATTTTTTCATAACATCATATCTTGTTCGCCTTGTGTGATAGATAAGTTGCAGCATGGATTTCCTTGACTCTGTCTCACCATCCATCCCTATTGATAGGTCCTCTGGACAGCATCCAGCATCAGCACAAAGTTGGATAGTATACATTTTTGCTGGTCAGTTTGCACTGGTGAGTCCATGTATAAGAATCCATAGAATAACATGGCTTATGAGTTTATCCTTGAATTTATATTTAATGAGTTTATATGCATGCAGTTGCATGGTTTCAAGTATTCTTAATTGATACTTTTAATTAAAAAGTTTCAAGTAATTATTTCTATTTAATAGCAGTCAGCTAGGTGCCATCTTGAGTATTTGTCAAAAGCGATGATCTATAGGGACGGATATCGAGAATCAAGAGTCCATGGAATACGTGTTGTCATCCTTAGTATTTACCCATAGCTGGAGGGAGAATAATTGGATTCCTAGCTTTTCCAATGGTTTGTACTATTTGAAAAGTAAACAGCCTCGTCCTGGATTTGAACTTGGGTGGACACGAGTCCATTTCTAACGACTCTATTACACCGCGTGCCTCCATCACTCATTTTATATATACCATCAATGTAAAGAGACGGCTATATAACAATCTGTTTGGTTTAGTTTGTTTTGTTTTATGGCATATCAACCTCAGTGGGTCATTTAATGCCGATAAAGTTTTGGAATAAATCAATTAATGGATAATACAATTTTGTTTATAAATGTACATGATGATGATGATGATTGGGAGCTTTACTTTTGTATATTCAATTTTCTTGTGTCAGATTTGTAGAGTGCTGTTTCTAAGATTTGTTCAAAACAGCATCTAGCATCCTTGTGTAGTTCACATCTAGCGATTTCCAATATAATTTGCAAATTATTAATAATAGTGTAGAGAAATGTGTTCATGATCATTAAAAATTCTGAAGGCAGATAACTATGAAATTCTAATTTGAGTAATTCCACTTATTTTATTTTTGCATTTCCTTATGATATAAATCGTATAAATAGAAGCTGAATTGATATTGCACTTAATAGCCATGAATGGCGGCTCTTAGGGAAGTGGTATATAAAAGTATGTACAAGGGAGAGTCAAAAATTATCTGCACTCTTGTTTTTTCAATGTATTTACACAAAAGCAGGGGGATACCGACTTTAGGCCACCCCGACGACTACACAAAAGCAGGGGATAAACGTATGTCATTTTTCTATATAGTCTCCTTTTTTGATGCACTTGTTCAGTGATCTACAAGCTTGCTTATTCCCTCAAAGAAGAAGGTTTTTGGTTGGTCATGCAACCATTTACACACTGCTTCTGTTACATCTTAATCCATAGGAAATTGCTTCTCCAGACACTTTTAAACTTTTCTATCCACTTGTACACACTTATATATGTTAGTAGGAAGCGTGTGGTGTCGTAGGAAGCATGTGGTGCAATGGTTAAAGTCATAGGAAATGGACTCGTCAACAAGAGTTCAAATCTGGGATGTGGTAATTGCATTTCGCTTAGCGCTAATACCGTTGGGAAAGGTATGAATTCTACTCTCCCTCCAGCTATGGGTAAAATAGTAGAGCAGACTGGGCTTTTTAACCATGGTTAGGCAATCAGTCTAGGAGAAGGAAAACTCTGAATTCAAACCTGTTAAACTCCGCTTAAGAAATTGACCTTGTGTCACATCCTGATCGTGCGGAGGGGTTGGTAAATATATATATATATATATATATATATATATATATATGTTAGTGCACTGTTGGGTTACTTCATGCC